>JAWNNX010000009.1:0-15301 GCA_035044505.1 Zaprionus lineosus
CCCTTTCATCGTGTAGGCGCAGGATCCCTAGTAGGACAGCAAACGGGAACACATCCGAGCTACCAGAAGGAGTAGCCACATCATACCATTTAAATGTAAGTTTATATTAAGTGATAAGAAATTAAAGGAAAATTGTTAGAAAAAAACACAAGTTTTAAATCATATGGAAAAAATTTTTTCAAACACATTAAGAAAATCAAAATTTATTAAATTAATAAACTATAAAAAAAAGTAAAACTATAACAAAAATAAAACCACTGCCTTTAAATAAAAAAAAAGAGCAGTATAAATAACCTAATCTTGCGATTCCTAACAAAAGGACCCTCCAGGATAGAAAGGTAAAACCAGCTACTGGTTTTCAAGAAAATTAAAATTAAAAGAAAACTACAAACATAAAATATATTAAAAAAAAAAAAAGAGACCATTAAGTTAAGTCAAGAAATTGTAAATCCTTACCGACTCCCAAATAATATCCTCTACTAACGGAAGCCCCGAATGGCAGTTCAGAATAATTTAATACGACCACCAGTTTTAAAATTAGCAGAACAATCCCAAGAAGAGGATCAACAAATTAAAAACAGTAATTTTCAGAAACAGGCTAGAATATTGCATAGGCAAGAGCTATTTCAAAAAAACAGAAAAATGGCATTTAAATGAAGAAATAGAATCTTTAATAGAGAGAGCTCTAGACTCAAGGCTACCGATATTATTACGACAAGCCCAAAATACAAATTTTGACTCTACGTACGCACAAGCCCAGGGAATTTCACCAGAGCATCAAGCCAATCTAGGAGATTTAGATAAGGTTCCTGATGTAGTAAATAATCTGCGCGAATTTTCCGGTAACCCAGCCGAGTTCAGCTCGTGGAAAAAAGGAGTCGATAGACTATTAAAAACCTACGAACACACTGTCGGTACGGCAAAATATTTCGGTATATTACATACCATCCGTAATAAAATCACAGGCAATGCAGATACTGCATTGGAGTCCTACAATGTCCCTCTTAACTGGACAGCTATGTCCAAATGTCTGACACTCCACTACGCTGATAAACGTGATTTATCAACTTTAGAGTATCAAATGACAACACTATTTCAATCTGCTTATCAATCAGTAGAAGAATTTTATCAAATTGTTTACCAGTTTCTGTCCCTAATCCTTAATAAGATAGGTTGCATGGAATTATGCGGAGAGTCCGAATTTCTCATGACAAAATTATATAGAGATAAGGCTCTAGATACCTTTATACGAGGACTTCGTGGAGACCTTCCCCGCCTCCTTGGCATGAAAGAACCAGCTGATCTTCCTTCAGCACTACATTTGTGCTTAAAACTGGAAAATCAAGTATTCCGAACTAATCATGCATTGAGTAAAACACAATTACCTGTGTTCAGAAATGCACAAAAACCTATATTTAGCTCTCGACGAAATGAACAATATAATAACTTTAATTCCCAACAAAGACCACCGCTTCCACCAAGATACACTCAACACCAAAATTCTTTCACAATGCCCGAACAATATAATGATTTCTACGGACAAAATAGCAGTTTGCCACCGCCTCTACCATTCCGCCGTATGGCATCTTATCAACCATCTCGACAATATCAACATCTCAACAACATCAACCACCTCGCCCTATGGCAGCCAAGCCACTACCACGGCCAGAACCCATGGAGATTGATGGTAGCATCCAAACTAGGCGAATTAATTATATGAATAGGCCGCAACAATTTCATGTTGGTAAAAGACCACCGGCACCTTTTTCCGAAGCCGCAAAACGGACAAGAAATTTTAACATACAAACACATACAAACGAACAGACAGTTGAACAAAATCCGACATTCGAAGAATACGAACAACATCTTACAAACCAAAACAAACAATCGCAGTATGGAGAAACTTTAGCAGAATACACCGAACATATTGAGAAGTGCGACCAAAACAATTATACTCACCTTAATTTTTTAGGATAAGCGACTCCTCCTTACCATATTTTGAATGTAAAGTGAGGAGTGGGCAGATTTTAAAAATATTAATAGATACTGGATCAAATAAAAATTATATTCAGCCTAAGCTTGTTGAAAATCCAATTCAAAATGAAAACTCATTTGATGCAATCTCTGCAGGGGGAAATATAAAAATCACACATTATAAAAAAGCCAATTTATTCGATGACCCAAATGTAATAGTAAAATTTTTCTTACTACCCACACTAAAGTCATTTGACGCAATACTAGGACACGATAGCTTAAAAGAATTAGGAGCACTCATTGACACAGTTAAAAAATTCATTTTTCTTAAAAACTGCAAAATAATTCCAACAAAACAACAAATTTTTGAAGCAGTCAATTCAATAATTCCCCGTACAGATCACCTTTCAAGTTACCAAGAAACAGAGTTACACAGACTATTACGGAAATATACAAATTTTTTCGCCGATCCAAACGAAAAACTGACCTACACAACAAACGTTAAAGCCGAAATTCGCACAAATACTGACACACCAGTATACTCTAAATTTTATCAATACCCAATGGCTTTAAAAGACGAAGTAAATAGACAAATACAGGAACTTTTAGAAAATGACATTATACGCCCGTCTCGTTTCCCATACAATTCACCAGTATGGATAGTACCAAAAAAAATGGACGCCTCAAATATAATAAAATATAGAATGGTAATTGATTACAGAAAATTAAACAATGTAACAATAACAGACAGATATCCCATACCGGATATTAACGGGATTCTTGCACAATTAGGCAATAACAAATTATTTTCTGTATTAGATCTTAAGAGTGGATTCCATCAAATCCTCCTAAAAGAAAAAGATATAGAAAAACAGCCTTCTCCATAAATAATGGAAAATATGAATTTACAAGGGTCTCATTTGGACTGAAAAGTGCACCGTCTATATTCCAACGAGCCCTTGATGATATTTTTAGGGAGCACATAGGCACATTTTCAGAACATTAAATGCAGCAAATATAAAATGCCAATTAGACAAGTGCGAACTCTTTAAAGACAAAGTAGAGTTTTTAGGATTTGTTATATCAGGAAAAGGTATCGAAAAAAATCCAGCTAAAATAGAAGCAATCGCAAATTATCCCTGTCCCAAAACCCTTAAAGAATTAAGATCTTTTCTTGGTTTATCAGGATATTACCGAAGATTTATAAGGGGATACGCAGCATTAGCCAAGCCCCTCACCACATTACTAAGAGGTGAGGACGGTCGTATTTTAAAAGGCGCTTCATCGAAAAAATTTATCCGACTTAATGACGAAGCCATCAAGGCATTTAGAAAGTTAAAGAACGCGCTAATATCCGACGACGTTATTCTTCAGTACCAAGATTTTAACAAAGAATTTGTACTAACAACGGACACATCAGATTACGCAACAGGAGCAGTACTCTCACAAAACGATAGACCAATAGGATTCATATCCAGAACACTATCCAAAACTGAAGAAAATTATAAGACAGGTAGAAAAGAAATGTTAGCCATCATCTGGGCTGTTAAAACGTTCAATGGATACTTATATGGTGGATCTAAAGTTAAAATTTATACAGACCACGAACCATTGACACACGATTGCAACTGAAAAGGAGGTATAGCAATCAGGAGATGGAAATCTCATCTAGACGAGTATAATAAGGAATTACTTTATAAGCCCGGAAAAGAAAACATAGTCGCAGACACGTTGTCCAGAATACCCAAAAAAAACGAAATTAATACAGTTACAGCAACTCAACATAGTGCTCAAAGTTCAGCCCATAATCTTATTCCAAGTATAGAAGTTCCTATCAATGCATTCAAAAACCAAATATTCATTAACAAAGAACACCCACCTGACTACAAATTTACGACACGGTTTCCAACGTTTCAAAGGCACATTGTTTCAAAAACACACTTCCGAGACATCGATCTAATTGAAATATTAAGGAAATACTTAAACCCATTAATTATAAACGGGATTTATACGACAGAAGACTTAATGGGACAGATCCAGAAAATATATCCAGACCATTTCAGAACTATAAAAATAAGGTTCACCCAAATGAAAGTTGAAGACTTAACTAAAGAAACTGGCCCAGACGGAATGATTTTAAAAACACACAATGGAGCCCATAGAAATGCCGAAGAAAATAAAATTCAATTATCAGAAAAGTACTACTTCCCGAAAATGAAACAAAAAATAGCAACAATGGTAAAACAATGCCAAGTCTTTAGTGAAGGGAAATATGATAGGCACCCCTCAAATCCAGTAATTAAGGAGACGCCAATCCCTGAATATCCAGGACATATAATTCACATTGACATATTTTCAACTGAAAAAAAATTAGTTTAGACAGCAATAGACAAATTCTCGAAGCTAGCAAAAGCTAAAGTTATAAATTCAAAATCAATAGAAGATATTAGAAGCCCTTTACATGATATAATATTCTATTACGGCGTGCCAAAATGCGTTGAAATGGATAACGAAAAATCAGACAAGCAGGATTTTACGGAGGGAGAGTTAAGTACAGTTGCCAACCAACGCACATTGCTGCACACAGTAATCCGATGACAGCATAGAACACTTGAAACGATCACAGAACATAAAACACTTGAAACTAACATAGCACAAATCACTTGAAGCTATGCCGTAGTAGTAAACCGTCGTGAGCATCAACCAAGCCGCTCTCAATAAACTATTTACATTATTACTCGATCTGGGGGATCTGTCAACTCCGTCGCCAGATGCTAACGTCGCTGCCCTTAACGACAGCGCCGCAGTCGCCAACCCAAGGCTAGATTAGGGATTCAGGTCCTAGTTGTAAGTTAGTCTAAAAATGAATATTGAATAAACCACAACGTTTCTTTAAAAACTAAACGAGTGATTATTAACTTATATGTCGCAGATCAAACCATATGTTATGCTAAGTTCAAATGTTAATGTCAATGCTATTAACATAAGAATAAGAGAGCATCGATTGGGCAATGCTCAAGTGAGCATGGTGCCAGATGTTCTTCGGCGGCGTAGGCATAAAAGGAACATGTAAGAGGTATGGCAAGGTGCAATGAAAAGAAGACGAGAGAAGAGAATTATGCACGGTCATTAAGAAAGAAGACGTGCGCCGAAGAGGTAATCTGGCAACTTGCTGCGCTCTTTAAGAAAAATTGTAAAGTCATTATGAAATATAACATGGAGAAAGATACTGTGCCCCTATCCCCTAATTCTCCGACATATATATTATTATATTAATATATTAGCATTCAAGGCAATGAACAAACCGACTTTGCTGCAAAACACACTGCGGTGTTTCCATTGCATTGTTGTGATATTTGGCGGATGGAGGGCAACCTCAGGACTTTGATTTGGATGGTTATTCGGTTACTCTTGCTAGCAGTGCCTCACAATTTAATGCCATATGTTCAAATGGGCTTTATAATGGCTTTGTATACAAGAAATTTGACTCTTAGTTTCATCTTGAAATATCTCCCGATCAGAAAGTAAAGCTGCCTGATCCTTTCCTCAGCTTGATTGTGTTTGCGTAGGAGGTGGGCTCCAAAAGTGAGACGTGTCAAGCGTCATACCAAGGTATTTGGAGTTGGAGTTGTCTCGTACAAAATAATTGACACGCTTAAGCTGACAGGGGAAAGTTGCCTGTTCTCAGTAAAAATATTGATTGGGTTGACTTCTCTGGATTAACCAATATGTTCCTCCTTTTTAGTCACGGGTCAAATAGGTTAAAATGCCTTTGTACGCACTTCATTCTGCAGTGTGTTGGCGGTTGCAAGAAATGCTGTGTCATCTGCGAAGGTAGCAATTAGTAGGGAGTCGTTGCTTAAAATGGGCATGTCGTAAAAAGGGGGTACAGCATTGGTCCAAGGTCACTGCCTTTTAGGACTTTTACTTGAATGGCCCCAACTGCCTACCTGGATTCTCCGCATCTCATCTGGAATTAATGATTGCTAAGGTATGATGAAAGGAGGGAGTAGTTTATTTGGGAACGAGAGCGCTTTTTTGTGTGTAGCAGTCTCAGGTGCCTGACTCTGTCAAAGGCCTACTTAGTATCAGACATGACGGCGCAACAGTATGTCGATTCTTCAAAGGCTTCCAGGATCTTCTCGACCAATCTGAGACATTGCTTCGGGGGTCCGTGTGAGTGTTTGCAACCAAACTCGCGATTGGTGGTTAAACAAGCCTCATCCAGCACTGGCAGAACGCTAGTTTACGAGCATTGCCAGTAGATTAATCAGACCATAGAGGCAAGATTGGCTTAAGGCTTGCCGGGTTTTCAAATCTTTATCACTTTCGCGCGATTCCAAGCAGTGGGGAATTGACTAATCTGAGAGTATCTGTTGAATATGTTGGCCAGCAACTGCATGCAGGGTGGGCGTGAAGTTTGACTGCACGGACCCCAATGCCATCAGCAACATGCAACTTGTTGCTGTTAAACCCAGTGATTTCTTGATTAACTTCTTCCTCTATGACCGGGTCAATAAGAAAAAGATCACTGCCAGGTTGTTCCAGGTACTGCGGTGTAGCTACATTGTCGTCTTTCGAGCATTTATCGAAAGGAGTGAAAGCTTCAAATAGGTAATCCGCAACGGCGTCAGTTTTTTTCTGCTCAGTGTGGTATGAGACTTCGTTGGGTTTCTGTACCAGCACGGCTATTTTTGTTTGGCGCTTTATGTGTTGGGTGACTTGCCAGAGATTGTGTTGAGGGTCTCCTGATTCGACATAGCCAAGCCAGTGCACATCTTCTAAGTTTTCGCAGCAGTTCCTTCAGATGATTTTTTTACTCAGTTAAGGGAGTTATCGTCCTCAGGATTGATTGAAAGAAACCAAACTCTCCTCAGTCGTCTCTTTTCGGCATCCAGAGCTGCAACTTCAGGGGACCAGAGGTGTAGGTCTCTGTGCTGGAGTCTTGGGATAGACGGCATATTTTGCCGCCTAGTGCATTTCCCCGGTTAGCCTTTTAGTTGCCCCATCAATATCTATGAATGTAGCGAGTGATTAAGATGGATTAATTTTGTGGTTCGCTCAAGTCTTTGTTAGCGTCTTTTTCTTCTCCACGGGAGTGTCCAAATGCAACTCATCGGTGGTGTGGTCGGAGAAAAGTTTTACCGTATGGTGACATGCATCTTTTGCCAGATTGAGTCTTTTTGAGATGGCGAAGTTCAGCGTGTCGGGTTCTTTTGGAGATCAGTAATCCAGTATATAGTTTCTCTCGGGCAATGGCAGTCAAGTGATCTGCGCTAAATGCATTTTCAAAGAGCACGCTCTTTGGGGTTGAGTGTATAGCGTCGAAGTTTCTCCATGTAGAATCTTGGTACTCAACGAATCCAGGAATAGATCGAATTGTGCTTCGGTGTGATGTATGCTGCGGCAATTGTAACATTATTAAGGGAGCTGAATATTGTCAATTTTGCGCATTATATCCATTCTTCCTCCAAAGTACTGAGCTCCGTGCATTTGATTCCGCTTTTATGAGTATTGATGCTCCGCCTCGGGCTCGCTCGGAAGGATGTTCTGCATGGATGAGATTGTAACCATGCATCCTTAGATAGTATCTGCTAGAGAAGTGCGTCTTAGCAAACAGGAGTGCATTAATTTGTTTCGTCGCTACAAAATGTTCCACCTCAGGCCTGCTACTGATGAGGCCGTTTGCGTTCCACAGTGCTAAGTTGAGGTATACTTGCTTATTTTGGAGATTATAGTGGAGAACATTTCCATCGTCATAAGAAATGTCCTGTTCATAATTTTTTCTAGAAGGCTTTCTATGTGATGCATCATGGAGGCAAATTCGGCTACTCCCCAGGATTTTTCTTGCTGAGGCTGAGAGTGGATCCCGCTGCCCTTAGTTATGTCAGCGAACGACATGCCATTGATGAAATAAGGAGCTGACGTCGGTACAGTCATCGAACATCTGCTAGGTGGTTTTTCAATTTTACAAGAAGATCTGGGAGCAGCTTGGGCCTTATCCTTCTTGTAAGCCCGATAAGATGCCAGGTGTTCTTCATTGCAGTGGACACAGGTAGTCCCGTCTTTGGTCATGAAGCATTTTCTGGAGCTGTGATGCCCGCTATAGTTGACGCACCTGTGTTGACGGTGGCTGTACTTCTGGCTGAGTTCAATTTCTTGGCAGCGTTTACACTGGATTACGCCATTGAATTCAAGCGGCCGCTCAACGGTGACCACCGACAAGCATTGACGTTTGACGTCATAAACTTATTTATTATTTTTATCCGAAACGATGTTCACAAAAAACATTCACAGCGATAATTTAGATCTACGGCTTATGGCATTACGAACATCACGAGCCTGGTGTCCGTCAGCTGCCTTCTTCTTGTTTTCATTCAAACGGGATATCAGCGCTGAGTAGCTCCCTTTGTTATATATATTATTGTTTTTCAGCTCTATATGTGAAATCCCATTCCCCGCAAACGATCTCTTTGATATTGTGTATATGCGCGCTGATGTTAGTGACATCTGTGATGAGTATTGGCAGCGACTTGATGTTTTTCTTTGGCTTTGTTGTTGGGTTTTTTTTCTTATTCGCCTTCTCTACCTCAACCTCTGGCTCATCATCAGAGCTATCATCGTGGACACGAAAACGTTGTTCTTCAGCCTGGGCTCCGCAGGTTTGGCACGTGCTGGTGCACTGTTGAGCTGACTGTCCTTTGAGGTGCGTTTGGCAGAGTTTCTTTTTATTTCTCCTGCTTTAGTTGATGAGCTGCAGTGAAAATGTTTAACACCAGCCGTGGTAGTGTTTATAATTTTCCGGTGGTGGGACGTGTGGAGGAGGGGATTTTGCTATGCGCGCGTCGAAGTTCGAAAGCGGCTGCTCGTTGTGTATTTGTTTTTTGTTGTTGTCGCGATGCGATAGTCGCAATATGCGTGTAGTTGTAAGTGTGCCGTTACTTTTGCACACGGCACTCAGGAGTCTGCGTGACTGCTCGATCACGGGATCACAGCCGCCAATATGAAAAGAAATAGGCTTACTGTTGTGATTATTGTTGATGTAACGTTTGATTATTATAACATTTACGCAACTAGCGTCTGTACTCGACGGGTGTTATATATTATAAAATGTTTTGCTAAGTAAATTAACGTTATAAATTCTATATACATTTTGTATTTATATTCAATTTTTTTTTTCTTTAATTTTCCAATATTTTTTTGTTGTGCCTATCATATAATATTTATAATATGTTAATAATTTACTGGCTAACGAAATAAAGTGTCTATAAGAAATATTAAAATTTCCTAAATAATTAAGTTATTTTAGTTTTAATTTAAAACCCTAAATCAATTTTAAGAAGGTAAGTAAATTTTATATTAATATACAAACTTCCTTTCTGAACTTTAGCTAATTAATCAATAAATATGTAGGTATTCCTGTAAGCCATTATCAAGTTTTATTCAGTTGGCAGTACTGTTAGTATCGATTATTTTTTTGACTTAGAGGCTTGATTTTGGAACAATTATTATACTATGTACAAGAAATCTTAGAATTTTTAGTAATTATATTTATTCTTTATGTGCGTCATATAATAAACATTCTTATTTTTAAAGTGCTTCTCAAAATATCAAAAGGCCAATTTATAAAGTAAAATTTACAAAATTCGGCAAATTGTGTTTTATTTTTTTAAACTACATTGACCCCTTTTGTATTGAATAATTTAACTTAAAAAAAAATAATGCTAACAAATGATGATGCAAAGTTTATTAAAAAGTAAGTGTATCGTGTAAAAAGATAGTTGATAATAGAAACTAAAATAATTATATACATACGTATATGCGTGCAAGCGTTGTATACATGTACAAGTAAAATTTTATTTTATTTTATTTTTGTGTATTGATTCCTCTTTAATATACTTTAACGCTTGGTACAATTGGTACACAATGGCTTTTGACCGTCGTCATATTCCTGCCGCTATTGTATACTTAGTTGCATCGGCCTTTGTATTGTCAAACGTCACTGGTGTTGCTAATCAAAGCCAAAAGCTGTCGCTCTGCAGTCAGCTTTGTTTGCTATACATACCAAATAACCTAATAAATAGACACTGAATACTATAGAACCTAACATTTGAAATTCAATAGATAAATAAAATGAAATTAATACTGAGTTCAAATATTGTTCATGTGATATTCATCAACAAGAATATCTTAGAGATGAAACCCAATAATTCCTATCCATCTACGCAGGCCAACCTGCGGCTTCTGCCGCGCTGCTATATTAATGCTTAATCATTTAGTTATGGAGTGTCCCGCACTTATATCTTGCCAAAAATGTATGCCAAATCCATTAAAAGAATCTCTAAAAATACTATCAACTGCAAATGTCATATTGTATTAGCAAAATGATAACAAAAAATGAGGTATTTCTGACCAAATATAAATATTAATTAAAGAAAAGCAAGTCGAAAGCCTAGTAGCTAGTGCTCCTATAACATAGTAAGCTAAGAATTTATTTTTTAATCTTCTGTTTAATAATAATAATACTTCCTATCCACTTAACTACACATACATATATACCAATTCTTATCAAATTATTTTGATTTATTGTACTGGTTGGATAAAAAAATACAATAATAAATAAAATTCAGTTATTCGAAAAATACAATACTATAACTAATGAAAACCTAACGTTGTACAAATATATTCGGCTCCAAATTTTGTACAAGCCGAGACTACTTTCACTTTTCTACATTCGAATAAAGTCGATTGCAGCGAAATTTTAATATTTACATATATACTAAGTATATCGGTTTGGCATCCGATAGCGTTGCACATTTTTCAATTATTTTAAAATTAACTTTAAAATTGAATTTTTTTTTTCTAGAAGGTGGAAGGGCGGCTGTATTGAGCCTCATCCAACTGACAAGGCGTTAATAGTCAATTATCAACTGGAAGCAGCTGTTTTTGGGGAGCCTAACAATCCTATGATTGAAGAAAAAAGGGTTTGAGCACCGCATGCTACAGTTTTTTTTGTTATTTCAGTTAATTTAATTAAAATTTTTTTGGTTTTTTGTTTGAGGAAATTGGACTTATTATTTTGCCCATATTGAAATTTTAAAATGCACCTTTATTTTCTGTTAGTTTTAAATTTTTTTCTTTTTATTTTACTTTAAAATTAGTAGATTTTATATTGCAAAAGCTTTATATTTATATATCACTCAATTGCAACTTATTAAATTTTTTAACAGAACTGTCAGAAAATTATCCGATTGCGTTCGCTAAGCGCCAAAACAGATCCCGCAACACTAGCTCGGGAAGTTGTTGAAAAATGTGATCTTGTGCACAAATCACAGCTCAATGAAGTGGAACAAATAATTTTTTATCTTAAGAATAGAAAAGATATGATCAGCAATGGTAAATGCATCGAGTGTACCGTTATTTTTTTACAAGTATATTTATATAAAAGTCTTAGATACATCACAAGCGACTAATCGAAAATCAACACTACATAACTCCCATTTGCACAACTCCGCACGACTCAACAGAATTGCCGGATGTGTTGCAGGGCCTGGAAACAGTGCATCTACAAACATGCCATTTTCAACAGTAGATGTTTCCATTAACAATATTGATGAATATATAGAGTTATTATATGAAGAGCTTGACGAACGAGTTCGAGGCTCTGCAATGATATTACAAATGGCACGTAGTCCAGATAATTTAGAAGAGCTAGAAAAAAATGGTAAATATAACTTTTTAATATTATAATTGAATTTTTATACTAAATTCATTTAACTCATTTGACCTTATGAGCCTGCTTAAAAGGGTTAGTATGTTAATGTTTTTATTTTTCTTATTTTTTTTTTTTTATTTTTTTTTTGGGCTCTTTTATAATATTACGTCCATTATATACCGTCCTGATATATGTACCATTCTTGATCTTTGTTATTAGTATTTTAATATATTTCTTATCTAACCATTCTTTAAATGCACACTATTTATGTTTCATGTTACTGGTTTTCCCAAATCATTAAACATTTGGAAAAGGAGTTCTTTTTTAAATTATGAATACGTTTAAACGCATGTCAAATAATTCTGATATTTAAAAATTTGCAATTTTCTGCCATTTTTTTAATGTTTACGTACGACGTTGATTATGTCCCTAATATGATCGTAACATCTGGGTAATAGTACATTTTTTTTAAAAACACTTAATTCATTTTATGTTTGGCTTCAATATTTTATTTGATTTTAAATTCATAATTTTCTTTTAGAAATATCGGGAAGTCCGCCTTATTTTCAATGTACAATGTGCACTTACAAAAATAATTTATCAATAATGGTTTTAACATTTCAATATTAATGTAAACATTCAAGTTTTTAAATAGTGTGCAGCGTCAACGTTATAGCTTCTATTTTTATTTATAGATTTTAATCATTTTAATGTTTCTTTTAAAAGAATTAAGTGGTTTTCTTATTAGTGGTATTAAATGATACTTCTCTTTTTCAATTCTGTGTACTGTAGCTTGTATTTTACTTCTTCGCAAAATTTATTGTTCCGTTCTAAGAGCCTTATTAATATTATACTAATTGTTACTAACTTCTGCATACGTTTGTAATGTTGGTTTAATATATTACCACTTTGATTATTAATATATTAAATAACTTTAACGTTGCCCAAATTCTTGATGCACTATCTTTTTTTGTTCAAAAGTATTGTTTCTTTTAAACAGTTTTACGATTGGTCTGAGGGTCTTGCTAAATATTCTGTGGGTCAGTACTATGTGCGCTATTTTTATAATTATTAAAGATTTGAGGCTTAGTTTAAATGTTACCGTTTCTGCTAAATTCACTTTTCTCAGATTTAACACTTGTTTAATTTTTAAATTGTCCAAATATTATGTTTGGCCAATTCCATAAAAAGCCTTTCTGAAAGTTTTCAATGCATTAGGTAGTATTCATACAGTAGTATTCATTACGTTAGAATATTAGGTTAGAGCATCAACATCATTGCAGAACTTACGAAGGTTGTCTTGTAAATTTGTGTTGTTTTTGGAGTAGCTCCTCCACTGGGGTTTGCGTCTTGTACTCGAAGTTGATGGCCTATCTGAGGTAAGGCAAATTGCAGATGAACAACATCATCTATAGTAGCTACTGGGCATCACTCAATTGTCCTAAATATATTGCTTTTGTGGTTGGTCATCATTTGTACCATTAAGCTGCAGCATATAATCGATTCTTCTGATAAACGGAGCCAAGCAAGCTGACTTTCTTTTGAATTGTGGCACATATCGAATTTGTTGCAGATGTTGGTGAAGGATTTGGTCACTTAATACACTTGTTGGTACAGAAATGTTGTATGGTTCGGTTTCATTATGTGCTGTTTCAAAATATTTATGGTTATTATGTACCGATTGAATTTTTTATAGACACGTTAAGATCTTCAGCCAAAATTCCAAGTTTGATTTCAACGTGATTTTTTCACAATTGCAATAATTGAACTAAAATAAATTGTTAAACTCACTCGTGAACTTTTTGTTTCTAAATTTAAGGTTTAAGTTTTAAGTTTAAATTTTAACGTTCCTATCGCACTCGCCAATTGCATTTGCTTGACATTTTTACCAATGTAATTAATCAAAAGCATAGATAAATTATTTTCATTGATAGAAATTTATGATTTATGACATTTAAGATTTAAAATTTTTTTTTTAAATAATTCAATATATTTCTTACATACTATATTGTTACATTTGCTAGTTGTATATCGTATCTGAAAACAAGGTAAATTTGATTGTAAGAAACTTAAGGTAGGATGAATAATTTTAAAGCTTTGTTATATGTATATATTTATTTGTACTTATATGTATATTTATAAGTCTTATATTTTACAAGTCTCAAAATTCAGTTGATTCAACATTATCTAAAATTACAAATAAAATAAATTTTATGGAACATTTCACATTTATTGTCCATTTATTTTTAGCCTAAAATTGTTTATGTACATTGTTGCAGCAGTTGGAATTATACGTTTGGTTGAAAAATCATTAAGCAAGTAATCAAAATATATTTTTAACAGATGCTTGCCTCAGTGCATTATCGCGCGTGCTTCGTGAAGATTGGCGCAAGAGTTTGGACCTTTCTACGAATATTATATATATATTCTTTTGCTTTTCTACGTATACTAAGTTTCATTCTCTTATTGTGCAGTATAAGGTAATAAGAAATTATAAATATTTTTGATTATAAATATGTGGATTTTTATTAACAGATTGGATCTCTTTGTATGGATGTTATCGATTATGAATTGCGCCGTTATGAGTCAATGCAGAACGACCTAGATGTTCGAAAACAACCGGACTTTAGTTCAGTAACTACCAAGATTAGTAAAGAAAAATTAAATCAAGGTTCTGATGATTTTCTGGATATAATGAACGAAGAAAAACCCAAAGAGGTGCGTTACAAATCTTAAAATTCACATTTCTTACGCTCTTTCATAAGCTTACACAAATACTTACATATAAGAGTGTATCCTTATTTGTTATTAAACAAATCTTATACATTCGTGCAGTTAATGAATTAAAATTAAACTTAATGTAATTGACAAAAAAATTAGATCGTCAAATTAATAATTTTTTTAACATATTTAAAAAGTTATAATAAGTTCATATGATCAATTGATTAAATTACTGAGCGACAATTTCTTGAAAGCCTAAAACTTGTGAATTCTTATCAGATAAAATCCAGAGTGTTACCAGAGACTACAGAGACAACTCATCTGCTCTAACCAGAGACAACTTATCTACATAGACATGAAAATGGCTAGGTTGCATACGACAACAGTTTGAAATCTCGCGTGTCGTCTTCAGAACATGTTAAAAGAAAGACAAAATGTTAGTTTAAGAGCGCTGTTGCTTTTGAATTTTGAGTGCTTTTTCTTTGTATCACTTGTTTCCTAGGGACAGCCCAATGGCAATAGCCGAAATGGCATGGATATTGAAAAGAACAGGAAGAAGTATACGCTTTCTCTGTCTCACTTAGGCAGTTCGACCCGCGCATGATATTTTGTCTTAGTTTTAATAAACGAGGCAAATAATTAGCTCTAAGCTTCTGTTCGCCTGGCACAAGTAGTCGGACTCTTGTAGTCGAAGGCATAAATGAATACGAAATTTGTAATATGTTGTCATTATGAACACACACTAATAGGCATTGTTCATATCATACGAGCAAGAAGATACTAGTATTGGAATTCAAATAAGTATATCCTAGGCAACTGCCTTGATTTTGATTTTCTATTTAATGCTACCCACAACTTTAAATATTTTGTCTTGATGACTTTAAGCGAGTC
>JAWNNX010000010.1:0-405108 GCA_035044505.1 Zaprionus lineosus
GCAAGTGTTGTTGCAAGGTTAGTAGTTAAAGCTCAGGTTGGACTCTTCGGATCTGACCGATATTAATTCGCGGTATACTTTTAGGAGGATCAAAGCAAATGAATGGGTTGTCTTCGAACTCGTTGCCCATCAAGAGGATAGCCAAATTTGAAAAAATGAGGAACATGATTGGCTCACCTGCGGAATTACGCAAAAGCCTTCGCACCTCAGTTGCGTCGAATCAACGAAAAACGGTCACAACGACAACGAACACCCAAACTACTAGCTCAAGTTGGGCTCACACTCAATGTAGCACCACATCCACGACAACAACATCAACTACATCAATCGTGACGCCATATAAAGTGACTTCAACACAAAGTGGCAAATTATGCACTACAACTACTACTGCAACCCAAGGTAGTGCAACTTCCAGTGCTGCAGCGAATTCCCGTCCCGCTGCTTGGCAGAATGCGGCTCCCAGGAAAAAAGTTTTACAAAAAAGAGTTGGCACAGTCCTCTCTCCGCTCTCTCCGTGCGTCGGAGCGACGGAACCTGGTGCCGCACCAGTGAGAACAGAGCCGAGGCCTTTGCCGAACACCTCTGCACCACCTTCACCCCCTGCAACAGATGCTCTGCTGAGGAGTTCGAATCCACAAAAAGATTCGTTAACGCGCCGTGTAGCAACAACAGTGCAGATCTCTCTCCAGTTGGTCCCGACGAAATTCTAAAGCTCCTGGCTCTGATGGCATCGATGCAAGAGCGCTTAAATTGCTACCCTCGCCCTGTATTAGACTGCCAGCAAGAATATTTAGCAAGTGCCTATCGTCTGGGTACTTTCCGACTTGCTGGAAGGAAGCAGAGGTAATCCTCATCCTCAAGCCTGGGAAACCTGAAACCAACCTCACCTCCGATCGTCCCATAAGTTTTCTGACAGCTCTCTCCAAAATACTCGAAAGAGTATTTTTGCGTAGAGTTCTGCCAGTGCTGGACGAGGCTGGTTCAATCCCTAAACACCAGTTTGGTTTCAGACGCCGTCATGGTACTACCGAGCAATGCCATAGGATCGTAGAACGCATTCTTGACACGTTCGAGAATAAAAAATATTGCTGCGCAGTCATGCTAGATATTAAACAGGCATTTGACCGAGTCTGGCATCCCGGCCTGATCTATAAAGTTAAAGAAAAACTTCCCGTCTGGCAGTTTAACTTTATAAGCTCAAACTTATCAAGAAGAAGCTTTTACGTGAGATGCGACGGGGCTAGATCTTTACCCAAGGCCGTCAGAGCAGGTGTTGCCCAAGGCATTGTACTCGGTCCCGTACAGGTCTAAAGTAGAAGCAATATTTTTTTTATATTGGTATATTTTAGAATTATACCAAATGAAAATTAAATTGATAAATTTCTTGTTCGGTATATTTCATAGTTTTTCTCTCTCTTAGGAGTTATCCTCGTCCTGTGGTCTTGGCATTTACTGCGTTGCTTTTTTAAGCCACATCTGATTGAACCTTTGGGGCAAAGTATCTAAGCTTTTGGCAGCTCCTCTGCCTGTCAAGTGCTGACTACAACCACAAGGAGCTCGGATATCAGCTATTGAGATTGAGTCTTGGGGCTTGGGGCACCGTTTAAGCGCAGGAGCAGGCAGAGTGGATCAGGCGTCGATTGCAAGTGTCGTAAGTCGTCCCTTGACTCCGGTGGGAGCGGGCGGTTGAGCAAAGTAAACTGTCAATATTTGATGTATGTTAACACCCAGTGCCATCACAAGCACACACACACACACACACACTCACACACACACACGCACACCAGTTTCTGGCATGTCAACAAACATTTTCGTTGATGATGACGCTGTGCTCCTTGTCAGTGTCAATGTCGATGGCGATGCCCCTGTTGCCATCGTCTGGAGTGACTCTGCCGGCTGTTAGCTGCCTTGTTAAACCGATTTGGCATATTTTTGCATGTGTAGCCATCTATATGCACCATTTGGCAGGCAAATGCCAAAAGGCAGCCACAAATACGCACGCATCGGGCTACCAGCAAGGATACGGCCTGGCATTCAACCAACGCCAGCGAAAGGAAGAGCTCAGCCACAGCAGCAGCCACAGCCGCAGCCACAACCACAGGCATGCACATACATATATGGCATAGGAGGCGGGCACAGACATGTGCGTCTGGCAGAGGCTGGCAACGTTTTACTGTTATTCAATATGTCAAAATCGTGTCGATAACGTTCAAACAAGCCAATGCCAGGTCCCAGCCACATTTCAAACTCGAGCCCCAGTCCCAAACTCATTCCAATCCCAATCCCAATCCCAATCCCGACGAGGACCAGACGGAGACGAGCGTTGGATTGAGGAATGGCTGCCATTTGTGGTCGGTTTATGCCAATGCCGGCACCTCGACTGGGGATCAGCTGCAACAATGTGACTGTCTATGATAGCATATGTGTGTGTGTGTGTGTGTGTGTGTCTGTGTTGCACACAGGCTGTGTCAATGGGTTAAAGCCATTGGCAAACATGGCAGAGTCTGCGGCACAAACTTAATTAATCAATTTCAAATCAATTACCACAAATTTGTTACCAATATGCAATGACATGAATCAGTATCAGGATGCCGGGCGAGGCCTCCCAGGCTCCCCAGCCCCGGGCTCCATTTCAATTCCAATTGCAATTTCAGATCTAAATCGGAGCAGACTGCGACCCAAGATAAGGCCCTGGGGCCGGCGACGCATAAACAAATCTTAGCTGTCAAAAGTGCTCAAAGCCATTGTGCTAATCTCGACGGGACGTGCGGAAGGGAGCAGGTGAGGGTGGGCGTGGGTGGACGAGGGTGGGCGGTCCAAGGCAGTGCAACAGCTCTAACGGCATTCAATAAATCACTAAACACTTGAATGACGCTGCCAATGCAACTTGCAACACATTGCACACACGCAGCTCTCGCATTCGGGGAAGGGGCACTGAGACTACGACTGAGACTGGGGCTTAACATGCAACAAGCACACACGCACACACCCACCCATACACACACACACACTCACACATACACAATGAGTCACACCCAGACGGAAATGGGCAGCTACCGGATGCAATGGCAAAGGATGCAGTTGCCGCTGCTCCAGGGTCCCGGCTTCTGATGAAGATATTGTTGTTGTTGTTGTTTTACTGTTGCTGCTGCTGCCGTCGTGGCAGTTGCAAGCTCCGCCTTGGCCTGGCCAGGCTCATAATTCAAAATTGAAATTGCAACAATCAATTGCAACAACATGCAACAAATCGCTTGCTGCCCCGAGGCCTAATCACTGAACGTTAGTTCAACAGTCAGCGGAAGCCGGCAAAAGGATGTGAATGCGATTGCGAATGTGAATGTGAATGTGAATGTGAATGTGAATGTGAGTGTGAATGCGAATGTGAATGTAAGTGTGAATAGGAATGTCAATGGAAGTGTCACTGTGAATGTGAATGTGAATGTGAATGGGAATGGGAATCGAATGTTTGAGGGACAACATATAAATCTCAGAGAAGAAGACGATAAAGGAATAATGGGCACAGAGACAGTGAGAAATGCGGCCGATAAATTGTGATTGACTGATTGATTGATTAAACAAATTTCTCCTAGTGATTGATCAAATAATTGACGAACTATTTAATAAAACTACATGTAAACTTCTGTATAACATTGGAATAACGATTATAAAAAACGCTTAGCAGAAATGTATAAAATCAATGATTGATTGATTGACCTAATCACATATGTTCAATCTTAATGTTTAATAAAAGTAAAGAATGTGAGTATTCTGTATTAAGTGATATTTATATATTTTTTAAGGACTCAATCGATAAACGGGTTTTTTAAATATTTAAATGATGGATTGATTGACTGTGTGATTGAACCTTTGACTTGTTTAGTGTGTTTAGCACAAGACTTTAAGACATTTTAAATAAAAATGTAGGAAATTTATATAAATTTTATTAAAATATTGATAATACAAAATTTATATATTAATTAATTGATTGATTGATTGATTGATTAAATAAGCTGTAACTGTTAGTGGAACTGATTGATTAATTAATTGATTGAAGTCTCAAATAGGAAAAATCGATGCTCACGAAAGTTAATTGATGTAAAGCTTGATTGATCAACTGATTGAAAAAGTAAAATATAAATGAATAACTAACAGATACAAAAAATAAATAAAAAAATTATTTAATAATTAATTGATTGATTTAATTAACTAACGAACGATGGGAATTTTGCCTTTTCTGTGAGTTTGGACTTTGAGATATTTAAAGTTCAAATGCTTCTCAATCATGATTGATTGCAAGCACTTTTAAAATCTTATAATACAAAGTTTATCCAATTCAGTCACTTTAAAGCTGCCTTCAATCGCAGATAACCCCCAACTACCCGAAGGAAAGAAAGGATTCATTGGATGAGAATCAAATTTGAATTTAGTTTATTCAAATTGCGATTCTCGATTGAAGTGTAAAATGTTTTACTTTCTAGTTATAAGCCATTTTTACTTGTAACGCCCCTGGAAATTATGTAATTAAACTGCCCACCTGACCTCCCCCTGACCTCTCCCCTGACCTCACTGGCCTGAGTTCTCAGTGCACTCCATTGTGGTGTCTGTTGGGGTGCGGCAAGCAGACGATTTGCATGGCAAAGTTCATTTGGGGCAGGCCTGGGACTGAGGCTGGGGCTGGGGCAGGGGTTACCTGGGCCAATCAAGCGTTGGCTGTAATTAGTGATAATCTGTGATTTTCCAAATTGTTTCACAAGTGTCATAAATCAATGAAATACCAATAAGTCGTTGTTGTTGTCCGTGTTCGTGCTGGCGTTGCTGTTGGATGTTGTTGGTGTCCTTGTTGCTTTTGTTGCAATTGCTGGAAAATGCAAATTTTGCAAAAGGATATGCCCATGCATAAATGGCATTTGGGCGCAGGAAGAGCCGCTCGAAGTCAAGGCAGAACGGACGACAGTAGGCAAAAGGATGATGCCAGAATCTAGAGAAGAGGAAGCTGCAATGGTAAATGCGTAGGATATGAGGAGAAGGAGTGGGAGTGGGAGTGGGAGTGGGGGAAGGAGAAGGACTTGCAGCAGTCAGAAGGCAGTTGGAGACACGAGACAAACATATTTCATGTAGTCTCAATTGGAATTCTAAATCAATCAGATTGAGACGATGACTGGGGAGGAACTGCCTGTCTGCTGGCCAGAACATCAAGGACAACAACAAGGATAACAACAGCACCAACAACAACGACAACAACAACAAACCTCTTGAACCCATCTGTCTGTGCATTAAGTAAGAGACAAATCATATTCGTATGCGTGTGCAACGGGAACTGCAAACTGGCAACTGGCAACTGGCAACTGGCAACTGGTAGCTGGTAACTGGTAACTGGCATTTGGCAACGACTGGCAGGACTCGTTGGCAGGACAATGGGGAGGGGGGACGAGCAGGCGACTGCTTACTGGCGTGTTAGGATATGCAAAATTTCAAATATGAATTGAACTGATATATTAATGGCCACTTGGGCCATCCAACAGTCCACACACAGATGGAGCCCAGGGTGGCAGGAGGGAGGGGTTCGGGATGGTGGTGGGGGCAGTGGGAGGCTGGCTAGTCAGCAAAAGTAGCTACAGTTTCCGGCGTCGGGGAATGGGACGCAGATCTGAAGTCGGAGACTGAGTTGGAGTCGAAGTCGGAATCGGAATCGGACTCGGACTCGGAATTGGAGTCAGAGTCGGAGTTGGAGTTGGAGTCGGAGTCGGAGTCGCTCTGTGAGTCGGCGTTGGCATTTATAAATCAAAATGTTGGGCCAACAGACCTTGGCAGGCTTGAAAGGACATAGGCATAGGCAGTGTTAGATCGATGTGAAAGTGCCTATGTGTGTTTGAATGTGTGTAAGTGTGTGCGTGTGCGTAAGTGTGTGAGTGGCTGTGTGCTTAATTGCCAGGGGCTGAAGCTGCAACACATTCTAGCGCCTTGGCAACAGCAAAACGTTGCAGCAACTTATCTCTTGCCTGGCCATATAAATAATGACAAGCACGACGACAAATAATAATACATAAGCACACATACACACTCACACACACTCACACACACACACACCCACACTCATTCAAATGCATGCAACACAATAGGTTTATAGGAAGAGGACGTTGGTCAAAGCAAGGCACAAAGCTTCGATAGAGGCGTATAGATGTGAGTATGCGTACGCTTGTGTGTGTGTGAGTGTATGTGTGTGTGTGTGACTGTATGTGTGAGTATGCATAATATGAAAATTTATGTGCGGAAAGGATTGAAAATAAATTTATGAATTATATTGGTTAGAAAATTGCATCTACTCAAGGATATCCTTAATGTTTATAGGATATGCATGCGTTTTACTGCCGGTGTGCGGCATTGTCCTTGCAAGTGGATCTCCCCTCTGTGCAGGGCATGACCAATGCTATCTCTATCTGTATCTGTATCTGTATCTGTATCTGTTACATGCAACAATGTTCGTCGCTGAATTTATTGTTTGTTTGAAATGCATTGTTTCGAGGACATATGACAAGTGGTCGCAGGATATACGTTGCTTTGGGCTTCGTATTAAGTCAAATGTCGTACACATATTTTCTCTGCATATCTTTATTCATTTTACAGTCCTTTTTCCTTACATTTTGTTTCATTCCTCTCATCGATAATCCAAACCAAAAATGTCCTTTTTTCCTCATCTCAAATCCTCACCTAGCGGAAACTCTAAGTGACTGTCATCGACTTGTCGTGGCTCATCATAAATGCTCAATAAGTGCTTACAGACTACAAATACACATCCGAATATTACATCGCCTCCCACACACACACACTCACACACACACACACACTCACACCCCGCCGACTTATAGACACGTTCCTATAATGGAGACTTCAGTTCTTGGTTTTTATGATTTTCACGTCACCCTCCATCATCGTCATTTTCCCAGGTTACGACTTTTCTTCAATGCATCTGTTGGTATATATTTGTGTGTGTGTGTGTATGTGTGACTCATCCTCTAACAAATCTGTCAAAGTTCAGCTCCATGACACATGCCCACATGTTCGAAGTCGCCCCCCAATCAAAAGTTCTACACGGAAAAAAAAGCTGCTGATTCTTTCAGTTTTTTTTCCAGAGTTCAGAAATTTATTTTTATTTTATTTATTTTTCTCTTGAATGAAATAATCCTTGAACAAATTCACCTAAATTTCTGTTAGTGTATGACTCACCTTCTTACCAACTGAGACATAGACATAGAGAAATCGAACCTTAAGTTCCAGGACACGTTTATGTTTGTCCCACGCATGGAGCATCATCATCAAAAGTCGCAGTAGATCAAATGGAGAAGGACGAGAGGGGGGAGAGAATGCTGGGAAGTGGCTCAGCCATAAGGAGACATTCATCGAGTAAAAGCAGTGGATACATTTCATTAGATTGACATTATTATATGATTATTGATGGGAGCCATGAAGGCACTAAGAGCTTTGCTTCTGTGAAGTCAATATGTTAAGGACTTGCATATAAGTGAGAAATGACGGCAGTGACAGACAGTTATAGTATCCTTAAAAAGTCATACAGACTTTACACAAATAGTGAATACATAAAAATAATTCAAACCTCCTGATTGATGTCCTTCATCCTTAGCTGACTTTGACTTAGTTCGCAGCTAAAGGCAAGGAATATTATTCAAGTTATTAAACTGAAAATTTGAATCGATGATGAAAAATAAAATACGATTGATAGGCATGAATATACAAAAAGAAGTGTATGAATATATTTCGAATAGTTGCTAAACACGTGCTGTGAATACATTGAATATTGACAAATTATAAAACGAACAAAATGTGAAGAACTAAGAGTAAATATATAACCCTTAATGTATGGTGAAATGTGATGAATGTGGAATGAATAATTAGTGAATATATGACGAATGCATGACTGTATATTAAATAAATCTATTATGAGTAAATATATAAACCGTGAATGTATAGTGTATAGGGGAAATACATTAAATATTTAATGAATGGGTAGTGAATATATGGATTGAATAAATAGTGAATATATGTCGAATACATAACTGAATATTAAATGAATTTATAATGAATTAAAAGTAAATATACAAGCCATGTATATATGGCGAAAATATATATAAAAAATTAAATGAATATTTGGTGAAAATAGATTGAATAAATAGTGAATATATGACGAATACGTGACTGTATATTTAATGAATCTATAATGAATATCGAGCTTAAAGCTTGCCCACATTTAAGACTTGAGAAATCGCGGACTTTTGCTGCTTCTGAACGACAAGCCAAGACTAGGATAGAAATAATAATAAAATCTGATAATTGATTTGATAGTGAATAAATTATATTTTATTTAAAACTATAGAACGAATGAAGAGATCGTGCCCCTGGCTGATTATAAGCCATACTGTGACCATGATCTAGACCCCAGCTGAAGGCACGGCTGGGATAGGAATCGCGCGGTATCTGATGTACGTGGGCTTCGGTGCACATGATAATTGCCGGTCCACATTCAGAAAGTGTAAATAAAAAATATAAACAGAAAAAATAAAAAAAAAAAATACAATTGCAATTACAATTTTGAATTAAATGAAAAATCAACAGCATTGAAAACAATTGAAGCACCTGTGATGTAAAACTTTAATTATATATGTCGGAAAAGTGCAACCACCACTGGAACCATATAAAAGGGGGGACCTCGACCCCAATGGAATCCATTGGAGTAACGAGTGATACAAAATGCGCTTCTTTCTGCTGCTAGCCCTGACCCTGGCTGTGCTTCTGGTGAGTCCATTAATCTGATCCATTAATTTGAATGAACTAAGCCGTTGGGTCACATTGTCTGGAATAGCAAGTGTCCTGCGCCGTTGTAGCCCCCACCCGAGCAGCTCATCTTCTCTGCTCGTCCACCCGGGCAAGCCATCATGTCCATGCTGCAGAAGCAGTCCGACCTGGTGGCCGAGGAGGAGACGTGGGTGGACATGTACCCCACTCAGCTGATGCAGCACATCCTCACAGCTCCTCCTAGATCAACTAATCGCACCTGGACTGGAACCTGGACCTCGATTCAACAATAAATATCCCATTTAATTATTCAACTTCTGCACTTTTAATTCGTAGCGAATATTTGAATAAACTGAGTTTAGTGGAAACGCACATGATGGCTTTTAATTCAGAGCAACGGAAAGGACTTCTAGATATTTTATAGATTTTCAAAATATATGAATAAAATAATTAATTCTGTTTTTTTTATCAAATTAGATTCTATTTTTTATTTAAATCAACTTTATTTATTTTTTGCTTATTTAATTTATTAATTTTTCTGACTCGATGGGTTTTCATTTTGAATTAAAATGATTCTTTAATATATTTTATTTTTATGCCTAATCATTTTATTTGGAACTAATTTCTTCATTTGTTTAATTTTTAATTAAAAGCAGATAATTTATGAATTTAAATAAATTTTTTTATTTAAAAGATTTCAAAGATTTTGCTATAATTCACAGCTATTCAAATGAAGGATTGTCACATATCCCAATTTTCTGTAAAATATAAAATATCCCTAGATTAAAATATTTTTTTTTTATTCTAATTCAACCGAAGGATTCTTAAGTAAAAGCAATAAAACGAAAAAAGATTTTCACTTCAGAGAATTTGATCTTTATTGAAGAAGTTCAACTTTTAAAATAAAGTAAATTTTGATTGACAAAAATTAAATATATATTGCCCTCTGATTATTCGACTTTAATTTTTTATAATCATGAATAATTCACATTCATTTCCAGTGCATTAATAATGCATCTGTCAGCGTGTCGAATCTTTGAATCATATGAATCATTTTTTAATTAAGACAAAATATTGACTGTTTGTGTATTTCGAATATATATAAAATAATAAATATATTGCTATAAATTAAGTGAATAATTAGAATGATTCTTGATGAGATGAGAATCCCGGGTACCTTAAATTGAGGTAAAAGCCAATTCGGTAATTAGCCCAAGGGCAATGAATGGTAATTACATTTTCCACTCGGCAGATCCTGGAGATTGGTTCAATTGGCACAGATTGATGGGAGTTTGAATGAACATTGAAGGAATGATGATAGAAATCAGCACTAGGTTAAATCGAAATTATTGATTCATCGATAAAAATTGATATTCAAATTGAGTCCGATCAGAGCCCATGAGCAGTTAAAGTATACCAAAAAATACGACAGTTTTTGAATCTTACTTAAGGCGAAGAGAAAAATATATATTTATCGGTATATATATATATATATATATATATACATATTGGGTAACTGGGAATCCCTTATTTAAACTTATTCCCAAAGAGTTGCATGTCGAAGCTTGGGTTTTTTTGGGTGAGTGTTACTCACCATTCACAATTATTCATTGAGTAACTCTGCTGTGTCAATGCAGCGGGAAAAGCCCAGTGAAATCAAGAGCTTGGCCAATGCATGATTCGAAGCATTTAATGTCGACCACAAATGTACCCAGATACAATTAAAAAAATACTAAGCGCAGACTTTAATCAATCAGAAAACATCACGTGAGTTTCAGATGAATCAAAATCGAATGCAGTCCGGCTGCTAATTCAATAAACAGTCAAAAAAAAAAACATTCAAATAGTAATCAAATAAAAGTTGAAATTATAACAAAAGAAATAGCAAATAAATGCAAAAAATGATGACAAGTTGTATTATTTATAATTATAATTAATGCCACACACACAGCCCCGCCCCCCGCCCAACCACCGCAGCCGTCCAAAGCACAGAAATCAGAAGCCAAGAGTCACCTATAAATCAGCGGTCGCAAAAGCCGTTGCCATCAGTTCAGCTTTGTAAACAAATAGAGTGACTTCATACGCATACCAATACAAACACACATATACACACACTCACACATACACACAACCACACACAAACACACACACTCATAAAGACAATCGATGCTTCGGTCCAGGAAATTCGTGGGGCTATTGCTCTTAGCGGTTTGTGTGATGGCCGAGATCTCTCAATTGAGTGGAGCACCGCTTGTGGAGCCCGAGGATCCAGCCGGCTGTGTGCGTGTGACGATCATTAAGAATCAACCGACGCAACCGCCGGCACCGCCTGCAACGGCGGCACCAACAACAACCACAGCCAGACCCACACCTCCGCCAGGATAAACACTGAATGAATACCTCAGTCTTTTTGTTACTTCAAATTGAAATTCATTAATAAAGGAGAAGGCGCTCCAAAACGCTGAATGGGAACACACACAACTCTTGGGTGATCTATCGGATTGGGTTACAGATGCAAGTAGAAGGATAAGGTAAAAGGACTCCTTGTGATTACTAAGGACGAATGGAGATCAGTAGCCTTCTTTTAGGCTAATTTCAAGGCAATGGATGAACTATCGAACTGTATCAAAATGAACCATTGGCTTGGATTTCAGTTATCCTTGGAAAAATTTACAGTTCATAAAAACACCAAGTGACAGGTAAAAAAAGGATATGTCTGTGCGGTCGACGAAATATCAATTGGATGGGTTGTACCTAAGGCATAGGGAGAAAAAAGATCAGATGTATATTCTTTTATTCTTCTCTAAGTAAGGACCATTGTCTTAGTAAGGATCAGGATCTTATTAAGGATCCTTAACATTCCATTATCTAAAGCTCAGTGGGCGGTTGAGTTGAACAATTGTAAGGCGCAGAGTCAAAAGTCAAAGGTGATGGAGTGGCGTTGGGCTGAAGTATGAAGAAGGAGATGGTAAGTGGGAGATTGGGATTGGGATAGGGGAATGGGGAAAGGGGGAAGTGGGGAACAAAGGAAGAGGAAGGCGAACCACACAATGCACAAACAAGCATCCAAATATAATTAAATATTTTATCGCATAAAAGTGTAGGAAAATTGCCAAAGGAAACGACAGCATGAAAATGAGCAGCCGGCATGCGTTTGCCTGGCCCTTTTTCCTGTGGGTGGGTGAAGCCTGGTTAAGCTCTACATTGGTGGGTGGAGGGGGGAGAGATGAGGGCTGGAAGGAGGCTTCGTTCATTCAGGTAGATGCCATTCTACTAATGCTGTTAGACCTAACATTGTTGTCGTTTCGTGTAGTCTATATATAAATCTGAGTGTGGGTGTGTGTGTGTGTGTGTGTGTGTGTGTGTCTTACACATGTTCCACAAACAATATGCCCGCAGCTCAGGCAACTCAGGCAGCTCAGCCGCTCAGCACCACCCCCTGGGCTTTCCACTACTCCCGTCCCAAAAATTTCAGAGCCCTCAGTTGCATTTCTTTGGTCTTTAGGTTTTTCAGATGAAATCTTTTTTGGCGTGCAGTAGTGCCAACAACAACAGCAACAACAACAACAACAACAACAGCAGCAGCAGCAGAAGGAACAACAGAAGCAACAACAACAAGAAGGAGAAGAAGAAGGCCAACGTTCCATTGTTCGGACATTCAGCTTCAGCCTTTTTTCGACAATTTCCATATGAATTTTAATTATAATTTTTCTATGTTCATTTTCATGAAAACAATCAAAAATGACTTTTGTGCCGCAGCAGCAACAGCAACAGCAGGAGCAGCAGCAGGAGCAGCAGCAAGAGCAGAAGGAGCAGAAGGAGCAGCAGGAGCAGGAGCAGCAGCAACTGAAGGAGGATGAGAAGCCTCAGAATGCCTTTCTACCTTTTCTGGTGAAGGGGTTTGAGGCGGGTTAGAATAGCTTGTTAAGGAAACGGGTATAGGTAGGTGGTGGGTGGTGAATAGTAGATGGTGGATGGTGAGTAGTGGTAAGTGTGAGGTGGGTTTTGGGACGAGATCTGGGCTAGTTGTTGGACCCACTGCAAATTGTCACTGGCACTTATAGCCGCTAGGGTAGTTCAGTCAACAGCTGCATTTGTGTGTCAGAGTTTTAACTGAAGACCGCAATTTGTGGCACCCTCAATACGCTACTTCCAATAAGAACGAGTTGTTTTTAGCGAGAAATCGAAGTGCAACGTAACGAGTAACTACACTGAACGATTGGCCATTAGATTTGTATCTTAAATATAACGAGAAGGTGCAACGACAGAAGGAAAGTTATGCCATGTACCTGATTTGCTTTCAATAAGTTTTATTGGGTTAGCTAACAATCTGACTACTTAAACAAAATACTAACATTCAGTTCAAAGTAACGAGTGTCAATGTAGAAAGCAACGAATTATTCACTTTATTTAAGTGTGAAGTAAACATTAAATATTCAAGTTGACTGAAGTAGATTAGAATGTAAGCAATTAAAGATGAGCTGCAGATCATGATTCACTATAATAAGAAGAGACACAAATGTAAAACATCAACTGTAACGAGTAATCCATAGCGACTTGATCTCTGCTGTTCAAGGCAAGCTGAGCCTAAGAGAAACATTATATATATAATTAAAAGGAAAATAAACCTCTATATAAATAAAAAATTATGAAATATGAAAATATAAAACTTTAATTTATTTCAACGAGTAAAATGAAACGAGTAAAATGTAACGAGTAAAATGAATCGAGTAACTTGCAATGGAGTAAGCTTGAAGTATGGGATGGACAAATTTGCAAGTCCGACGAAGGACTGTAGCTCGATGATTGCGTAATAAATACCAACCTGTAACGAGTAAGTCACAGCGAGTAAATGAATATATACATATATATATGAATAAGTGGACTGTCAAATATCACTGTGAACTCCAATTCAAAGCTCAGCTTCAACAAAACTTAGTCAATGACTGAGATATCAGCGAGACAGTTTGATCAAATGTCGAACGCAGACACTCGTTACTTTTGACTGTTCATCATTATCTTTTGAGGCGCTTTAGCGGAGAGATATGCCCTTCAGTGTAGGGCAATAAAAAGGTTGCCAAAACAAATTATATGCCGACATAAAAAGTAACACAAAAGACAAACAGCGACATAAACAAGTTAACTGAGCAGCGCTGGCAGCTGTTTTGTAGCTGTTGTTGTTGATCCTATTGTTGCACTTGTATGTGTGTGTGTGGGTTGGTGGGTGGGTGAATGGGTGTTTGTGTGTGTGTGTGTGTGTTGTTGTTGTTGGCGTTATTGGTGGCAGCATTGTATGCACGTTAGCGGGCAGCTTCCGTTTCCGTCGTGGCCGAAAAACAATCCACCCATATGACAACTGTCGCTGTCAGTGACTCGGGCTTCAGGTCTATCTTCACTTCCAGCTCCTGTTTTCCCCCTCACTCCGGCCCTGAGTTGCTGGCTCTGTTTCTGCTCTCCTGCAAACGAGTAGTTTTGAATGCGCCGCAAGGTGGCGCACATGTGTCGTCTGTTTTTGAGATTTGCACCTGGGGCAATAGCAGTTTCCCATTCCATCTTATTCAGCCCCAGCCACACCTCATATCCCACACCCCACATCCCACACCCCTTCTGGTCCCCCCTTCCCACATTCCCCGATACCCCACATAACGAACAGCTCTCATTATGCATTCTGATGACATTTCGCCGCTGTCTTTTGTGCGAGCTTATTTTTGTAGCGGCTAATTAAGGGCTAGCCAACGAGCTATGGAAACTCTATACAGTGTATTAGGATGCGGGGGATGTGGACAGAGGCGAGGGCTGGGAACATCACCCGAGAGATAGAGGTGGCGCCTCTCTCACCCTCAGTCGACGTGATGGCTTGGATGTCCTGGGACATGCATTAGGATTTACATATTCTAAACTCACAGATTCTCTACCCTTTGATTGGCAGAAGGCTGGACTCTGATTCGAATACTCTTTCATCGCTCGGGCGTATAAGCTAGTGGGTTTGAGTGGTGTCCGTCTGTTGGTCAGGCCGAAAACTAATTTTGCAAACATTTGTCAGCTCATTAACAATTCAATTTGCTGCATAAACGACCTAAACATACAAATAAGCAGGGGGTGGGGGTGGGGGGTTTGAGGTGTGGGGGCATTGTATGGAAAAGTAGTTACTAGTTGGAGCCGGACTAACCACACATGGAAAACAGTAAATATTCAATTAACTGTACGAGTAAAACTAATGCCAACCCCTTTTTGGAACAAAGAGTCCCGAACCCCCAAAAACCCCCCAAAGTCCCCCTCCCCCAGTCTCCACCCAGAACTCCAACAGGACCAAAGCGTATATGGTTCAGGGCTCAATTTTTGGTTTTTTTTTTCTCTCATTTTTGGAGTAGTTCTCTTTGATTTGGCAAGGGTTCAGCGCCGGAGTTCTTGGTAGCCAGCACTGTGGGCATTTTTCTAATTACAAACGCTTTGAACCCATTTTCAAAAATAAAAAAAAAAAAAAAATGAATTATGAATTGTATTTTATATAATTTGAAATATTTGCTAAGCTACCAAAGGAACATTTTGGCCGGCACAGGGAGGAGAGAGACTGGGTCCATCCACAGACATCGTCCCGCTCACGTGGCCGTCTCCTGCACTGCCTTCTGTTTGGCCAGCTTCGTTGATTTTGCCGCCGGCAGCTTGGAGCGTCGACTGCGACGTCGCTCCAGCCAACGCCGGACGAAGGGCGTCAGGAGGCGGCTGTCCAGCTCATCCAATCGAGACTCCCGGAGCACGAGACTTGTGATTAGAGCCAAGACAATGGTGACTGTTGCGCCGACGAGTGTGAAATACAAATACGAGATTCGATAAAGTTGGAAAGGCTCGGCAGTTGCAGGACTAAAATCAGAGGTGGAAGGATCGTTAAATTTCCATTTGAATTTGGGAACTCCTGGGGCTTACCTAGTGGCTTCATCTAGCGGAAGAGTGCAGAATGCACGACGCTCGCCGTCAAATGTGTAGTTACATCCCAGCGTCGAGTAGGGCTTCCGCTGGTAGACCAGATCGCCAGTCAGAAGGTCGTGCTGAGCGCTGACGCACATCCAGGTCATGAGCAGCAGGGAGCTGAGTCCGCCGAAGAGTGCGCCCTTGGAGTGCACCCAGGGTAGCATGATGCCGGCGGTGAAGATGCCCAGCAGCGGTCCATTGGCCACTGAGGTCAGGGTGATGGTCAGTTGAAGGACAGCGCCCAGCTTCTCCACGACAAACACAAGGGCCACAAACACAATTCCGAAAAGGACCACAACACTGCGCATCACAATTGAGGTCTGTGTCTCGCTCAGCGGGCTGCGTCGGAATGTCTTGACGAAGTCCTCAAGCACAACGGCGGACAGGGAGTTAAGACCCGTGGAGAGTGATGAAAGTGCGGCACTAAAAACGCCAGCCACGAAAATGCCAGGCAGACCAGGATATGAACCAAGTGTCTCCATGACCAGGAGGGGCAGCAATTGGTCATTCCGTTGGGCCAACTTCGTGACCAGAGGATCGCAATCCGCGTATCTGGCGTAGATGAGAAGTCCCAGATATCCACAGATGGTAAGGAATGTCAAGACGCCGCCCACAAACATCCAGATGGCAATCCGGGCGTGGCGGAGAGTGGGGAGCGAGAGATAGCGCTGAATCATGTTCTGGCTGATGGCATTAGACTTCAGCCAATGGGCAACGCCGCCCAACACCAGAGAGTAGAATGTGTAGCGCTCGCTGAGATCCAGATTGAAGTTCGGGGCCTCAATCCGCGAGGATGTCATGGCTCGCTGCCAGACAACCGAAGGTCCTCCAATGTCGATCGTGCCTTTGATCATCACCAGAGCCATGGCACCGAACATGATGAGGGTTTGGATGACGTCGGTCCAAACGACTGCCTTGAGCCCTCCAATGCATGTGTAGAAGATGCACACCACACACACACAGGGAGTGACAATGTGTATGTTCACACCCGTCGCCTGGTTGAAGGCTATGGCTGGCACATAGATGACCACCGGTAGCCACAGGAGCTGTAAATATACAGAGAGTGATTGATGAACGATTGATCTCAAGTGGAAGATTGATGATCATCCCTGATATCTTATTGATCAGACTATGGGAATCCTACCTATACAATTTTACCGTTAGTCATAGATCGCTTTACTCACCGATGCCATAATAAACATGATTGATCCAAAGAGGCGAAGGCTCCGATTGTAGCGTTGCTCTAAATACTAAAAAACATACCAAGGAAGCTGGGTAAATATTGAAATCGATAACTGCAGTCATTAATCGATTACATACCTTATATGTAGATATCAGATTGAGCTCATGGAACACGGGAAGGAAGAAGTAATACATGCAGAAGCCCATCACAATGAAGGAGCCCATGATGTACAGATACTGGGCGCCATATAGATAGACCTCAGTGGGCGTGCCCAATAACGTAATGCCCGAAATGTAGCTGTCGGAAATGGAAAATTTTTGTAAATCTTATGAAATATTATTTTTTTTTTTTTGGTTCTATAAAATAAACCAAATTAAATATCAACTTTAACCCCAAGAGACGAACACGTAAATGCCCATTGACCCAGCCACTTGACCTTCAAGGGAAATTGTCGCTGCACTCGGTCGGGCAGCAGAGCACCAGGCAGAACTCTCCGGAGATCAAAGTGTGTTTATGCAATTCAATTAGGAATCATCTACGTTCATCTCGGGGGCGTTCAATTTCCCCGTGGCACTTGCAACACGAATGCCCTCCATGCGGGTTACTTCCATCGTCCAGCGTTTCCCAAGACGAACCCATTTAGAAATTATGAAACAATTTGATTTGGTGACTTGAGAAGACAGACAGACACTTGACGACTGACTCTAAGTAGAGCAACTGCCCCTCTTGGCGAACCCAAGACTACGACAAACTAGCCCCAATTGAACTTCACTCCCGGAAAGCATTCCAAGTAGGTTAACCTATCCATTTCGATTAAATCCCTAACAAGATTCAACCCTATCTGAGAGTTCTTGGGCTTAGCTCCGAAATATCGAAGAAGCCTCTGCCCTTCCTTTGCTATACCAAATTATAGGGGATTCCACTTGATTCAATTAAAACTATGACAAGTCATTCAAGCTTCATATATCATATTATATTATATACAAATATATTTGTGTATATATTAATATATAAATATTATATAGTATTATTATATGTATAGTATTATTATATGTATTATTATATATATATATTATTATATGTATAGTATATAATATGATATAAATGCGACTATCTGCTAAAGACTCTTCTCATAACCAATTTTATAGATAGAAAAATATATTTCATATTGTTTTTTTTAAATATCAAAATATAATTGAAATATAAAAAACCAAAAAATGAGAATTAATATTCATTTAATAAATATATTAAATATTTATTATTTATAATATTATATTATACAAAAATACTTCAATAAATATTCCAAATTGATAATCATATATTAAATTGCTTTTGTTTTGCTGATCCTTTGACTTGAATAAACAATTATTATAATTATTTGAAAAATATATATATTTTTTTTATTTTAAAATTATTATAATTATTTAAGCTTTTAGTCTGCTATTAAAATTAAATTAATCCTCTGTCCTGCGCATTACCCAAGGCAATCAGCCAAGACTTCTCCCTGCAGCAAATTTTCTTTAGGCATCTCCCCTTTAACTTTAAATAAATATTTAATTTATTTAAAACATTTTACAAATAATCTTTCAAATTTAAGCTATATTTGTATGATTCCCCAAGGGTGTTAATTCACATATAAAAGATTCATTATCACCAACTATAAAAACCTCTTCTATTCCTTTTAATTAAATTCAATCTACAGCAAAGACGCTACTTGAGTCTAATTCCAAATAAATGTGTGAAGGTGAATAAGAAGAAGATGAAGAAGAAGAAGAGGAAGAGAAAGAAATGTGTTTTTCTTTTATGTTACAAATGTAGAGTCTTACCTCGCTATGAGCGACATGGTAATCGGAAAAATCGTCATCTTCCGGCCACCCACCAAATAAGATGCTGCGCTGCTGGCCGCCTCCTCGCTGGCAGAGGCCTTCGGCTTCTTGGAGTCAGCACGGAGCTGGAGGCAGAAGTAGATGCCAATCACGGCACAGATGGCCAACATTAGGCAGAAGACGACATAGTCGGCCCAGCCGAAGCTTTGGAGGCTGGTGCGCAGCTCTTCGACGTGCATCCTGGGGCAGAGCACAAACCGGAAAAGGACACAATACACACACACACAAAAGCAAAACAGGAAACAAAACAGAAAAAAAAAGGGCCTGTGATCACGGATCAATCAGCGGATTGAATTATCACAAATAAGTCACAAGTCGCGCTGCACGCTGCTGGTTGTACGTTGTACGTTGTATGTTGCACGTTGCACGGTCTGCACGCCACACGCCACAGGCAGACGTCACGTTGAGCGTTTCACAGTTTCAGTGTTGCAGCCACCAAAAGCCACCGCACAGCTTCACGCATCAAAAGTAACTGACAGACACAAGGGGCATCCATCGGATTCATAGTTCATGATCTCCGGACTTGGCTCCACAACTGAGCGAGCGGGCAGCCCAAACTGACCGCCAGCCACTTCTGCAGCTCACAGCTTTGATTCCGACTTAGATCCAGATTTTGATTTGTTTCTACGTCCCCCGAGCAATGGACGTGCGAGCTGCAGCCCGCAAAGCGATGCTTTAACTATTTTATTAATTATTTTATGGCACTTGCTTTTTATACCCTATAAAAAGTGAGTGCTTCCCCGAGGGGTATATTCCGCTGTCTGTCAATAGAATTTTTATTACAATAATGTAAATAATTGAAATTAGGTTGTCGCTTTTTATTTTGTAGCTTATTATTATATTAACTTAATTACTATATTTATTCAAATAATTAAGAACTAATTACTTTATTTATTTAAAGTGTTAAGCAAAAGCTTAGCTTGGCTTCTTCTTATTTCATTGCTTTTAACATTAATTGGGGAAAATTAAAATTTAATTTTTTAACATATATAATAAATATTGATATGATTCTTTACTTTAAAACTAAATTTTAAATATATTTAATTAATAATAATAAAAAATTAAACACAAGTTAAGCTTTAAATCTTTTCATTTTATTGCCTTTAATTAAAATATATTTGAATTTTCTTTATTATTTTTCAGTCATGTTTTTTAAGTCTTTACCAAATTATATTTATTTATTTAATAATTAATTTTTATAATTGAATTAATATTTTTTTTATTAAATTAATATTAATTATAATATTAAAAAAAAAGATTAATCAGTTTTAGAAGAACATTTCTGAAGAAAAGTTAAAATTTCTCGTAGTTGCTATAAACTTTGAATATTATTTTTATTATTATTCAAATTGTAAAATAATAAAATAAATATATTAAAAAAATATATATATATAAAAAATGTAAATAATTCGAAATCAATCTGTTTTCAATCCTGCCTACACCAAGATTTATTTGTTGTTTTAAATGTGCAGCTTTTTGAAGCTGATGTATCACATTTAATTTCTATGAACACATAAATAATTATTTAAACAATTCTTTGCATAAACATAAACAAATAAAATAAATAATGGTATAAAGTTGGACTGCCATCTTTTAACTACTATAAGTCATACCTCTCACATCTAATATGTTATGGAATAAGAATAAGGGATATACCCGAGAGTCCCTTTTAAATACATTAAGTGTGAGTCTTTAGGCCAAGGTTTTTCTATTGTCAGACTCTTGTGACTATTTTGTAGGGTATCTCCGAGTCGGTGCCTCTTCATGGTGTTGGCTTTGTTAGCTATGGGATTTGCACAACAATCCGTGGTGACACCAGCTGAGCGCTCCAAGTTCGAGAGTTTACATTGTGGACTTCACCTGCCCGCTGCTTGAGATTGAGGCGGCAATTGAAGAGCTCGACATAAATTGGATGTCTCGGGCAGACGTGATCATAGATCATCGTCATCGTCATCGTCGCGGTGTCAGCTTGGGCATGACTTTGTCTTTGGACAGCCCCTAATCAGTGCCTGGGGCTGTTTCTCATATCTGAAAGCTTTATTTTTCTACTTCTTATTTCCTTTCCTCTATTTTTATGTTCTCTCTCTTTTCGACCTTTTATCATTTTATCATTTTCACATTCACTCTCTTTCTCTCCCTCTCTCTCTCTCTCTCTTTCTGTCGTTTTCCCTTTTCGGGGTGCCACATGGGATGGGATTCGATTGCGTAAATTAACTTGATTAGGTCTAGCGCGCAAATTGAGCTCAGTAACTGCCTCCGACACTTCATATGTAGGTTGATGTGGGAGCGAGTAAGTCAACGGGCCTCGGGTGGTGCCTGGGGGGAGCGGGTGGGGACAGGGACGTGCTGGCTGTGATCGTGCCAGATTTAGAGCACTTGTTTCTCGGCAAACAGTTTTTGAGTTGAGTGCGACTTATAAATAAAGAGCGTGCCAATTATAGAACTCTTTGTTTTTTTTTTTTCAGACTCTACAAATAAAATTACTGCTTATGAGAGACTCGTCTAATCATAAAATAAATAATAATATTCTGAGGGAGCTGTTCAAGTACTTGAATCATCTGAAGTTCATGTTTCGAATGGGAACTTTATTTTTATAGGAATTACTGAAAAATAAAATGAAAAATTTTAAATTTTATTTTCAATTAAATTGCTGTGTTTTAATTGCTGTGTTTTTAATCCTGATTAGTTCAATCGGCTAGTAAGTTAAAATATATTCACATCAGATTCACTAAAACTTGGTTTAGTCAACCTGAGTTGAGTTTGAAAGAGAGAGAGAGGAAGAGAGAGTCCTTTCTTAGTAGGGATCGTCGTTGTAGTCGAATATATTAGCAGCTGCATCGCTGCCCAGGACATCAGCATTCGCCAGACCGCCATCCACTGCACCTTTTACAGTAAATATATTGATATGATGGATTCAAAAGAAATCCCGTTACCCACCTGAGGATTCATCCACGTTCAGGGTATCGCCCAGAGCCAGCACAGAGGCTGCCAGCTCCTTGAGTGTGTGCTCCAGCTCATCAAGCTTATGCAGATCATCCACAGAAGGAGCTGCCCAGGCACAGGCACAGACACACAGCACCAATGCGATGCCCACGTAAGTCCAAATGAGTCCCATTTTCATATGGTAAATGCGACCCACTCTGAGCTCTGAGCGGCTTTTTTATAGGCCACAGCCCAAACTGAAGCCAACTTAACGCACAATTAAATGGCCTAATCGTTGGCCAGTCGCATCAATGGACACCAAATGAGCTGTGACCAGATCAGATTTATGTATTGTGAACCTCATGAATATTTATCGATTATAATCAATTCGATAATTGTATTGGTTTTTGAAACTCCAAGCGCAGTCGACTTCAACTTGGGAGCCGCAGTTGCGGGGAAGTGTTTTGTGAACTTCAGCCAAAGATACAGATTATCTATCTATAAATTCCACTCTTAGGTAAATTATATATACCTAAAGTTATAGTTTTTAGTATGGTATTAATAAATAATATATTTATTAAATATATCTTTAATTATAAATGGCGACAGCAAAGGAACTACATTAATCGCGCGTAATACAGACCTTCCCCTTCGCTGCCCTCATTCTCACTGAATTTTAATATATATATAAATAAATTAATATTTATATATATATGTTGATATCTAGATAATTATGCGATAGCTAAAAATAAACATATGCTAAAAAATCGTATATTATACGAGCTTAGAGCTTCTGGGAATATATTTCATAATTTCGCCTACGCGTATGCAATGGATTTTTCCTTTGCGCTTGCATCACTTTGTGCCGTTGTTGGGGCCTTTAAAAAGACTTACTTCAGCGTTTTCCAACACTGTTTGATGCATAGCTAACATAATCGCTAGGCGCTTGACGTTCGCATTTCGCTATGCAAACTGCCAGCACCTGAAAAAAGCGTCTGCACTTTTCTGTCAATCGAAGCATAAAATGAGCAGCAAGTGCAACTAACACTCACACACACATCTAAATGCATATGCGAGTGCATTCAAAGCGAAAGGGAGTGCAGTGTAACGCACAGGTGTAAAGCTCACACACACACACTCACACTCACATAAAGGCAGTCGGTATACACACAGAGTCATGATGTGTACGCAGTTGTATCAGAATCAAAAATTCTATACGACGCACGTTGAACATGAACCCTGCAAATGAATACAACAAATACTCATAATACTCACCACACCCTACAGTCCATACAGCAGGTCGGGTATATGTGTCCTTTGACAGTGTTTGACTTTTATGTATTATTTTAAATGGGAAATTAAATCGTATGTGATAAATATATATTTATACTGATTTTCGACTTGATTTCTCTGTTAATTTAAAACTTAAGTCGCTGTTTTAATTCCATTTCGTTCCACGTTTATTCACGTTCGTTCGTTCCACGTTTATTTTTATATATATCCCTTTTTTATATACTGTATATACACTTTGCTCATTTTATTTAATTTTTAACGAAATATTTATTTATTAACTTATTTTTAATTTTAATTTTAAGCGTAGGCCAAATTTTCCTAAATATTAAAAATGATTTAGGTATTTATTATTTAACTTTATTATTAATCTATTTTGATACAACCTTAAGTTCTTAAGCTTCATTGAATTTCATTGATTGATCCTTAAATCATTTTAAAATATTGTCTGTTATTTTTTAAATTTAGATTTTTGCTTTTAATGTTTATTTTATTTTGATTTACATCTCAATTTTTTATTTTTTAATTATTTTTTTTTTAATTTTTATGTAATTTTTTAGTGCACAGTTCCTCTTACCGATCTTCTGGTCTATTTAAATAATTTTCCTATATTTATAAACTCAACTCTTCCAGAAGCAGCCCTTCTATGTTCCATTCCATTTTATTCCGATTTCCAGAGGTGGCTCAATTTTTTATTTTAATTTAATTTAATTAATTTAAATTAATCTTTGGCAATGATTAATTTTCATTCGCTTTTTAAATCTTTTATATTTAGTAGATCTTTTATTTATTTAATGATACAATCATTATTCGATTAATTTTAAATTATCTTATCTTTGGATATAAAGTTATTTAAATAATATAATTATTAATATAATTTATTTATTTTTTTAATTATTTTATAATTACTATTCAAATTTATCCTTGTTCAAAGGTAGCGCTCGTTTTAGGTCGTCTAAACCCCAACTAACTCAATTTATATATCTTTTTGATTTCTCGTTCTGATTCCGTTGCCCCTTGCCCCTCGCTCTCGTCCACGCCCCTCGGGGCCCAGGCCTTTCACAGGCACCCAAATGACAGCAATGGCAGCGACGAATTAATTAATTCCAGTGCAGCAATTTTATAAGAAAAAGCCCTTTTTATACATTTAACATACGCTGCCTGCATGTGTGTTGCCGACTGTATGTATATGTGTGTGGATGTGTGGATGTGTGAATGTGTGGGTGTGTGGGTGTGCACTTGAAACGCTTCTGCAGGTGTTGTAATATTATTTGGAATTATGTTGGAATTTTTTCTTCTTCCACCGTTGCTGAAATGCTATGAATATTATTTGCTTTTTAAGTTTGTTTCAAGTTGCATATGTCTCTCAGACTGAACCCACACACACACACACACACGCACACACGCACACACACACTTAAGCACACCTGTGCGTGTATGGGTGTATATGTGGGTCGTTGTTTATAGCTAACTTTACAGTTGAGAAAGCATTTCTAAAGTGGTTTTAATTAGTTACCCCCACCATTTGGTCTGGTAACCTGAGGCTCCACCTTTCGGTGGGAGGTCTGAAGCTTTGTGAATTATCCGTGGGGCAGTTCCAAGTATTCCCAGGGCATATTCAAACGTCTAGATACAAATAGTTTGCTGAAGTACAGATATATTTAATAGAAATACAAAAAAAAATATATGTTTTAAAAGGATTTCAAAGATACAGCCGTTGATATGTGTTTGTCACTCGTCCTTGAATTCATCTTAAGATGATTCCATTTCAAGTCTCCTTGTTGGATGGTGTCTCATTGGAGGAGGTGATGTAGATGGCATAGTTGGTGCAACACAGAATTTTTCAAGGAAGATTACGACCCGCTGTAACAAAAATCTCAATCAATATTTTATTCACGTCCTTTCATTTTCCTTCGACTCTTTACCTGAAGGATACCTTCACATTCCGCCTGAAGAGACCCAACATGGCTGCAGAGGTCGCTGCCATGTTTCTTGAAGTGTTCCAGGTCACACTGTCGCGATTTGGGACAAGTGTTACATGACGATATGATAAAAAGGATTTCAACTATACTCACTGCATTGGCACTGGGCATGAGATCAAGGACACAGGACATCACCAGAGCCATGCTCAGGATGGACAAAATGTTTTGGTATGGGAATCGCATCTTGTTAGTTACTTCAAGGTATTCGCTCAGAACTAAGTAATGCACCTGAGTGCCCCCAGTTATATACCCAACCATCCCATTCCCCATTCGAGCCTCAACAATGATAAGCAAATTGAATCGTGCCTCAGCCTAATGGCAACGTGATGCAGGGGCACATTTAAATGCCTCAAGTTGCATCATGTTCAATTTTTAATATATTTTAGTTTTAACGACTTTTAAAAATATATTTGTGGCTATGGGAAGTATATTTAGATCTGTATGTGTGTCACATATATGTATGGGTATATGACATATATATGGGTGTATGACATACACATATATTAGAAGTGATATATGATATATGAAGTATTCATACATATTCATTTCTAATGTCCTTTCATCCTGATGGTTACATCAACCAGCGGTAGGTCTTAGTTATATAGCAAATTTACAGTCGTGGCCAAAATATTGGCACATGTAAGCAGCTTCACATTTTATCTGTCAATTTAAGCTTTATTGTCACTTTCACAGCAAATCTACAGTCGTGGCCAAACTATTAGTGCAGGTAAATAAAATTAATCATTTTTTGGGCGTTACTCATACGCCCCACATTTCATCTGTGCTCTTGTCCTTATAGATACCTATTCCAATAATTCCCTCACTTTATATGTAATAATAATTAGATTTCCCGCAAATTGAAGCTACTTTTAATTTAATTGAATCGTTTATCATTTACTCAACTTATATTTTTGTTATCGGTGTTATCGATAACCATTATAAGCCCATTAAATGGTTTCAGACCAAGTTCCCAGAAACGCGTATGAGGAGAGGTTAAGTAGAGCCTAAATAGTGCCCGGGGAACTGCTCTCAACTACTTAGCGATGACAGTATGGACGAGTTTGTCAAGTGTGTGCATATATGCGTGTGTGCATGTGTGTGTGTGTGTGTGTTGTGTGCGGCAGTCATTGGTCACTTTCCATATGCAAATGCGCCCGCACGAACAACATGTTCGCATTCATTGCCAGTTGAGTTTTGAGCCGCACTCATCTCGGGCCCATTTACAATAATATTTATCAAGTGCGGTACACACCCAGGAAAGGACTACGGACTATGGACTCGGGACTCGGGACTAGGACTGAGACTAGGCTAGTGGCAACTAGCGCAACTGTCCCCATATATTAGTGGCTTTAGCCGGATGGACGCGCCCGAGCCATCGCCGCCATCATCATCATTATCATTGGGCCGGCCTATGCGTGGCCTCTAATTACGTCGCATTGTCATAACGGAATTGAGCGCATTTGACACGCAATTGGAGCGAACTGTTGACGATGGTCCTTGCGATGACATGTGAGAAATGCCGTTCGAGTTTGGGTCATATATGTCTGCTAAGCCAGGCGGTAGGAACGGGGAAACGGACGAACGGGGGAGCAAAAAAGAAAGGACAAAGAAGGAAGGAGGATCAAGGGTGGAAAGGATTCCATATTCAAAAGTGACTTGGCAATTTGGGGTGCAAGCAAAATGATAGTTACTGTGACAGTGACAGTGATAGTGACAGTGACTGTGACAGTGACAGTGATAGTGATAGTGACAGTTACTGTGACTGTAACAGTGAGTGTGACAGCCATTGGACTGTTGCATTAGAATTTGTTTCTTTCTCCTCACCCACCCACCCCTCTCCCCACCCCCCTCCCACTCATCTATTCCAAGTTACCCATCGCATTTGCCTCTCTCACGCTTCTTTTAGTGACTCCCACTAAGTAGATAAGAATTAATTGTTAAATGGCACGCATTGCACTTAATATTTGAATATCCTTGCGTTTTACCATAAGGATAGCAAGCATTTTGACTTATGCCCCGTCATCATTTGACCCACGCACCTTTGTCGAGGCCGAGGTTAATCGGATAAAATTCATAATTATCGTTATTACTGTCATTCCTCCTAATGACTCTGAGTACACAAATTGCGTGTACTTTTCTATTAAGATGAGCTATCAAACGCACTTTGACTGCGTCCCATGTCCTGCTTCCTGCGTCCTGCGTCCTGCGTTATGTCAGTTGATTTTCATATTCATTTCACTATTCACTTTACTTTTTGGAAAATACCCTTTCCGATTGAGTACCTCTATGTGGTCACTTGTCGGGATATCTAACTACCAATTAGAGTCCTTCGAATCTCTGAAATTTGAACCAGATCCTTAAATATATTTATTGTTTATTTATCCCTATCAGTCAAATTTTATAGACTCATTCCAATTACCCTTTGTCTCTGTCCTTATGTGTCCTTTTCTAAGCATCAATCCATCATCATCTACATCTTTAGTTGATCTCTCATTTAATTATATTTTTTTTAAAATTAAGGACATCAATTAAAGGACATTTATTTTGGAAGCCCAATTTATAGTGTATACACAATTCGTCAGTTCAAAGGAAATCATTTAAAATTTTTACATATATTATTGTCCATATATCCTCACTCCTCCTTCCCTCCCCAACCACAAATGCGCTTATCTCCCGCTCCCCTCCATCATCATCAACTGTTAGGGGCGCACGCGTAAATTATGTAATTAAAATTCCGCACCTTAATTCGGGCAATTTATTACATAAGCTTTTGACTAATTGGATAACGATCTTTAACTATGTTTACTAAATACATGAGGAGCGAGATACATCACAGCCATAAGCTAGATACTAGCGGTGGGTGCAAGGTGACGGCTGACGGTTGATGGTTGATGGTTGAGGGGTGATAAGTGAAGGATAGCGACTGGTGGGTGGTGGGTGGTGGGTGGTGGGTGGAGGACCCTCTGACCATATGAGTTCATAGCCACAACGATTTTTATTTTTTGATAAGCTTTGAAATTAATTGAATTTTTAGGTGTGTGCGGAATTAATGCGAGTGATTTGCGTGTCTGGCCAAGGGAAGAATTGAATAAAATACTAAATAAATACTAAAAACCAGTAGATGTGGCATTTAAGGATGAACTGAAAGTAACTAGTCAAAATTACTACTTAGTACATCTAGTAGAAGATTTACTTCAAAATATCTGCAAGACTTTGACATTCATTAAATGAGGCTTCTTTTATCCTTGGAGATCGAAGCTCACTGAGACGTGAACATTTAAGATCTACTTTTATATATTAAACAACTTTAATATATTCAAAATTTAACAGGTTATTTTTTTAATCGTAAAACATTTTTTATACAGAAACTTTATTAATATAACAAAAGTAATTAATCTATAAAATGGAAGCAGTGGAGATTCGCAGGCTGAAATTTTAAGGGTGAAGGACAAAATAATCAAACAGGAAAAATTATAATTAAATTAATTATAATTAGTTATAATAAAAGATAATTAGTTATAATAAAAAAATAATTATTAAGAACTATATTAATTATTAAATTCCGAAATAAAGTCAATAAACATAATCATATGAAATTCTCCCTAACTTCTCCATCTAAAAGGTTAAGTGATGTAGTTAATTAAGATATAATCTTTTATTTTATTTTTTAGTAACTAAAACTTTTTTGAAAATCTGCTACTATTTGCAAAATTGTTATTCTTATTAAACAATAATATATTTTGTATAAAACTTAATGTTAATTTAAAGGTTACTAAAATCACTTGATAAGATTCGACTCTTATTGAGTTCGATTCTGATGCAGCCTCTTGAATTTTGCTGGTATATCTTATACCAAATACTAGCTTAAAAATAAATAAAAAATAATAAATCAAATAAATAATAAATAAAAATATATTCTCTAAATTCTTTACTACTAATTTACTTGCTACTAATATTCAAAAAACGAGGGTTGTAGATTCTCTTCTTATAATGTCAATTTTGAGAAAGTCTCAAAAAAGTGTCAATCTACTACTAATTCTACTACTAATTCCACTACTAATTCTTTCACTTATTTATTTCACTATTAATGCTATTACTAATTCTATTACTAATTCTACTACTACTTCTACTACTTATTCTATTACTAACTCTTCTATTCATTCTATTACTAATCTAACTACGAACAAGCATCAGTGAACTCTGTAAAAAATTTAATCGACTCAGAAAACAATTTCTAGAAAATAAAGGATTAATGTAGAACTCAGAGTTATAATTAAATAAGCTTAACATTTTTTATTAAAGCTAAATAAATAAAAAGCAAATTAAGAAAAGTTGATTAAATTAATTATATATTTTTAGGCTAATTTTTTTAACAGCTTTGACATTTTTTATTTTTTAGTAAGTTTAGAAACATAAATAAATATATGATTATTATATATATATATCATTTGATATTATATTATATATATCTATATATGATTCATATATTATATAGATATTTATATATATCGATACACATATATATTTTTAACCACCGTAGACAATTAAATTGTAAAACGCAGTTAGTCTCATCTTTTGTCAGTTTTCCATTTGCATTAAATTATCGCGCATTTTCACTTTTCAATAGTCATTGGAAATACCCTTTAAAAGGCAAGTCGGAAGGGTATATCAAACTTAATAAAGCAAAGTAGAGCACAGTTGATACTCTAAGTACCTAAGCCTGAACTGTAGATATAAAAATATTTTATTGTTTAATTTTTTTTGCTTGTTACAAAATTTTATTTATCTATAAACTGTTTATATATAAAATATATCTGATTTCTTTTCTTAATCATCAAGAATTTTCCATGGATTTTCCACTCGTTTTATTGTAGGAAGAGAGACATGCGTATGCATAATTCCCTCTGATCTAAAAGTATATATCTACAGTCCATAGTAATAAGAGTGAAGTCCAGTCTATATAAAATAAATATATAAATATATATATAAAATATATATCCGATCATAACTTAGACTCTAGGGTATTACGAGCTCCCCCTTCTAATTTCAGGGTACGCGCTTCTCTTGCCTCTCCCTTGGTTCTAAGTTGAGAGCTCGTGGCTTTGTTTTTATTCACAAAATTTGAATATCCAAAAACATTTCAAAACATAAAATGTACTTATATATATGTATATATATATGTATATGTATTGATTTATATGTGTATATATTCAATACTTATCTTTAAGCTCAGACAACTTTTAAATGACTTCACACTTGGAATAAAATTGGTAGATCGTAAAAAGATTGCAATGTCGGGCTTTCGGTTTCGGTGCTTTGTTTAACTCTTCCCGAAAACCCCATCCCGTATAGCTCTTCCGGTATTCCCCATCCCGTGTACCCCCTTTCCTTTCCGCTTAAATAATCCATTACCGTAGCTCTCAATGGGCCTGAGCACACACACAATTAAAACGCACAGCGGAATCTCTCGTTCTGGTTCATAATTTTCACTTCCCTTTAATAAAATCGGAAACAAAATACTGAAAATGATCGCAATCTCAAAAAAAAAAAAAAAACTCATCATTTTCTCTACTCAATTAATATCTAAATTATTCAGATATAATAGAAATTGAAAATTAAATTAAGTTGAATTTAATTATTATAAAAAAAAAAAAAGAAATTAAAATTTCTCTTAATTTTATATCGAGATAAATATTTGCAAAAGTTGTAAATAGCTCAGGAAATAATAAAAAACTAAAATAATTTTAAGATTAAAAATTTCTTAATTTTTTTATTTATTTATTTATACATTTATTTATTTACAGGGCATCGCAAAGTCCATCAGCTGGGCAATTGATTTTTTTCATTGCTTAAAACACAAACAATGGAAAATTTGCTTATTTAATTTAAGTGACGATCGGGTGGTTGGATTTCCAGGGTAGGGGCTTGGGGCGGGTCCGGCGGATGAAGGATGGCGGGTGGTGGGTGGTGGGTGGCGGGTGGAGCCTATTAAAATCGCTCGCATTGGCAGAAGCTCAACTAGAGTACGAATTGAGCGGCAGGGTGGGCGGGGATTGACGGGGTTGGCTTGGCGTTCACATAGGGGCCATCAATGATGGTCGTTCGAAAGCGGGGGGCTTGGGGCGAGAGTGTGGAGTTTCGCCAATGACGCAGTGTGCTAAAAATAGACCAAGCGCTGGGGTCAAGCGATTCGCCATGCGACGCACGTGGAGCCGAGCGCTAAAGTGCGGCATTGAATGGCCGGCCGGATGGTTGGGGGACTGGGAGTGTCCGACGGTACGAAGAGCGGCGAATGATTTGGGGGGGCCGCCAGTTGTACCTGTGACGCTTTGCGGTCAGTCGCAAATCGTTGGTCAACGGAAAATGTTGTGAGCCGAATTCGATTTTTTTTTTTTCGATCGATTGTTGTTGCTTTAATTGTGTAAAAGTTGCAATTGTTGTTGTTCTGCGGTTTATGGCGCTGTTTACGGGGCTGCCACGCCTTCCTCTCTTGCTCTTGCTGTTGTTGCTGTTGCAACTCCTCTCCGCATATCAAGTAAGTCTCCGCAACATTGCAAGTTCGACAATTTCCATTGATGTCTCCACTTCTTGCAGTCACAGCCCTTGGAGTTCATGGAGGCCGATGACTCAGCGTTGGGCTATGACAACGATGAGGGCGAGTCCGTGGAGCTGCCGCCAGTCCTGCACAGCTACTCAAAGGACACCATCGCCAACTTCAATCCCCGCAAATCCGATGCAACCTTTCGAACCCTTTGGGAGCGCGTACCACAGCAGAAACAGGATGTCATCAAGCGATGAAAAACTCTAAAATTAAAAGATTCATTTTTTCGATCTTTGATCTGAGAGATCGCTGGAATATCTTTAATATGAACTTAATTTAAAAGTACCTTTAATACTAAAGGCAAGGGCTTATCCCCACAAAACTTAAAATATATTATTTAAAAATGTTTCCAAACTCAAAAAAAATATTTAAGCCTTTAATTATGTTCTCCACAACTTTCTTATATAAGGACTTCCATAACAAGATGATTTTTTTTTTTTAATTTTTTTTTTTAATTAATTTGATTGAAGATAAAATTTTGATAGTTTCGACTAACTTATTTTTGCATGGGAACAAATACTACTTAATATTATACTACTTTATATACTCCGATAGTTTCTACTTGTACAAATGATAATGATAATGTTTATTTATTTAATATTATTTATAATAATTTCTGATTAACAAACATTATTTTATATTATTATAGACAATAAAACGAAATTATAATTTAACTGTCTATAGTTTCTATATTTAAAAGGTGACTTGCTTCAGTTTTTCTTATGAAAACATAATTCTAAGGCCTAACAAAAGCAGTACATATAAATTTTGACAAAAATCAAATAAATATATTATTCTCTTAATTTAAAAAAAAAAAAAAAAAAAACTTAAGTAAAATAAAAAAATTATTTAAAAATCATAAGAAGGCTTTCAATGTCAGAAAGAGCATAACGTCTAAACAAATTTAAAATCTTTTATTTAAAAGCGTTTATTAAATAATTGTTAAGCAACTAATTAATTTATTTAATTTAAAATTTATAGTTTTTTGTATGATTTTAATTTTATTAACAAGTACAACCTGTAAAAAAACAAAATTGTATTTTAAAAAGTTTGTTTGCCGTCAAGAAAAGTTAAGAAGAATCTAATTGGAAGCAAATAAGCTCATCCACCAGTGCGGGGTTCGTGTCTCGGCTACACTGCAATTGCTTCAGTTTAGACTTTGGATACCAACGGCTTCCAGATTGGAAAATCTATCACTAAAATCGATAAAGTCTCGATGTTTACTTATACTTTTATATAAACTGATCCTGCGAACATTGAAGGACATTTTTATAGCAGTTTTTTCATGTTGAGATTCTTTCACTATACTGGGGAGTTATTTACATTGGGGTAGATCTAAAAACCATATTTATAATTAAAAAAGAAGGCCGATTTCTGAGGGAGAGAGAGAGAGAGAGAGAGAGAGAGAGAGATAAAAAGAAAAGTTAGAATGAGATCGAGTGCGAGTTAGAGCTTGAGAGAAAATGTGCAGGTTGTTGAAAGTAAGGCACTTTCTATTCTTACCCTAAGGGCGGACCCTTAGCCAGCAAAATAAAATGGAAGATCATCAAAGTCGTTCAAACGCCTCATAGACTGCTTATAGCATTGAAGGCGGAAGGATTGGATTGTGGTTGGGATGGTGGGTTGACTCCTTTGGCCAAACCCACGTCCACGTAGTTCATTGAAAGTATGGAACAGAAAAAAAACAAAAAAAATGAAGAAGACACCAAACGAAGGGAAATGGGAAAAACCCTTGGAAAAGCGCCCTAACACTGGTAAAAGTTTTTTATTTGCATTTTGTTTTAAGCAGAAGAACTTGGAAAGGAGGAAAAACACTCGAAAAAAATGGAAGAAAAAATTTGGAAGACCAATGGTGTTTATTCTCGTTTTATTATTATTTTTTTTTTGTTTTTTTTTGTATTTTTTTTGTCCTGTACATCTCTTGTTCTGGTTCTTTTTCCTGGTTGTTTCTTCTTTGTTTTGTAGAAAAATGCACAAGTTTTATGCTTCTATAAAAGTTTTTGTGGCAGAAACTTTGCACTTGTCTTGTAGTCGCCAAAAGGGTTTTACAATGATGCGCTTCAAGCAGTAAACCCTCACACCTCTTGCCATGGAATGTCAGCCCACACACACCCAACCTGGGCAGCCGCCCACACGCTTAAGTGGGCGTGTAGCAGGCACTTAATATTTTAGCCAAATATATCCAAAAGTAGCGGCTAGTTATTGGTCTATTTTGTGGGTTAGATAAAGTTTTAGGCCAAGCAATGCCAAGTACCGACCTCTCACCCAAACACCGAGACACACACACACACACACACACACACACACACACACACACACACATGCACCCTTTGCCGCCTACATCATCCGAGCGTGTGACACCGAGTCTTTTACTTAAGCCCCGAACGATGTCGGTCATTATGGAGCCACCGAATAGCTGCTATGCATTATCATTAAAATAAATTATTAGAGTCCGGCGTACGAACTACGGACGCTGGACGCCGGACTAGGGGACGACACTTGCAAACGTGAAAACGTGAAATCGGGGAAAGCTGGACTGCAGGACTACAGGACATCTGGGCAACAGGAGACCGAACAAACGCATTTTGCACGTTTTGTGTGCGCAAATTTTTTACACGATTTTTACAACTTTTTTCGGCGTTTCGTCTAAGTACACAAAAGCTTTTGGCCGGACAGTACATACAGAGTCAAGGAGGTGGGGAAGGGGTGCTGCGGGTTGTTGGTAGGGGGTGGGGGGTAGTGGTGTTGCTGTTGACTCTTGGTTGGGGGAATGCTGAGATAAAAAGCCAAGTCGGACAATGTTTTGCGAGTTAGAAGCAGCATTTAGTTAGAACGTTTAGTAGGTGGGTGGGGTAAATGGGGCTGGCTTGGTGGTTGGGTGGTTGGTGAGCCGGTGGGTTAGAGTGGACGACAAAGGACTTGCAAGAAATAACTTTGCATACTTTTAGTTAGGCAGCGCATGTTAAATACTAAATACTAAAATACTAAATGCAAGTCAAGACAATGACAATGGCAGACCTGATAATAAGTTGGGTGTGTGTGCTGAGGGTGTGCATAAGGTGTGGAGGGTGGAGGGTGGAGGGTGGTGTGCGGAGCATTATACGACATGATGAACTGGTGGGTGTGCGGCAGATGGGTTGGACGTACGCCTGCATACAAAGAACCACGTAATTTCTCAAGTTGCCGCCGTCCAACCACGTAAAGCATAATATATTTGCAGGCAGCCCAAACCACTGGGGGCCATCCAATGATGCTGATGTCCTGACGCAAGGTCCTGAAGGGTGTCGAGGCTGTCCATGGGACCATAAGAAAAGTATGTCTAAGAAGTTGGCAAACAAGTTGCAGCCGCAGCAGTGCGACTCATTTGAATACATGGCAACAACTTTGACCACGCATTTGTTACACAACAACAAAAAAGGAGGGAGCAGCACGAAGGGCAGCGTTGGGAGGGGGCGGGTGGTTGGAATCGGCAATGGGGCAAGGGGGAATGGGAATGGAAGTGGTAGCAAGTGAGAGAAAAGGTGGCAAAGTACTCAGCTGCAATAGCAACAAAAACAACAACAACAACAACAACACAAACACCGAGTCCAGTTAAAAGTCGAAAGTCTTAGTCAGACGCAGGCCTTGTCGCTGCTGCTGTCCATATGACTGGCCACATCCTTCGTCCTGGCCGGCACATGCAATTTGTAAACCAAAGCGCATAATTTACAATGAACATTTTGGTCGGTCGGACGGTCCTTAAAGCTGACCGCACCATAGACTTCCTTCTGGTCTTGACTTCGCCTTCGCCTTCGCCTTCGACTTCGAGTCGGACTTCGTCTTTAGCTTCATCCTCGTTGTCGTTCTCATCGTCGTTGCCATAGTCTTCGTGAATTGAGGCTTCCCTTTGACCCCGACAACAGCTCTGACTTCATCCTGGTCTTTTGGCAAATGAAGTGCCGGTCTATGATATTGATATAATGCCTGTGCCTTGGTAGCCCCGGACATTGGAACATAGATCAAGGCTACAGATTGAGGTCTAGAGCTTGTGGAATTTGATGTGCTAAAAAAGGATACTGGCAAACAAGGTTTTAAAAATAAACTAAAAGTGTGTCCGAAAGTCCTAAAGACAAAGTGTAACTGTCAGCCTTTTGAGCTGAGTGATCTTATGTAACTTACGGCAGTTGTTGTTCATTCCCAGGGCAAAGATAGAAGCACGAAGAAAATTGACATCCTTTCACATAAGGTCCTTTAACCAATGATCAATAAATATTGCAGCTGTCAATGATTTAATAAGGGCAAAGGAACTGCACAATTACTGGCAGCCTTGGGAAAAGACTGAATTTAAATAGGATTTAAATAGTCCTTTTGGTATCAGCTAATATAAATTTAGCTAGACACATCCCTGTATTTAGTATCGATAATCGATGAAAAATTCTATACGATTTATCGATACAACCGATATGTTTTTCTCTATGCAGTGAAGTTATCAAGTCTGATAAAAATCACAGTCCTTCGTCTGTGGCCAAAGACTCACGCAAAGGCCTAGCTGAGACGCCGTTGGTCACCAAGTACAGTTGCCTTTGGTGGTGTTGGTGGTGGTGGTGTCAGTGGTGCAGTTGGAGTGGCTCCTGGCTACTAGCTCATGTAGTTGTCTTTGGAAGTAAGCGAAAATAACTTGTAGCAAATTAAGTTTGTTAGTAATTAGAACACCACTAAGGACACCTGAGCGTTCTGGACTCACCTCTTCAGCTCTCTCCTTCTTTGGCACTCCAACTGTCCAACTGCTCAGCTGTCCACTTGTCGCCCTGTCCCTCGGAACAAGCCGCCTTGGCAAATTTATATGGCTGTGCCCAGGATGGTAACCAGAAAATAACACAGCACAACAAAACACACAACAATTAAACCCGAAAGCTCGGCGCCTGCTGCTTCAGCGTCTGCTTCTGGCTCTGCATCTCCTTTAGGCCCTTGGCTCCTGCTCCGGCTCCGGCTCCGGCTTCTGGTGTCCTTTTTGTTTTCGGGGGGCATTTTCTCTTCTTTCCGTTTTTGGTTTTCCTTACTTAATTTTTTTTTGTTTTTCTGTTCAGGTATCTTCACAACCTGCAAAGTAACAAAAGTTCCAAGTCGCCTTGTCGAAAATTCCTGAAGCTGAAAGTTGGCAACTTTGATGTCCTGGCTGCTTGCTAGAGCTGGCACTAGGCTGCCAGATTCCAGCTCCTCAAGGCGCCCCCTGCCACCCCTGCCATTGCTGCTTCTATTGCCTGCACTCAACGAAGTATGCAAGGACGACGCTGACATGCGTCACTGGGGAAGGACGTTGGATGAGTAGCTACCGCCAAGTGCCTAAGCAGTTGCCAGCAGCCTGTTTCGCATTGCTACAGCTCAGTTTAGTAGCAGCTTCTAGTTACCGCTTCCATATGCCACTTTCCCGCTGCCCCTTTCCAGTAGCCGCTTTTCAGTTGCCACTTTCCCAATACCCTTTTCCAGTAGCCCCTTCCCAGTTGCCACTTTCCAGTAGCCACTTTCTAAATGCCACTTTCCAATAGCCACAATCCAATAGCCACAATCCAATAGCCACAATCCAATAGCCACTTTCCATTTACCACATTCCAGTTGTCACTTTCCAGTTGCCACTTTCCAGTTGTCACTTTTAAATGACAATTTCCAATAGCTACTTTTTTAATGTCTCTTTCCAATAGCCACTTTCTAAATGCCACTTTCCAATAGCTACTTTCCAACATCCACAATCCCATAGCCACTTTCCAGTTACCACTTTCCAGTTGCCACTTTCCAGTTGCCACTTTCCAGTAGCCACTTTCTAAATGCCCTTTTCCAATAGCCACTTTCCAATAGCTACTTTACAACAGCCACATTCCAGTTGTCACTTTCCAGTGGCCGCCTTTCAATAGCTACTTTTCAGTTACCATTTTCCAGTTGCCACTTTCCAGTTGCCATTTTCCAGTAGCAACTTTCCAAATGCCTTTTTCCAAATGCCACTTTCCAATAGCTACTTTCCAATAGCCCCTTTCCAGTTGCCATTTTCCAGTTGCCCCTTTCCAGTTACCATTTTCCAGATGCCATATATTCGTTCATTTTTTAATATTCACCAAGCATTGTTAAGACCTAATCAATAGCGCCCGAGTAGCAGAGGACAGAGCAACTTGTCAAAGGTGTTGCAAAAGTTACATGAAGGATCCTTGTTTCTGTTAACTGCGTCACATAAGCTCCTTATGAAGCTCTTTGCGTCTCCAAAGTATCCCTCTGGGGCTCGTGAGCCCCTGAAAGAAGCAAATACCCTTGATTCATCGATCAACTTACAGCTTTTGTCAAAGCTTGCCCGGAACCCTAACATGGAGAAATCAACAATCAAAGATGAGTTCTTTCCTAAGTTGCACTTAACAAGGACACTAGACACCTTTGCAGGATCTGATAGTACACATCCTTAAATAAGTTTTTGACTTTTATAAAATTGACAATTAATTCTTCTTTACATTTGAAGTTTATTTAAGGCTCTAACTGCGAAGGACATCAACTTCAAACTTTAAGGACTTAAAGTTTCGCCTTAAAGTTTTAAGGACACGCCAAACTAATGCCTGATAAGTTACCCCTTTGCCTGGGAAACACTTTCACTGTATTAACACCAAATTAATTTTGTCTTTAAACTAAAACAGGCAGACATAAGCACAGACACACACACGCACACACGCGCACATTCTTGCACGCATTCAAGCAGCACACAGTGAAATGTCCCACACACACACACACACATGTGTGTGAGTGTGTGTGGCTGTGTATGCGATTGAATTTTAAACAAGAACGACAAATGCCAGCAATCAAGTGAATTCATGTTAAAAGAGAAGGAAAATGAACTCCTTTGGACTGACGAAAGGACGAAGGGACGAACGGGGAGTGGTGGGCGTTAGGATGAAAGGACGAAAGGCATTGTAACAATAATCAATATGCAGCAGTCAATAAAGCTAAGGACCGAAAAGTCCTTGCCAAGGAGCAACAATTACAAGCCCACAGAAGGGTCCTTGCTGTTGCTTCCTAAGACGCGTGCCATTACACAGAAGAGAGGACACAAGGATACAGGAACACAGGGGGGAAACGGAAAACGTTTGTGCCTCATAGTTTTGCAGTGCGTCGGTTAAATGATGTGTAATCGTCTTATGTGCAGTTGAATGCCTTTTGGCTTCTAATATGGGCATCGAGGCGACAGACAACACTGGCGACAAGGACCTCAACTAGAATGAGCAATGGGCGAAAGGCAGAGGGCAGAGGGCAGTGGTCGGTGGTCGGCGGTCTTAGGTCGTAGGTCGGAGGGCGGTGGGCGGTGGGCAGTGGGCGATGGAGAAGGCGAAACGAGACGGACAAGTGGCTCGTATGAGATCGCAGGACACGGACAAAGGCCATGCAGACCAGGGGACCGGGAACAGCACCAAAATCAGGCCCAAGTACCGGTCCAGGGACACGGAACGGAACGAAGGCGAGGGCAAAGACGAGTGCAAAGACCGGGGCCAGAAGCAGAACCAGGACCAGGACCAGGACCAAGAGCAGGACGAAAGCCCAGGCAAGTTACCAATACGCATACATAAGAAAACTTTGCCATAGGCTGACCTCAAAATGCACAACAACAGCAGCAGCAGCAACAAGAACAACAACGACAAACAGGGAGCAGCTACGAGTCCTGTATGCTAAGGACCCAGGTCCTGGCAAACTTTAATTTACAATCAATTCAGGCGTGAATAATAAACCACAAGAAACCAAACAGAACAGGCAATGCCCAAAGACAGCGCGCAAGTGAAAGTGTTGCCAACTGTGTGTGTGTGTGTGTGTGTGTGAGTGTGAGTATCAGTGTATGTGTTTTAAAATTTAGTTACAACACAACACCAAAACTTTAGCAAGTTTCCAAACAAACAAAGCACAGAGCAGCCAGCGCCCAGAACTTCTAAGCCCAAGGCCCAGACTCCCCAGCACCCACAGTCCCAGACTCAAACCCAGAACCCTAGCTGTAACACCAGCTCCTAACCCAAACCCAAACCCAATCCAAACTCCAACCCCAACCCCAGCCCCAGCCCAAGCCCAAACTCAAATCGACCGCAACACATCCGCCGCCGTCGTCGTCGTCACCATCGGTCGACGCTTCAACTTCAAGTGTCTTGTCCGGTCCCTGCAGACGTTCACCTTCCGCCTCCGTCTCCCACTTGAACTCGCACTCCCTTCCCTTGGCACTTGGCTTTGTCCAAGTCCTTGCCTTTCATACTCTCTATCCCCCTCTCCCTCTCTCTCTTCGTCTCCCTCTTTTTGGGGCGGGCTATCAATATTGTTTTCCTATTAAATTGATCATTGGTCAGCAACAATTGTGGCCGAGCGCACACAAGTGGACGTCGAGTGGCTGCTCCTTCCCGCACTCGGCCCCAAGTTTTGTCCTTCCTGCCCGTCCTGCCTGTCCTGCCCGTCCTGCCCGTCCTGACTGTCCTGACTGTCCTGACTGTCCTGACTGTCCTGCAGCCTTATATAGCCTTTGTCTGTGCCGTTGAGTGGCAGCCCCAGGGAGCGGCTACCTTCGAATGGTCACTTTTGTGCATTAATTGTACGTTTCTAATGAAATTAATTGAAATGCTTGGCCGAATGCTCTGAATGTCGAATGTCATTGTGAATGTGATTTTGAATGTGATGTTGAATGCGAGTGTGAATGTGAGTGTGCGTGTGAATGTGCGTGTGAATGTGCGTGTGAGTGTGAATGTGAATGCGGCATGCCAAAAATGCAACCATGCAGCATTTGGCTGCATTCAGGACGTTGCTTGAGCAGCTGCTGCCCAGCAAATGTCAATCAATGATGAGACTCAAGTATGCCACTTAATGTGTGTGTAGTGTGTGAGTGTGTGAGTGTATGTGTGTGTGAGTTTAAAGAATTTAATCAATGATTAATGAAGTTAGTAATAAATTCATGAAAATCTGTATCTGTATCTGTATCTGTATCTGTATCTGTAGCTGTATCTGTATCTGTATCTGTATCTGTAACTGTATCTGTATCTGTATCTGTACCTGTATCTGTATCTGTATCTGTATCTGTAACTGTATCTGTATCTGTATCTGTATCTGTATCTGTATCTGTATCTGTATCTGTAGCTGTATCTGTATCTGTATCTGTATCTGTATCTGTATCTGTATCTGTATCTGTATCTGTATCTGTATCTGTATCTGTATCTGTATCTGTATCTGTATCTGTATCTGTATCTGTATCTGTATCTGTATCTGTATCTGTATCTGTATCTGTATCTGTATCTGTATCTGTATCTGTATCTGTATCTGTATCTGTATCTGTATCTGTATCTGTATCTGTATCTGTATCTGTATCTGTATCTGTATCTGTATCTGTATCTGTATCTGTATCTGTATCTGTATCTGTATCTGTATCTGTATCTGTATCTGTATCTGTATCTGTATCTGTATCTGTATCTGTATCTGTACCTGTATCTGTATCTGTATCTGCATCTGTAAATGTATCTGTATCTGTATCTGTACCTGTATCTGTATCTGTATCTGTATCTGTATCTGTATCTGTATCTGTATCTGTATCTGTATCTGTATCATTCAATTGATAATTTAAAGACTTTCTGAATTTCAGAAATTAATGCAATCTGATATGCGGAAGGTCCTTCACACTCCCCAGTCTGAGTAAGGGAGACACGTGAAGTATGCACAATTACAAATGCCAACATACAAAACTGCCGATGCCTGCATGGTCGCTTGCAGCAGGACCTGCAGGATCTGCGGCTGGTGGCTCCTCCAATGCACCTCTGACCTTAAATAAGCCATGAAAATTTTGTGGGTGCCTCTGCGACACCGACAAAGGCAACAACAAGCACAACAGATGCTGTTGCCTGTGGGGCGGCACTTGAAATGCATCCACAGCTCATTGCTGGCCACTCAACGTGGCTGAAGTGCGGCCTAAAGCGAAAGAATCGATGAGAGGGAAAGAGTGCGGGAGAGTGGGGAAGAGTGGGGGGGAGAGAAGGCAGAAGAAACTGGACAGGGAAGTGGATATGGTGAATGCTGTCAAAATTACCATTGAATTGCTTAAATACTTTGGATATATGGCAACGTCATCGTAGTCGTCGTCGTCGTCGTCGTCGTCGTCGTCGTCGTCGTCGTCGTCGTCCTCTTCGCTTAATAGCTGGCTGACTCGTCATTTTGGTTGCCAGGATGCACGACCCCAAAAACGATGCAACATATGCCGATGGCAGGGTATGAATAAACGTTCTGAATAACGGAATGAATGGATGAACGATATGAAGTGCAATCAATGTAAAAATGTATGAGTGTGTGTGCATCACAGTAAGTATGTGTGTCCTTGTATGTGTGCGTACAAATTTCAAGTACCCATCCAGCCAGCCATCCAAATATATAGACAATCCTGCAGCAGATGCAGTAAATGCAGGGCCCACGTTCCTAGAGTCACAGCCCAAATAAGGATAATACACACACATTTACATATGGAGATGTGTGTGTGTGTGTGTGTGTGTGTGCGTGCATTGAATTGTGCGTGTGGATGTTGATGTGTATTCGTCAGTGTGAAAGGATTATTCACACACTATTGATTTCAAATTGAGTTGACTTCAAATCCGTCTGAATTGACAGCCAGTCATCTGAGCCAAGGCAACACATGGCAACTGAGAGTCCTGCGATTCCGGAAGTTGACTAATGAATTTAATTTGCAGTGGGTGTTGAAGCAAATAGAGCGACAAACAGATAGGCTGCCATTCAAGCAACCCACTCAGCACATCCAATCCAGCAAGCCCAAGCCCAAGCCCGAGCACAAGCCCACACCCAAGCCCACACCCAAGCCCAAAACCAGCCCATTCAGTTAGTCAGCCAGACGAACACAGATGAAGTTGGGAGCTGGGAGATGGTAACTGGTGCCTGGTGCCTGATGCCTGATGCCTGATGCCTGGTTCCTGATTTCTGGTGCCTGGAGTGTCTGACTGATTGACTGCCAGATTTGAGTGTTGACTGTAAGTAGGCAACTGGCTTTTTGTTTGCCAACACATTGCCATGCACTTGGCCAAAAGGCATTTGGAGCATGTTTATTTTTCTCACCCGCAAATATTCCAAGCAATTACAAAAGATTTACGATTCAAATCTTAAATTTATCTTCGTCAACTTTGGTAAATAGATAATTTAAGGTATTTATTGTTAGGATACCAAAAGTTATCTGGACTCTAAGTTTACATCTGAGGAACCTATATATGAAAATGGAATAGCAAACTGTATCTATTATCTATTATCTATTATCTATTATCTATTATCTATTATCTATTATCTATTATCTATTATCTATTATCTATTATCTATTATCTATTATCTATTATCTATTATCTATTATCTATTATCTATTATCTATTATCTATTATCTATTACCTATTATCTATTATCTATTATCTAATATATAATATATAATATATAATATATATTATCTATTATCTATTATCTATTATCTATTATCTATTATCTATTATCTATTATCTATTATCTATTACCTATTATCTATTATCTATTATCTAATATATAATATATAATATATAATATATATTATCTATTATCTTTATCTATTATCTATTATCTATTATCTATTATCTATTATCTATTATCTATTATCTATTATCTATTATCTATTATCTATTACCTATTATCTATTATCTAATATATAATATATAATATATAATATATATTATCTATTATCTATTATCTATTATCTATTATCTATTATCTATTATCTATTATCTATTATCTATTATTTCTTACCTATTATCTATTATCTATTATCTAATATATAATATATAATATATATTATCTATTATCTATTATCTATTATCTATTATCTATTATCTATTATCTATTATCTATTATCTATTATCTATTATCTATTATCTATTATCTATTATCTATTATCTATTATCTATTATCTATTATCTATTATCTATTATCTATTATCTATTATCTATTATCTATTATCTATTATCTATTATCTATTATCTATTATCTATTATCTATTATCTATTATCTATTATCTATTATCTATTATCTATTATCTATTATCTATTATCTATTATCTATTATCTATTATCTATTATCTATTATCTATTATCTATTATCTATTATCTATTATCTATTATCTATTATCTATTATTATCTATCATACAAAAAAGGTTTAGCTACAGTAGGCCCTGACTTTAAAGCCTAGCGCTGTCACTAAATTTATTTACAGTTTTCCCAGTATTGCTTCGGCCTTTGTTAGATATAGTCACTAGAAATCAATTTTTGTTGCTTTTCGCGTGTCCAGTTTTCGTATATGTGTCCTTGTGTTGGGTAAATATTGATCGTCCTCTATATGAACTAGGATTCACAGCATTCTTTCTTCCTCGCATAGTGGAAAATCATGAACGAACATTTAGATAATGCCACACAAAGTATACATCGGCTGCTAAACAGCAGCTACAATGCCCTGGCCGAGGTGCCAATCGTGATGCGGAGCCTGGCTTCCAGAGTCCGGAATCATTTGATGGAGGGTCTGAACACACTCATGGAAGACAACTTAAATAAGCCACCGGAGCTGGGCGGAGAAACGATTGTCGATGGGGACGCGGTACCATCGAAATCGTTACCGCTAAAACTCGTCAGTGTTGCATGTGGCTTTCCCAAGGACATGTACATCTATCCTAATTATGTGAGGGGACAGTTTGGAGAGGACTCTTGGTTCAAGACATCAACGTCTAAAGTGGATTCACTGGGTGTGGCCGATGGAGTGGGCGGTTGGCGGGTCTATGGCATTGATCCAGGACAGTTTAGTCGTTTCCTGATGCGTTCTTGTGAACGACTAACTCTCGCCCAAGGCTTCAACGGTACGCAGCCAGCAGAACTGCTCAGTCGCGCCTATGTCGATCTAATGGAACAAAAGCAACCCATCTTCGGTAGTAGTACAGCCTGTGTCCTGACCCTTAACCGCGACAGTGGCATCCTCTATGCGGCAAACATTGGTGATAGCGGCCTCTTGGTCATACGTGACGGCGTCATCGTCTGTCGCTCCACGGAGCAGCTGCATAACTTCAATACACCATATCAGCTATCGGTACCGCCTCCTAGACATGATGGTAACTTCATGACGGATGGACCGGAGTGCGCCGCTTTGCTGCAATTTAAAGTCAAGGTCGGGGATATATTGGTACTAGCCACCGATGGGATATACGACAATCTCACCGAGGAGCAGCTTCTGAGAGTGCTCGTTCCCGCCGCAGGCATATCCGATCCCATCCAGCTCCAAATGTACGCCAATTCGGTGGCCCTGATGGCTCGTTGTCTCAGCTTCAATACGCTTCACGACTCACCGTTCACTCATAATGCCAGACGCTACAACATCGACGCACCTGGCGGTAAGCCCGACGACATTGCCATCCTTTTGGCCAGCGTTGTATAGCAGTATACCAAGTCAGTATATCAGTTGCGGTGTGTAGTGTGCAGGACGAGATCGCGGATCAGGATAAGTATCAAAAAATATAGATAACTTCTTGAACTTTGATTCAATGGACCTATTTATATATATATAAAAATATATACATGTATACATATATATATTTTTATGCATATATATATATAAGTCAATATGTCTTAGTCCTTTCCTGCTTGCCTGCCACATGACAATTCCACCGCTACGAAAAAAAAAATAATAATAATAATAATAATAATAATAATGCCACCAACCTTTCCACCTTCCCTACCTTACGCACATATGCTTAGAAATTATGTGTAAAGCAAAATTAAATTATGTGATTTTTTCCAATTGGCAACTTCATTCGATAAATCGATTCATTTCCATCAATTTCCATGCATACACATACACATTCAAGAGTAAGATAGTTTATTTTTTTTCTTTTTGGTAATATTATATTTTTGAAATTTTCGGCCTTCCAAACACAAATACACACAGCAAACACATACACACGCATAAAAAGTCTTAACATTCGCGTCCATATATTTAAAATGTAATTAAATTGAATGTGTTATTATTTGTAAAATTATCAAAAAAAAAATATATAAATTTATCTAGAAGCTCAATATTATTGAAATAATATATAATTATAAATATAAAAATAATATATATATATAAATTACAACTATTCGCAGGAGTGCAAGCAAAACTCTTTAAGCTAAAATCTCCAACCAATCTAATTCGAACAGCCCTGCAGATAAGCAACAGCACAGCAAAAAAAAACAACAACAACAACATAGTTGTTGTAATTGTTAAAAGCCACTACAACAAATACAAAAACAGATAAGGGGAATCGTATGGGCAACTACTGTTACATGGGGTCGGTCAGTGGATAAGCAATTGTTGTTGCTGCATTGCCCCAACTTTGTCTAAGAATAAAGATAAGAAGTGAAATGTGTAAAATAAACTGATTATCGCCATAGATGAGTCATCTTTGCAAGCTTCGCTTTTACATTAACAAAAACAAAAGTGCTCCATAAAACTATTAAACGGGTTGCTCCATTCGAAGAGTTGTTTTGCCTTCGATGTTTCTTTGGCAAACGCTTTATACATAAAGAGTTAAAGGAGTGAATCATTTCCGTTGCCATGCCTATTTTACAGGGTATTCCCTGCCTCGGCATTCTCCTTGTATAGCAGCCTCTTAGGCGGTTAATTTTCTGTTTGTACGGCTGCATTTACAGCGCCCCCTCATAAATCTGACTATGTTAGGTTCTCTGTTATGCTTATTTCCATTTACATATCTTTTATGTTAGGATCTTTTTTATGTAATTCATGTGTTAAGTTTGATTCTGTTAAAGGAAATTTGCTAATCCAGTTTGATATTCGAATTATCTAGTTCGATTAAATATAGCCGACAATTTCCTTAAATATAATTTTCCACATAATTCCCTTCAAAATCTGAAAACCTCGTTCTCCCGCAGATCAATTATAAAATTTCCCATAAATTGTCAAAATTCGAAGGAGTAGACAACAAACCAAACCCAACAGAATTTTCCTCTTTCGCTTGTGTTGATGTTGTTGTTGATGTCAACTTAATTGAAAAATGTTGCCTGATGCATGTCAACATTTTGATTTCCAATATGTTGCCCGTGTTGAATACATCCAGGGACTCTCCAGGCGGGTGAATTGCAAATGGAGCGCGCACCCACCACAAAATTTGGCTTAAAATTTCACACGTTTGCCCGCGACATATGTCGTTCTGGCCAGAGATGGAGTCATGGCCTGGACCGAGGCCTGGCCCATGGCTTGGTCCGTTTAACCACTTCCGCACAGGGCACAGCCGTCAAATGCATCTCTCTCTCTCCCTCACTCTTTCTCCTTTACCTTCCCACCATTACACTGACCACCACACCATTCTGGAACTGCAGAGGTTTCGTCCACCTGCCCACCAATGGCATTTGCCGTTAGCATATCAATAACACACGCTGCACCGCAGACCGGACTCATAAAATATGGCAACGGCAGTGGCAACATTTGCCCGTCAACCTATGCACGGGGCATGTGGAACGTGACGCGTGATGCCAGGCAACGCCTTGCCGCGTCCCTTACGCGAGCCCCTACCCAATCCCAATGGTTCAGCCAGCTCCTCCCCTGTCCAGGGATGTGTCTAGCTCTATGGCCGCGACCCGTTTGATTTTGCATTTCATGCAAATTTTTGGTGGCAGACGTCGACGATGACAAGAAGGACGAAGCTCTCGATGTGAACACAAACGGCGGTTTGGGATGGGGGACGGAGCGAGGAAGGTATGTCCACTGGTACAAGGTGAAGGCTGAAGGGCTATGGCATGGGGATGCGGACGCGGACGCAAACGCGGACATGGATGCGGCACAGTAAACGGGGCACGGGGCATGGGGCACGGGGCACAGAGCACGGAACACTGTCGCATCATCGGAAATGAATCATTTGCTTCGTTTGTCGGCATCCGCTTGGCGCTTATTTCCGTTGCGTCGCTCGATTTTGGCCTAAACCTGTGCCGACCATCCAGCCATCCAGCCATCCAACCAGCCAACCATCCAACCATCCGACCATCCGACCAACCATCCAGGCAACCAACTGGCCAAAAGACCAACCTGACATGTGTGCGCGGCACGCTTCCGTGACAGAACATGAAGCCTAGGTAGTTGTACCGTATATGTCCCTGTGTGTGTGTGAGTGTAAAAGTGTGTGTGAGTGTGTGATTGTGGGGATGTGTAGATGGGAGCGCAGGGGTGCAAAGGTGTTGAAGCGACGGAAGGAGCACAGGTGAGCATTTTTACAGCGTTACCTTTGACACCTGCCGTTCGGTCTGTAAAACTCTCCATGAGGATTCAAACACAGGACGCGGCAAATGCTGACAAGAAGATGAATGGGAAGTGCAGAAAAATAAGGCTCAAAATTTAATGGGAGTTACGTACATCATGAAGGATCAGATCATCTGAATGAAGGATATGTCCCATAATCTAATCTAAGCTAATTAAATCATATTGATTCAGGGATATTAATTATAGCCAGCCATTATATAATATTATATATGTATTACTTATATATATGTATATATATATATATATATCATATGTGCTGCTTCTTCTTCTTCTTCTTCTTCTTTTTGGGCAGAGTTGCTGAGACACAAAACACATAAAAGCAAGAGATGTTTTTATCTTTTGATTTAATTATTAACAAAGCTTGAAAATATACAATTTCATATAAAAATGAATTAAATGTAATAAAAAGATTTTATTTATTATTTTAAATTAATTTTTAATTAACATAAATATATAAATAAAATATTAAATAAATAATTTTTTATTAATTTAAGAAACAAATCGAAATTTATATTGATTTAAATAATTACTTTTTTATTTAATAAATTTTCATTACATATGAACACTAATTAATAAAACAACAACACTAAAAAAATATTTAAATAATTATTTTAAATTTAAAAATTATTAATTTTATTTTTAGCTTAAAATATACAAAATTAAGGGTTCTTCCTTAAAACGAGTCAAATGAATATCTGAGTTCTAAGTTTGCAATTAATTAATTAAAGTTAGTTAAATTAGTTAAATTTAAATTTAAATGTTAATATAAATATTAATCCTAGATAATTTTAAGTCCTAGAAGTCAATCCATCAAGCCGAACCCCCCAAAAATTTTACTGATTTCAAGAAATTCGTGGGTTTCCGTCCCTCGTCTAAAATTATTATTTTTACCTCTCGACAGATCCTTAGAACTAACTGCCACAGCTCTGAATACCTTAAAGGATATATTGTATCCTATTACAGCGATTTATCAACTTTTTCTTCACCGATGATAGCCCCAAATTTTGCTAGCCACGACTTAACCCCAAGTCCTTTTTTTGAGCTCCAAATGTATCAAAATTTTAGCAACTTTGGAGGAGATGAAAGCGTACAGGATCTGAGATTAAATAGCTAAGGGGTCCAACTATAATCTGCTCATACACTTAAGGTCCTTCCGCTTTGCTAGCCAGCTTATTCACTGGCATTCATCGAGACCCGCATTAATATGTCCTTCGGGCCATTCCTGTGGCGCATCCTCATGCCCAGTGCTCCCAGTCAAGCAACCCCGATCGCCTCATGGAGTCGGACCTTTATACATCTGGTCATCTGGTCATCTGGTCATCCGTTCATCCATCCATGAGCCTGTCCACACTCATTTGAGTCCCGCATAAATCAATTGCACTTGTCATCAACTCAATTAATTTTTGGCAAACAAAGTGCAGTAAATCAATTGCTTTGGCAGCTCGGCAGCTCCGCAGCTCGGCAGCCCGTTGACCATGCCCCCCATTGCATGGCCCCCTTTGCGTGTGGACGGCGGATTGAAGAGGCATGGCTGATGCGGCGGCAATGCTGAAGGGCAAATGGGTAACAGTGTCCATGGCCCGTTGAATCGTTGAATCGTTGAATCCTTGAATCCTTTGCTGTGTCGCTTCCATTTTTCGAATAGATTTTTTCATTGGTTTTATTTGTATTTTTATTTTTATTTTTTGTTTACTTTTTCGACGTTTGTCATTGGCATTTTTTGTCACTCGTCGGCATTTTATCCGCTTCTATTTGCCGCTTCACTCGGAACACCCCGATCCTGGACTGGATTACATCGAATATAGCGGCAAGTGGGGGCGACGACCGTTGACCATGGAAAGCGGACAGTGGACGGTGGACGGTGGACGGTGGACAGCGGACGGTGGACGGCGGATAGCGGACTACGGACAGCGGACTGTGGACTGCGGACTGTGGACTGCGGACTGTCGACTGTCGACTATCCATTTTATGAGCCGCCGCCTCGTGCATGTTGACACTGTATCAAATGGGGTTAAAAAGTGATTAAAGTAGGTTTGGCAAATGTCAACAATGTTTATACGGTGGCCATTTACTAGGCGTGTGCGCGGGACGAACGGTGGCCCTCGACTGCGGGCATTCACTTGGAGTCCGAGTCAGGGGGGGGGGGGGGGAGAAGGATGCAGAAGCGGAGGCAAAGATGGGGGTAATGGGCAATGGGTGATGGGTAATGGGTGATGGGTGGGGGGTCGGTGGTAATGGGTGGGGGGTGAAAGGAGTTGGGGCGGTGGCTAGGAGGGGGCTGGGAGACTGGAGGTCGGTTGGGGGCTTTGGCGTGTAACTGTCGTGCGAGTGCTCTTGACGTTTCGGTATGCAGACCAAATGGGTTTGGCTATAGTTGACACAACGGCTTCTTGTCGCCCATCCTCCATCGGGTTGGCAGGACATTCGTTTGGCCCTTCGATTCGATTTGCAATTTTTTACATTCTTCCCCCACTCACCGCCCGTTGACTGGCCATTGATACTCTATGCCCGTGGACTCCGGTCTATCTCCCACATTCACATGGCAGCCCCCATCCCCCAATCCCCGCATCGCATCGCATCCGCTGAGCCGTGTCCATAGACACGACGTTAAATTATGCAACATTTCTTTTTTGTTCTTTGGCTATATGAAAATTGAATATATGCATTTGAGTGTCTGGTCAACATGTTACTGATATTTGAATGGACGCCCGGAACGAGTCCTCCCGGGAGCGGCCACCAAGATCTGCCACTGACATCCGCTTCAACCTCGGGCACACCCACTGCTCGTGTCCCGGTGGACACATATCGACGGATCCCACGGTGAGGGTTGCATTGCACATATGCCACGCCCCCAAAGCTGCATTTGTAGGCGGAGAGTAGGTAACAGATGCTCTTTGTTATCCTCATTCGTGGCTCTGACCTCAAAAGTAATTGTTTTTGAGTTGCGTAAAGACTCCTTTACTCGCAGGGTTTCTTTTCGAATGGGAACTTTTAAGGACTCTCAAGCATCCTTGGAGCTTTTAGATATTAATAAGATAGATATTAATTAATAAGTTAAATACTATATAAACTTAATATTCCATTTAAAGTTTAAAGTTCGACTCTCAGTGAAGGAAAACTTTCACTGACAGCCACTCAAAAGGATAACCTAATGTTACACCTTCTACTAAATCGAGTTTATATCCTTAAAAGCAGTTCATCTATGAATTTTCCAACTGCATCAAAATCATCCTTTTTCCTGGACAATTTCTAGAGCCTTGCTGAAACATGTTCTGTTTCCTGTAATGAAATGCATCCTAGATATAAATTCATATATGGAATGCGTCCAAGGATGCTTTTATCACAGGACTTACACATTTATATATTTATATTTCAAAACTTGCTTTTTTCTTGACTGACATGCAACGAGGAGGGGGCACACACGCACATGGAAAGGACCTCAAGCTGAAGCCCAGGATTTGCTATACAATTTCTGGCATCGACTCTGACTCCTCGTCGGACTCGGGCTGCTGGTCCGGTCCTTGATCGTATGTCATGGTTGGGCAGGCGATTTATTTTCAACGAAATTCTCTTAAAAATGTTGCGTTACTTGCAACTGCAACTGCAACATTTGGGGGCGGGGCAAGAAGGTGCAGCTCTACCGCCCACTTAGGCCCTTACAAAGAGCAAACACAAAGCAACGCAAACAATGGCCAATGCATACAACAGTTGAGTGTGTGTGTGTGTGGGTGTGTGTGTGTGTGGGTGGGTGGGTATATCTATATATAAATTACACAGCCGCATATATAAATTACCTTTTGATAAATCTCAGTCGTTGGTGGCCACTCCAAGATCCCAAGCCAAAGTAGTCAAAATGCAAAACTACAGCAAGGCATATAGAAAAATGGATACGGAATGGAATGGAATGGAACGGGTTGAGGTGGGATGGCCTGAAGTGGACCGGAATGTATTGGGTGGTCGGAAGGGGTGGCAACCCTGTTCGTATAACTGTTCTATGCACACAATGTCGCACTTGAGAAATCTTTTCGAACGTAAATCAATCCGTGCAGCTACATCATCGTCTGTCCCCAGGCCCCACTCCCCCCCCCTCCCCTCCCCCTCCCACTCGCACTCCTTTTCCGACTTCTACTCTCCAGTCCCATTTCCACTCCGTCTATGAGTCCGAATCTCACTTCGTCCTCATCTCCGTCATCGTCACCGCCTTTAACTCTGTAAGCGACTCCTCAACTTCTGAATTTCCCAAGTCCCAAGTCCCTAGCAACCCCCCTCCCAGTCCCCTCCCCTACGGCAGGCAGTGTCAAACGTTTTCCGGGATAGCAGAGTCCCAACTGCACACCAATTGCTTTTCTTGATTGTTTTGTGTACTCGGACTTGGAACGCTTGAACACCCCACCCCTCCCTCCTCCAGAACCCCCAACGCCCCTCCCACCCCCCGATCGACTCGACCCTGGCCACATATCGAAATGTAAATTCAACTTGTAGTCAGAATACTCGCATCCTTGGTCCCTATATTAGAGCCTGAATGAGAAAACAAGACTGAGGGCGACAGAGCAGAGAGAGAGAGAGAGAGAGGGAGAGAGAGAGAGGGGGGATGGTGGGGGCGGGGAGTGAAGAAGCTATGACAAACGAAACTCTACAGAAGCGATAACGACACTCATCATCAACCAAAGTCGGATTTGGTAGCTCCTTTATCCCCACTACATACACTCCTTGCCGGCATCCATTTCGCTCACACACACACACACACACACACACACATACACAGTGTCCTGCAACTGTCTCAGTCTTGGGTACATTCATCGCATGCATTTGAAAAACGCAATTTTTGGTCTTGCCAGAACTTCCATTGCAATGCGTTCAACAATTTCGTTTACTTTGACCCAACCCCTACACCCCCCTCCTCACCACCCCACGAAACGGGGACTAGAGTAGTCTTCCTCGTAGTCTTCCCATTCTTCTGGCTACCATCTCCTCCATCATCCTTAACTGCTGCCACTGCCTCTGCTGCTGTGCATTTTCCGTTTTCGTTCACGCATCGTTTCAAATTTCTATGAATTGTAGATGCAATCGGGCCAGTTCGTGGCCCTGGCTAAGACTCATGTGATACATGTGTGGCCTTTCTGGCCTCTGGCCTCTGGCCTCTCGCCTCTCGCCTGTGACCCGAGCCCGAACCCAGTAGTAGTCTACTGGACAGCGGACAGCCGGACAAGCGGACAGCGGACAGCGGACAGCCGGACAAGCGGACAGCGGACAGTGGACCTCGGACAGTGGACAGTGGACAGTGGACCCCGGACAATAGGCACTGGATAGTGGACACTGGACTTGGGACATCGGACATCGGACATCGGACGTGGGACATCGGACATCGGAGTGCATTTCACTTGCAGCACCCCAGGACCAGTGCATTTGGTAAACTTCAGACGAAGGCAAAGTTGACGATTCTGTTGCGGCAATTGCGGCACCGTTTGCCAACAACAACAACAACAACAACAACAACAACTGGAATCCAGCATAGCCCAAAGTCCAGGTCCCCACAACGAGAAGGAACACTACAAATCCGAAAACCAGAAATAGAAGAGAACAACAAAAAATACGAAGGAAAAAAAAACAAAAATTAGAAGAACACAGTTACCCCTTGCCCCTTACCCCTAACCCAACCCCCTGCCCACTACCCACTGACCCCTACCACTACCCCTAGGCCCCTGTCCATTGCCTGCTGGCCGTTGGCCGTTGGCCGTTGGGCGTTGCGTAAGGATTACAATGAGAGAGTGAATGCAGCTGCCGGACCGGGGCCAATCTTTCATGACGAAACAAATATCCTCATAATTCAACAGGAAAATTGCCAGGACTGGTCGAGCCTTGCGCCTAGAGACGTCCGCAGAAGGCGGCCCTAGGCCTACTCCAAGCCAAAGGACGGGTCACCTCTTCATACGACGTTATTTGTTACGCCTTTCGGCTTGCATGTGTGAGTGTATATGCACTTGTGTGCGTGTGTGTGTGTGTGTGTGAGTGTGTGTGAGTGTGTGCGGTTGTGTGTGTTGGTTGGGGTTTTGCTTTTGTTGGTTTTCGGTGATTTGCTTTGTCAGTGACAAAAATAATAACAGCCAGCCGCAGGCCATAGGCTCGGTCCTGGTCCCTGTCCCTGTCCCGATCCCTGTGCCGGTCCCAGTCCTTGTGCCGGTGCAGGACTCAGAGCACAAATCCCTGCACAGAGGGGACTCTTACTCATGTCCAAGGATCTTCCACAGCTCCATATGTCAAATGCCGGCCTCTGTCATTGTCTAGGTATAACCTCGCCTCCACTCTGCCCACCTCTGTGTATTGTGTCTCCCTCTTCCCATGTCTCTCTCCCACTCCCTCCCTCACTCCCTCTCTCTCTCTCTCTCTCTCTCTCACTGTCTGTCTTACTCTGTTATTTTGCGTTCTACTCCACAGATGTGCCTGGGGCTGTGGCCTGTTGGCCATTTTTAATTACCACAATTTGAATTGCTTAAATAACTATTTGGATAACAATCAGTTGTAGGCCTTATATCCTCGTCCTGGCCCCCCATCCTCGTGCAACATCAAAGCCAAGCTGCCAGGGCGTGGTTCATGCTACCCAGTGACAAGGCACAAAGCCTTCCCTCTGAAGATTAACAATGTCCTTTCCCATGCTGCATGCGAATAGTTTCTATTTAACTAATGAACATGGATGTGATTTTTTATATGAGAGGTGCAACCTGCTGTACCAGGCGAGCCCATGGCACTCATTGCAGGCGAATGTCCTGATAATATTGGCTCTTCAGGACTTGCTGGAAGCCTATTCAAACCCTGCTTTGATTCGAGCTACCAAGCTTATGTCCTTGCTGAGATCCTGTAGCTTAAAAATCAAGTTCACAGTCTACTTATATTTTTTTCAATCCTTGGAAGTATCTTACAGAATTGGAGTCCTTAATTGCATGTCCTTCGATGCATTTGCACTCTTAATAGTCTTCTGTTTTTTTTTTTAAATTTTCCTAATCTCATTTCAATTTATTTGAATGTCCTTTTAATTACGATACTCATCATTTATCCAAGTGCACGGCACTCCTCAAAAGAATTGTCCTTTTTAAAAATTGATCCTTTCGAATCTCTGATTTGTAGGTCCTTTTCTGTTGCAGCTCCTTTTCTGTTGCTTCCAATTGAGAGAGTCATGTCCTTCATCAAAAGTTTTGATGGTCCTGACGAAGACATCAGTTATTTCCACATGTACCTCGCCTCTCCAAGGATACTCCTCAATCAACCCACCCCCACCCCTCTCCTCTTTATTGGCTGGCATTAAGTGCGATTCCCGTCATCGTCGCCATCATTTCCATTTGCGGTTCGAATGGGACGATGAGTCGCGCGGTTGGCCAAGATCGCGTAGCCGTCCTGTTGCGCGGCGTAATAAACATTTCTTTGGCATTGATTTAAACGTGGCCTAAACAAACTTTGGCCAACAGGCTGCCGAGTCGCTTGGCTCGTTTGTCCCATAAATAATCAACCAATTATTTTGCTGTCAATTTCAACACGGCCGGCGAAAACGCAATGCCAACGCCTATCCAAATGCAGGCAGTGGCAGTGGCAGTAGCAGAGGCAGAGGTGGAGGCGGGGGCATTGGCGATGGCGACGTCCTGGCAGCAGGACATGCAACCCGCTGGGCAATGTCTTCGTCTGTGCGGACACGCAACACGGGACAGCAGCGCAATAAATTTTGGAGCTGCAGCGCCAAGGAATCCACCGCCGAATGCACACACACACACGCACTCACACACACACACACACACACACAGAGCAGTCAACATAGTCTGTTGAATTTGTCGAACTTAGTTGCCAAGAGCGTAACCAGGAGCCGTAACCGTAACCGTAGACGTAGCCATAGCCGTAGACGTAGCCATAGACGTAGACGTGGCCGTAGACGAAGTCGCCCTCTCCTTGCGGCCGCGTCCAGGCGGAGAGCAAAGACGGGCCCAAGCACTTAAAGCCTTTTAAGTGTATATATATATATAAATGTGTGTGTGTGTGTGTGTGTGTGTGTGCCATGTCTCATGCCACGATTCGATTTTACGGCCGTATATCATTGCGTTTTCAGTTACAGTCCTCGACGGCGTTGCCTTTCTTTTTCCTAAATTTTCTATGGCCTCAAGCTTTCTTCTTGTCCTTCTGCCTCCCTCCCCCTGCTGTCCTTCTTCTCCTCTCCTTCTCCCCTTCTTTTGCCTTCTGCCTGCTGCCTTCTTTCTTCTTCTGTGTTCCTGTTTCTTTTCATTTTCATTATACGTTTTCTTCAGCAGCTCCTTGGCTTTTTTTTTCCTACCTCCCCCATCCCCCCATCCTTTTTGCACGCAGCGCACGCACCAGGCGGAAGTCCTTTAGCAGATTATCTGCGCTGGGAAGTCGACTCGCATAGATTTGTAATTGAAGGGCGTGTTCGGTGTTCCCCACCGAGTCATTTGACTGTTCATTGCATTCTGTGTATCTGTTGGAGTGTGCGTGTGTGTGTGTGTGTGTGTGAGTGTGTGTGAGTGTGTCTGTCTGTGGCTGTCGGAAAACGGAAGGGGCCATTAAGTGATGCCAATGATTAACAACGGAAGTATAGATTTAGAGCGCTGCTCGGCAACTGAAGCTAATCGATGGCCTGCCCGGCTCTAATGGCGTTTGCCCATAAATCAAAGCTTCTCTCAATTGCAGCCCCCACCCATCCACCCACTCAACCCATCCACCCACTCAACCCACCCACCCACTCAACCCACTCACAAGAGACTCCACTCGAACTTTAACATAAGCTTTAAAGCGTCGTCTTTGCTGATCAGCGACTCATTTAAAAGCTCACACACACACACACACACACACACACACACAGGCAGAATCTCACACATACACACAGACACTCACACATATGGGGATACACACACACACATACGCGCTGGGTCGCGAAAGTATGCCCGGTATGTGCGGTATAAGTTTTGACTTTGAATTATCTGCATAGAATGCAGAGCGAGGGGAGTTCGAAATGTTTGCCAACTGGCAATGAAATGAAACAATAAACGTAAATAACTTTCAATTGAATAGTTTTGTGGTGGCAAATTTACGCTCGCCATGACGCCGAGGAAGCCCGCAATGGCCGGACCCGTTTGGTCCTTTGACTGGTTCCCAGCCATAAAACGCTTAAGGGCCAAGCGGGTTGAGTGGGTGGATGGGCGGCAGGGTGGGTGGGTGGGTGGGTTGGCTGGTGTGTACAGGACCCCAAAAACGGGCACGACAATGGCGCGCCATTAGCAGCGCCCCCCATGCATGTGACATTTTTGCAAATGTCCCCATCTGTGTGTGCGTGTGTGTGTATGTGTGTGTGTGTGTATGTTGATTGTAATTTTGTAATTTTCCGAGTTTATTATCTGTCAACATAATCACACACACACACACACACATAGCCAGGACTATTTCTGTGCAGCAGTTAAACACGCAAAATCCCCCCCAGCCCCAACCCCTTCATTGCCCAGCCCCTAAAGCCCAGGCTGCTCTTTCCAAACGGCTGCCCATACAGAACAGTCCAATGGATGATCCCAGGGACCAATGGGAGGGAGGTCCTTAAATGTCTGCCGCCGCCATTGCTCTTATCTTGTCTCGCATAAAACGCAACAACACCAAATAAACTCATCGAATTTCTGTTGTTAATTGAAATAAAACTATTTTAAGTGTCTCCCCCCCCCCCCCCCCATTTCCCTTCCCTTCTTCAACTCACAAACAGGATTGAAGGGACCCCAAAATGGGGCGAACGACAAAGACAACGACGAGGACGACGACGACGACGACTGCAAATGTGAGACAAACGCGTAAATTTTATTTAATAAATGTTGGTATTTCGCATAAAATTTGTGCCATGTCCTTTAAATACTTTGAACCGTAGCATTGTAGCTGAAAGTGTCCTTTCGACTGGCTTTTTGCTCACTTGCATTATTTATGGACTCGCATGCTGCATTTTTAAAATCCTGTCCCAAATCTCTAAAAAGTCTCTAAGTAAAAAGTAAATGAGGGGCTTACCTTTTATGAAGGGAGGGTGGGGGAAGGGTGGAGGTAGGGTGGAGGAAGGGTGGAGGAAGGGTGAAGGAAGGTTGAAGGAAGGATGGAGGAAGGGTGGACTAGGTGACGTAGGTGAAGGGAGGTGGTAAAGGGCAAAAGAAAATAGAGGTAATGAAGGGGATTGGGGAAGGGCAATGAGAGAGGGGTAGGTGAAGGACAATGAGAGGGGTAGGTGAAGGGGGAAAGCAAACGGAAAAGGTGAAGGGTAAAGATGAAGGGATAAGTGACGGGACGGTGAAGGGGAAGGTGAAGAGGACAGGAGATAGGTGCATGGGTAGCTGAATGGGTAGGGGTAGGGGATGATGAAGTTGAAAGGGAAGGGAAAGATAGGAAAAGAAGAGGGAAAGGAGAAGGTGCTAAGGAAGGGGAAGGCAACGAGTTTATAATAAAGTTGATTATTTTAAGCTTTTCTTTGTCCACTTATCATATTAATCAAAGCATCATTTGAGTTTGATTAAAGCTTTGAATCAAGGACATTGATAAAAGAAAACCGCGACTTTTAGATCCTGCCAAAAACGAAGCGCCAAATGTAAAACTCGATTTCATATTAAAAGTGCCCAAAACCAATGCCAATTTCAGGGGGAGAAGTAAAAGCCACTTAAACAGCAACAAAATCAAAAAGCGATAAAAATGAAAGAAACAACACAACAAAGGAGAATAAGGAATTAAAGGAGAATGGAGAGTGGAGAGGGATGAGTGGAGAGTGGAGAGTGGGAAAAGAGCAAAAGTCACATACTCGAAACTCATAAAAATGCTTTGTGGTTGAAATTTTTTTTCTGTACACCTCGAGGAACAGGTATTCTTTCCCCCCACCTCCCCCCACCCATCCAGCATGATGTCCTGGAATTTCCCCAACATACACTCATACGTCCTGCTTTAACTTTTTTTGTTGTGTAAAGTTTACAAAGCATTAACACCTCATAGATGGAAGGACGAAAACGCAGACAACGTGGCACGTGGATTGAGGAGTTCAGAGAAGTTAAAAGAAAAGCGAGATTATTTGAGAAATCAAGAGAAGGCGGAGAAAGGGGGAAAGCGGAAAGGAGAGATGGAGAAATTCTGGAAAGAAAGCAAGTGATTCTATAAGGATCCTGTGGGGTCCAGAGGACACAAAGCAAAGCAGAAATTAAGTTAAAAGCCAGAAACTTAAAACTCAAATATCGTACGTCACGTCACGCAGCTGCAGCTACTGGCCGGCAGGTGGCGCCTCAAAGGCACGTAGCTCCATACAAAAAAAAAAATACTTGCGACTGAAACGCAATGAATGAAAAAAACTCCAATGGGAATCTGAGTCAAATGAATGACTGGCAGATATCCTGTAAAGGATCATAAATTTATAGTAATTTCTATAAATAACACACACACGCACACACACACACACACATCAACACATATAAAAGTCCCATCGATTTATACTCAAGCTTCAACCAAGAGACGTTCTTTATGATCTCTGAGTATTTTTTCTATTTATCAGTTTATAAGGACATAGCTTTATGTGCATGCAGCGCAACAATTAAAATCGTATCCTTTAAGGATATTTTTAATATATATCCTTCAATATTGATAAAGCCCCGAAATATGCAATTAACTTTTGTCATTTGAAGTTTTGTCTCTAAGCTGTAAAGCTCTGCCAGTGCTTATCCTTTTACAGGATATACATCAGCGTCTTTTATATATCCTTTTAGCGACTTGTGCAACTTGCAATGTTTCACTCGCTTTTATTTGATATCACTTTAAGTGGCTCTCAACTTCCTTTCAACTCCCCACAACCTCCGTCCACTCGCATTTCCCTTCGTCCTGCCCCATTCGACATGTCGCCCTTCCGCCCTTCCTCCGTTCCTCCCTCCCTCCGCCCGTTGCGTCAGAGCTGTTAAACTTCATTCGATTCAATTAAGCATACGCGAAATTCCAGTCAACTTTTGCTGCCTGACAAATTCCATGGCAGTTTCCTAATTGTTGCAAATTATCAATTCAAATCACGTTGAGGCTCTTCGGCTGGTGGGAGGGGGGGTGATGGCGTGCGGCTGGAGGCTGAGTGCGCCTCGAGTTTCGGGCGGCAAATGAAAACAAAAACAAAAACAATGCCAGGGACGGCAAAAGAAAAGAAAAAGGAAAATTATCATGCAACACGCTTAAATGGCTTTTCAATTAGATTATGTCATTCAAGGCAATGACAAGCAGCGTCCAGCCGCAGCCCACAGCCCGCCGCCCGCAGCCCGCTGCCCTCAGCCCGCAGCCCTCAGCCCGTAGCCCACAGCCCTCAGCCCGCAGCCCTCAGCCCGTAGCCCGAAACCCGTAGCCCGCCGCCCACAACCCACAACCCTCAGCCCACCGCCCTCAGCCCTCACCCCTCAGCCCTCAGCCCTCAGCCCTCAGCCCGTAGCGACGCTCCCCGTGGCATGTAACAAGCCTCCGCCCGCGAAGACTCCCGGACGCACTTTGCCACCGTAAAGCGTATCAATTTCCGTTAAGGAATTTGTCGGAAAACAACAACAAAAAAATCCCCTAAGCTCCGAGAGAGCACAAAAAAAAACAACAACAACAAAAATAAAAACAAAAACTCAACTCGAGTTCATTAATTTTGTGTGAGGCGCAACAATTAACACGAAACCGAACCGTGCCACGTTTTGGGGCCAGGAGGCGGGGCTTGAGCCTGAAAAAAAAGGAAAAACAATATTAAACAATATGCCGTCCCCACAACTTGTACTCCCCACCCCCCCCAGCCATCACCCCGGCCATCAGCCCCTCCCTCATCGTGGGATCTGTAAACGTGACGCTGCTAATTAAGTTGACGCATTTGCTGCCTGGATGACTGGCTCGCTATTTCACTTTGTAACGGGACTTGGGATCCATCCCCACCCCTAATCCCAGCCCCACCCCCGTCCCCATCCCCAACCCCACTCCAAGTACAGCTTTGCCCATTCCTGTCGTCCCTTGTCCTGTGCTGCTGTACGCCCCCGCCAAAAGTCACCAAACACTCCTTGGAAGGGGGGGTGGGGGAGTGGGGGAAGGGGAAGGTGGGGGAAACGTTTGTCGTCTTGTGGTGAAGCTTAGGAAATTTGCATGGTTGATTTGGTGTTAGGTGAAGGAGGGGTGAGCTGGCTGGATGCCAACAGGATCTCCAAGGCTACCTTTGGGCGCACCGACAGCAGGTGGAAAAATTTGCTCGAATTGCGTCGCGTCTGAGCATCAAAGGATGTGCAGGTGTAAAACGGAGCCCAGGCATTCAGGCATCCAGGCAAAAGGTGAAATCAAATATGAAAAACTCAGAGGAGTTATTGAAATTGTATATTGAAAGGATTCCCATTGTTCAAAGAAAAAATACACACTTCGAATGGGGCCAGGATTCTTGACTTCAATAATCCCATAAGGACTTACGCAGCTTTAAGGAGCACTGGGAAATATCGCAGTGCGGATTTTAATTCACTTGCATCAGAGTTGCTCAAAGGATCATTTGATCGTTGGGCTAAAGGATATTCAGTTTGAATTCAAAGCATTGCTTATATCCGAAGGATCTGTACATTTCCTTCAGTAGATTGTTGAGTGGCCAAGAAATAAGGATAAACTTAGAAATGGGAACTTTGCTCTTCTTCATTCGTTAGGATTTAAAACTTATGTCTGAAGGATTCGATTTATATTAAAGGATAACGAGCTGCAGTATGGAGCAGGGAGGAAGAAGCCAGTTGGAAGTGTGCGTATTTATATGAGATTCCACCTATAAAGTCAAAGAATCATAAACAGCTTCAAGTCCTTGAAGAGCCTGTAAAACGCTTACAACTTTTGGTAAGGACATTATTTTAAAAGCTAGGACACTAAATGCCCAACATTACAAAAAATAAAAAAGTAAAATTCCAAAGAAAAATATTGAATATTGAGAAGGACGAGAGGCAGTAGCAAGGACGAGATATTCAGTCAAGATATGAGCAGTCAGGGAAGGATTTTCGAACTGAAGGCAAATCTCAAAATAAGCAACAATTAAAAATGATTCGAAAGTAAAACTGAAACTGTACCAAGTGAAGTCAAGGATGTCGAACGGCCCGCACTCAAGTGAATGAAACCCACTTAAAGGACTTGCAAAAAAAAAACATCCCCAACACTCGCTTATCCTGAATAACAATTGGTTATTGGAACACTCGAAAGTCAAACAATTTTTGTTGTTGTTGCCTCTAAGCTCCGCAGCTCCGCAACTCCGCAGCTCCGCAACTCCGCAACTCCGCAACTCCGCAACTCCGCAACTCCGCCACTTCGATGATACGGCAGCTCATTAGAATAACAGATTCCTTTCGCTTCATCTCCCAGTCAAGGACGCACCCAATCCGGCCGCTTGCCTGGGCCGGGATCTTTGAGCTAAAAAAAAAAAAAAGAAAAAAAAACAACAACAACAACAAACACGTTTCTGAAGAGGACGAAAGGATGGGAAAAGTATGCAAAAAATTTATTGAAAATGCGTGTGAAAAGCACTCGAGAATTTTCACAGCAGCCGCCGCACTGAAGTGGCGACCCAAGTCCTGTGAGTCCTGTGAGTCCTGTAAGCTCGCTAAGTCCTCTGCCATAAGGGAAAGGACGTGTACGCTTTGATTTTGTAAGCGTTTTCAATGAATTTCCTTTTGTTCGACCTCTCGCTATGTTTGTTGTTGTTGTTGTTGCTGCTGTTGTTGTTGTTGTGTTTGTTGTTGTTGCTGTTGTTGTTGTTGTTGTTGCTGTCGATCGTCTTTTTGTGGTGCACATCAAACGCGCGTTTCCACAATAGACGAAGAAAAGGTGTGGAGCAGAGAGGTGGTGTGTGGGGGGAGTGGTGGTAGTGGGGGGTGGAGTGGGTGGAGGTTAGACGAGTTGCAGTCCTCTTGTGTGCGTGTATGTGCATGAGCGCTCAAGTGTCCTGCCTGGCAGGACGTGGCACGAACAACGGGCAACAGCTTTGATTTCTTTGCGCATATAATTAGTTTAGTCAAAACTTGAGTTGTGGCAAGTAAAAGGCGGGCGGCAGCTGCCACGCCTCCCCAGCGGCCCATTCCAGCAGCTGCCATAACTTGCAATCTGCTTGCTTATTCCTGCTTATTCCTTTAGACTTTCCTTTATTTTTTGTATTTTATTTCTTATTTTTATTTTCTACTTTTATTTTCTTTTTCTTTTTATTTTTTTTTATTTTATTTTTTTTTCTTTATTTTTTTTTGTGGCTGCTGCACAGGCGTCCAAAGCCAAGGGGCAACCAAGTGAGTTGCAATGTTCAAATTTGATGTACAGACGTATGTGTGTGCGTATGTGTGTGTGTGTGTGTGTGTGTGTGTGTGTGAAAAGTTTATCAAATGTTGCGTACCGACCGCTGCCCCCACCCACCCAAAAACCTGACACCTGCCGACGCCTTCTTGTTTTTTCAACTGTCATTTTGACAGCTGCTTCAGTTTCAGCTTCTGCCGCTGCTGCTGCTGCTGTTGCAAGTAGCAAGTAGCAAGTAGCAAGCACAGACATGTTACACCTTTTGCTTGCCCAAAAGTTTTTTCTGCCAACTTGGCTGACTGCATGTTAAAGAAGCTGCCCAGGAGCTGGCGCAGGGAGGGCCGAAGATGACATCAGCTGTTCACTTGACTTCTGCCAGCCCGGCACCTAAGGCCGCCCGCCACCCGCCGACCGCCGACCACCGCTTGCCGCTTAGCCAATTTGGGGGGCATGGGGTGGCGGGGCAAGTTGTGTGCATGAAGTGCCCAAAGATAAGAACCATGTGGATCGAGCTTTATGTGCAGCTGTCAAAGCCCAACCGCCGAGTTGCACTGCAGTTAAAAAGTTTCAAAATAACAGAAATATTAACATAGAAAACAGACAAGGTGAAGACGAAGAGCAGCGGGTGAGCTGGGGAAGGGTGAAGAGGGGGGGTAGAAAAGTTTCCTGGGATAGGAAACTTAGATAAATACCTGAGCTCCCGCAACATCAGGACTCAAAATAGGCGCAAACTCAAGGCAAAGTCAGTCATGATTTTTTTTTCCAACTCAAAGCCAAGAATTTTGACCTCTGAAGGATTCACTTAAACCCCCGAAGTGTGAATGAAACCTCTGAGAGTCAAAGGTTGAGTTTGCCAAGTTAAGGTTGATCCAATAAGTGTGCACATATGCGAAGGACCTTAATAGAACTGAGGTCCTGCCCACAGGAGACGGAGGATTCCTTATCTTATATTTTTTTCTATTGATTAGCCGCCATTTAAAACGAGTACTAAAAATATTTATATTAAATTAACTAAAATTAAATACATTGACTAATAAAATCACCCAAAAACTGGAGACAATTTCAAGGCTTCAGATTTGGCAGATCAACTAAAAGGATAAGACGATGGGATACATAACCCCGAAGCTGCTTAAGAAACGTCCGAATGCCTTGCAGCCTTTCATCTTCAAAATAAATAAATAAAATTTATTAAATTATATATTAATAATAATTAATAAAAATAATTAATAAAAATAAATAATTTAAATCAAATGAATATAAAGCTCTTAAGGCTGTAACAATAAACGGTATCCTTCGGTCCATCCTGCGCGGCTCGCCTAAGCCCTGAGCCAAGACGCGGAGGGAACTCATAAATAATCAATAAAAAACAATAAAAGCGCATTAAAAAGTTTCATGGAGATGCGACGGAGAGTGTTTAAAAAATTTATCATGTCAATAAATAAACAGGAAGTGAGGAAAATTTAAGCAGCGGCCAAAAACTTCAAAAGGACTACAAGGAATCGGAACCGTAAAGCGGAAGTGGCTCAACAAATTTCAACACGTTTGTCGGTGCCGCTGCTGTGTGTGTGAGTGTGTCTGTGAGTGTGTGTGTGAATGCCTGTATTTGAATGTGTATGAGTGTGTGAGTGTGTGTGTGTGTGTGTTTTTTATCACACACCCACAGAGCGAAGCAAGGAGTTGAAGACGGCACACGCACGAGGACCAACACGGAAAATCATAAAATTTTAACGAACCTATTGAAAGTTTACACATTGCCGCTTGATTTCACCGGGCGAAAGGAGCAAACTTGGCCAGGTGGGCGGGGCGAGGTAAGGCAAGGCAAGGCAGGGCAAGGCAAGGCAAGTCAAGGACATGGGCAAGGGCCAAGGCGAAAGTGTGAAAAGCACCATCGAACGGCAAAGATTTTCACACTTGAACATTAAGGAAATTTATGAACACACACACACACACACACGCAAAGAGGGCACGCAGGTTCATACTCACACACACACACACACACACACACACACACACGCGCGACACACATGTTTCATGCATGCGCCCCGAAAAGTGCTACAGGAAAATTAAACTTACCTATGTAAACAAGACATTGGCAAAGGCGGAGTGTGTGTGTGTGTGTGTGTGAATGAGTGTGTGTGTGTGTGTGAATGAGTGTGTGTCTGTGTGTGTGTGGGTGTCTATATGCATGTGTGTGGGCGGAAGAAAAGCACGGAAGTTATGTTCAAACTTAATTTAAGGTTCAATAGCGTAACCAAAGAAAACCGCAAAAACTTTGACTGCAAGGACGACAAGGAGCAACAAGGATCCAAGCACAAGAGCGAACGAATTTTGTGTTACATAAAATCTTGTGGTTTATTAGATTTTAATAATTCACACGATTCATAGCATATGTGTGTGTCTGTGTGTGTGTGTGTGTGTGTCTGTGTGTGTGTGTAGTTTGTGTAGATACCTGAAGAAGACACATGACAGTCAGGACGAAGTCTCAGTCTCAGTTGATGTCCTGGAGTCGGAGTTGTAGTCCACAACGCGTGCATTTGAAGTCAACAAAAAACTAACTTTTATCTACTGCCTCTCTCCGCCCTCCAACCCCTTCTCCTTCCCCCCTTGTCACATCCACTACAAAGTCTGTCTGTGCTTCGTTTGAAGCGCCCCGCAAAAAGGACACCCGAAGGTGTTTTTGTTTTCCCAACAACAACGACAAATTTGTGGCATATCAGCGGCATGTTGCGCGGCTTGTTTCGATATGTGTGTGTGCGGCCAGGTGATGGGGCAGGTGAGGGGCAGGGGTTGGGGCAGGGGATTAATAGAGGACACACTAAGATATGCCACTAAAGGGAATTGATTTGCTCAGACGTCGCGCTGCTCGCCTGCTGCACGGCCAGAAGTGGCACTGGCATCCTGCGACTTTGAGGACTGCAATGACAGGAGCTGAAAGCCTCGCTCGACGTTATCCTGTGAGCTTTATTTAATAACTAATTGCGGATTGTTATTACAACTAATAAGGAGGTCAGATTTAATTGACTTGAGTTCGGAATTTCCAGTCTTTAGATATATATTAAGGATATATATACATCCTGAGAGCTCAGAATATTCAAGGATCATTCAAAATTAAATAGAGAAATATAAATATCCTGAGACTCAGCCAACAAAGCGCCTGCTCACGTTCAAGCCCATCAACTTAAAGTGTAGAAAAAAAAGCATCCTTGATATCCTGAGCTTTGACCCTCAGCCAAGCATTTTCTCTGTGATCTCACTTATTATGTGATTAATCTAAGGATAATACACATACAGGTGTCAGGCAACAGGCAGCAGGCGATGCTGATGTCCTTGTGGGTAACTGCATAAGCTGGCCATGTGTTGGCCTAAGTATCCTTGTCACGGACTCAAAGGTTAAGCTCTTGTTTAGCCAACTGAATGCTCTGGCCCTCTGTTGCATGCAACGAAGTTGCCAAGACGCTTGCAGCAGTTGGAGGCAAGACAAAATAAATCAGTGAAAAATGTGCAACTTATGATCAAGTGCTCCCACAAGAATTGCAAACTTTCAACCCAAGGCAGGACCTCTTTTTGCAGAACATTTTTATAGTTTTGGTGCCTTTGTTGTCTCGTGCTATCCTGTCGAAGGCATCATCGAAGTTATGTGCATCGCTTTGGCCCCAAAAGGTTATGCAGCAAAACTTTGCATAGCTCCGTCCATGGCAGCCAGGTTGACAGCATTGACCTGAGTCCTGAGTCCTGAGTACTGAGTCCTGAGTCCTGAGCAGAGCCACATCCTTTGGGCATGCATAAGTGCATGAATAGTTTATAAACTATTTTCGCAACAAAGTTAAGAGCTGCAGTTAAGAGTTGATTGGTCTTCTTGATGGGGCATTGCAGCCCCAATGGAGCCTGCTCCTCCTTGCATCCTGCAGGAGGAAGCGATACATGAATAAAGCGGCTAATTGCATTTTACACCAATTAATTTACTCACCAGCCGCTAAATTGTGAGCAAATAAATCGCTCAACAAAATATTTCTGGGCGCATAACGAAAAGTAAACAAACATTTACAGCTAAGGCACAGTGGAAGTCCCTTACGCCCATCTCCCGCCCCCCAACTCCCCATCCCCCCACCCTTAGTTCCAGCTCTGGCCATTCAAACTCAAAGTCGCAAATCAATTTGAATTTCAAATTAATATAGAGCGCTTAGGGAGTAGATAGCAAGAACAGAGGAGGAGAAGAATAAGGAGGAGGAGGAGGAGGAGGAGAAGAAGGAGAAGGAGAAGAAGAAGGTGAAGGAGACGGAGTGTTGATGCTGCTGGGGGGCTGGATTGTACCGCAACTACAAGGGGCTAAGCAATTTTTGGCCAACTCAAAAGATTCGCCAGGCGGGTGTGGGGCGTGGCACAGACGTCTATTGTATTTGCAAATGCAATGGCCGCTGTTGTGGGGCATCAAATGTCGTTGCTTCCAGGTCCAACCCAAACATACCCCCTCCCCCATCCACCATCCTACTGCAAAATGTGTGCAAACAAAAAGCATTGCATACTTTTCTCCGGCAGTCGAAATATAAATTGAATTTTCTACTTAAAGACAATGGCTGGCAAATTTTTGCACACTCAATGGGAGAGTGAGAGCGGAGAGAGAGAGAGCGTAAAAAGTTGGATGAGAGTGAGAGTGAGAGTGTTATTTTAAGCGTATGCAGAAATGCGAGTGTGTGAGAGAGAGAGGCGATGCGACTGGCACTGGCTCGCCGCCATGGCCGTCGCTTGTTATTTTGTTGAAAAATGAAAATATTAATTCCCAGCGGGTTATTTGCGTTCCTCTAGCCAAACTAAGCGACGTCGCCCGACGCCCAACGGCCGATGCCCGACGCCGATGCCAATTTCGATGCCGAAGCCGATGCCGGTGACGATTGTGAAGTGCCGAAGTTAATGCTGCTGCAGTTGATTCTTATTTCGGCACAGACGTAACGGTAAAAAGAAGATGGCAAAGGGCAGGAAGTAAAAGTCAGCAGAGACAATGGAAACGACCTGCATAGACACAGTGCAGACATTTTGGATTAGACAATCGCTAAAATGACGGACAGAACGATACAATAACAGCGGCTGCACGTGAGAGTGAGCGAGACAGAGCAGCATTGCAGTTGAAAGCAGCTGTAGGCAGTGGAAATAAACGATGATCGCCTGTGAAATGCTCTCTGATGGCTTGGAGAAGATATTGACTGTGGGAGAGAGAGGCAAATGAAAGTGAAAGGAATGAATATTAAGTAAGTGGAAATAAAAAATATTATTTAAAAATAAATCAGACAATAAATTAAGGTTAAATAATTTTATTTATATTATAAAAATAAAAAAATATTAAATTAATTTATAGATGATGCAGATACAGTGAATCGCAGTGATAATCACTATATGTAAGCTGATAAATAAAGAGCTAAAAAGTATAATAAAAATTTCAAAGATTAATAATTAAAGATCATTTGTAAATTGTGGAAATTGACAGTCGGTATAACCAAAGGAACAGAGCTCAAAACTTCAAGGGACGTAAGAGAAAGTGGGTGAAAGTCTGGAAGCACAGTGGAAGTCATAAGTCGACTCTTAAATGCTCTTCAATGCGCACTTCTCGTCACAAGGAAGATATTTTTAAGATTAATCCATGCATTAATTCTAAATACAAGATTAATCCATAAATTAATCTAAGCACAATTTTTATCCATAAATAATCTCAATACAAGTTTTATCCATAAGTTAATCTAAGTACAAGTTTTATCCAAAAATTAATCTAAATACAAGATTAAACCATAATCTAATCTAAATACAAGATTAATCTATAAATAAATCTAAATACATAAATAATCTACAAATTAATCTAAGTACAAGTTCTATACATAAATTAATCCAAATACAAGATTTATTCATAAATGTAGCTAAATACAAGATTAATCCATAAAGAAATCTAACTACAAGATTAATCCATAAATTAAGTTGAAGCTTAAAGCTAAGCAAGTAAAAGTAAAGTTCATTAAGAGGAAAAAATAAAATAAAATATTTTAAAAATTCTAGAAATAAAAAAAATAGTTGATTTTAATTAATCAATATAGCTGCTAAAATGTATAACTGTTAAATGTTGGTAAGAGGAAGAGAAATTAATGAATATTAATATTTAAATGCGGAGTCCCCAGGAAGACACTTGAGTCGAAGTAACTTTGTGCTCCTTCGTCCTCGCCCATTGAATGTCACGGGGAGAGTTTCCTTTGTCAGACGCCCCACAAATGGTGGCAGGGCAAACGAGGACGTAAGGAAGGGCGTAGGGGGGGGGGCGCGGTAACGCTCCATCTTTCAATTTAGCAAAAATTAATTTATTACATCAATATTTATGTTTCACTTAAATTATAATGCGTGAATGCAGTCAACTCCGCGGATGTTTAAACAATTTTTATTCATTCCATTATTCGAAAGGCAAACAAGGACTCATAGATAGATGGATGGATAGATGAAAATACATAGCGTAATGCGGGAAGGAGATGACGATGGATATAGATGGGGCGGAATGAGGGAAGGCGGGATGAGGGATGGGGGATGGGGGGAACTGCGACCGCAATCAGCCATAATAAATATTAAAAATAGCGCATAAAGTCAAACATTGGGAGGCTTTAGTCTTTGCATCTCTCATCATCCGCATCCGCATTCGCATCCGCATTCACGTTCACCTTCCCCCTCCCCCCACTCCATCATCACTCATTCGGTTGCATGCCCACTTTTTAAGGAAACTTTTCTAATAAAATAGTGGCGCCCGTGAGGGCCCTGCGACTGGATGGGTGGGATGAAGGGACACTGGGGGGTGGTGGAGGGTGGGTGGTGGAGTTTTTCCGGAAAAGCAATTGCAATTGCATAACTTTTTGGCATATTCAAAAACCATTTGCCTATCAGAAAGTGTTTCAACAAATATTGACAGACTGCTACGGGGCGACGATTGCGAGAGCTAAACAAAAAGTGTGAGATGTAGAAAGCAAGAAAGGAAGAGGGGCAGAGGGGTGGAGGGACGACTGAAGAGAAGGCTGTAGGGGGAGAACTGAAGAGGGGTCTGTATGGGGCGGGCTGTAGAGGGAGAACTGAAGAGAGGGGTCTGTAGGGGGGTCTGCAAAGGGAGAACTGAGGTGAGGTCTGTAGGGGGGGCTGTAGAGGGGTCTGTAGGGCGGCTGTAGGGGGGCTGTAGGGGGGGGTCTGTGAGAAAGTTCGGGTGTATGGCCCATAAACTGGGTCGGTTGCTGCAGTCGGGCGTCACGGGCTTTTCCGTCCATAATTAGCAGTTAATATTGCATAGCAGGAAAAGTTTTTCCCCCCTGCACCCTGTCCCCTGCCCCCTGCCCACCGCCCACTGACTATGTTTCTATTTGCTTTATTTGTCTAGAACTCGCAGCAATGCAAATGGTGAATGGTGTGAATATTGTTGGAATAGGGTGGAAGAATAGACGCGGGGTATGGGTAGTGGGGTATGGATGGTGTAAGGTGGGGGGAAATGGCAAAAATCTGCCGTTTAATAAGCTCACAGTTTTTGTTTGTGTTTTCCAACACTGCAAACAGCAGGCAGGCAAAGCATTTCAAACGCCTCATATGAGAGGTCGACTCGCTGCTGCCGCAACTTGCAAGTAAAACTCAAATACCCCCACACACACACACACACACAGCCGCTCACATACATATAGGCAAGCACGCGAACATATGTGAGCACACACACACACACACACACACACACACACACACACACACACATACAGCGCATTCTATGAGCTGACACTTGAGCTTTGCTTGGCCTTTTTTTTCAGAGCCACTCCAACTGCCTGCCTAACCTTTGCCGCTCACCCCCCTCTCTCTCTCTACCACTGCATAGCCCTACCCTTGTCCTGCCCGCTTTGACGCTCAACGTCTCCCGCTCGTTAAGGATTTTTGCTCATTTTTTGGTGTCAATGAACAGTTTTAACATATTAGCAAAGTTTCTTAAAGTAAACATATGTATAAATACATGTTTAATGTGTGTGCCTGCTGCCTGCTGCCTGCCTACCCATATATATATGTATGTATGTATGTATGTGTGTATGTGTGTGTCTGGGAGGGATGCCAGGGCAAGGCTGGCGCTGCAGAGAAATGTTGTTGTACGAGTATTGGGCACACTCTGCAGCGCGTTAAGTCAACGGAAAAAATTTGTAAGATGCCATAATGAAAGCCTGCCAAGTGCCTGTTTAGTGATCCTTTGAAGTCAACAAAGCGGCAGCTATGGGAGAAAGAAAAAGGAAATCCAAAACAGAAATAAAAATTCAAATGAAAAATTCGCCGTAAAGAGTTTAAGATGGAAACTGGAAGTAGGAAAATGAACATGAAAATGCGGTACAACAATTAGGGAAACATTTTAGAAAGGAAAGAAAAACTGCAGAGGCTTTAAGAATCCTTAAATAAATTATATAAACAATTAATTCGAATTAGTTATATTTTTTTAATTATTTAATAATAATTAAAAATTGTACTTCACATATTAAATTAAATATTTGATTATCAGATCCTGTAATAAATTTGATTACATTTAACACATAGATCCAGCAATAAAGTGCGACTAACATAAGGATTAATCGATGACCAAATTTAAATTGCCTTATCCTTTGGAAATTTTTTAAATCGAATCTTTGTCATAGTAAATCATATCATAGGCCAAATCACTGGAAAAGCTTAAGGAGTTCTACTGGCTCTTACAGTCTAAGAAGCTCCAAATATCAATAAAGTCCTTACCGCTCAGGGCGGTTTTAACATCGTCCTGATCAGACGCCATCCAACTGTGGGGCACTGCTTCTAGAAGCCAGATCAATAGGTTCAGAGTGGTCCAATCCGAGCTGCACGGAGCGCATCCGGGCTGCCCTGGTATGTCACCAGCCGTGCCATCAAGAAGGACCTTAGGCTCGTTCCAGCCGCGAACCAAAATAGCCACCACAGCAGTCGAAATGCTGGCAGGATTGCAACCCATCCCCATCCATTGGCGAACCAACTCACCGACCCTATACCCCTCCGACGTCTGAAGAGAGTTCATCCCAGCGATCTGCCTACCCGAAAATTATCCTGTATCCCCTCTATATTATAACCCCCCTTCCGATTTGATCAGGATAAATTTACGATATTCCAAATGATTTAATTTTATTTTACTTTATTTATTTAAATGACATCCTTTATATTTTCACTTGAAATTTGCATTAATCTCATTATTAATTAATTATTTTTTGGTATCCTTTTTTTGCACATATCCTCATAGTATTTTGTAAGGATATTCCAACTTTTAAATACTCCTAGCTCCCTCTTAAAATAGTTTACCTTTAGGCGCGAGTCACGATAGAAAACCCTTAGTAGGATTTTAAAATCTATTCAACACTTCACCATTTACTTTAATTGATTTTCAGCGCTTTAATCCTGAAGGACACTGATCAGAGTTATATAAGGAGCTGCTGGGAGACTCGACAAAAGCAATTTTCGATATTAAATTATCATTTTGCCAATGGACGGTCAAAGTTGCACATCCATTGAATGGAAATGGCAACAGAAGTGTACCAACTCTTAGCTCCGGTCCATCCTCACACACACACACACACACACACACACACGTACAACAACAATAGCTTGTCGTGTCGTGCCATCGCTTAATCATGTCAATGATTTATAACGCTTTCAAGGAGCGCGCCTCGAACTCGAAGTTGTCGACGGGCAAGTCGCACTGAGGTGTATGTGTGTGAGTGTGTGTGTGTGTGCGAGTGTGTGTGAGTGTGTTTTTGAGAATGCGTGTGTGTGTGTGTGTGTGTGAGATGGTGAGAGGTTGTCTCTTCTTCTGATGAGCTGGCAGACAAAGCATAGCCACTGATTGGTAAGGGATGGGAAGGACCTGGAGGCGGGACGGACATGGGGGCGAGCAGGACATGGAGGGCGGGGTGGTCTGGCAACATAAGTTTTGCAGCTACTTATATGGCAACGAGTCGGGAATTTATCTCACGAAAAATGATTTGGCTCATTATCAACAGCAACCGAAGTGCAATACGAAGTTACATGGGCGGAAAAGGGATGAAGCGAGAAAGAGAGAGAGAGAGAGGGAGAGAGAGGGATAGTCAGCGAGGGGGGAAGAGGGGGAAAAAAACAGAAAGGAAGCAAACACATCGAACAAACGCATAAATCAACAACAAAAACAGAAAAATGATTTATTTTTGGGGACGCGAACGAACGAAAGAGAGAAACTGCTTCAGTGTGTGGGGGGAGGGGCGGTAGGCGGGGCAGTGAAGGAAACCCGCCACGGATATGATTGCCTCTAATAAGAAAAGTGGCAAAAGTGTATATCACTAGGATAATACGCCGAGCACAATAACAACAACAACAAAGGCAGCAGCGCCACAATCATCCTGAGTGCCAGCAAGGAGCAAGGAGCGAGTCGGAGGCTGGTCAGGATTCAAGGTAACTCGCTGGCCGGGAACACGGGACGGGCGGCATGCCTACTACCAATAATAAAGTAATCAAAGTGATATGGGGGGTGTTGATGGTGAGGGTGTGCTTTAAGGGGGAGGGTGGATGGAAGGAGGAGGGTGGAGTGTGCAGGATGGAGGATACAATGTGAAGGATGTGAGCGTCGGGTGTCTCATATCTCTTCACATTGCCATTCCTGTTGCTATGCCGCATATGTCTGTCTGTGTCTGTCGATACATATGTGTGTGTGTGTGTGTGTGTGTGTGTGTGTGTTGTGTGTTATGTGTTGTGTCCTGTGATTATGCCATTAAGACAACTCCCGGACATATATCCGCCCACACCTCCATCCACCCCGTGGATACTTAGCCAGCAATCGAACTATGGCCTCCAATCTAAGTGGCTTCGTTGCCAGGACAAAGCCTGCGATGTATGTGTGTCTGTGTATGTGTGTGTGTGTGTGTGTTTGTGTCTGACATAAAGATAATACTTAAGAAACTGTTAAGATGGGTAATCCCTGAACAATATGCAATCAGCTGACAATAAAAAATCTTAAGGATAACATCAATAGAAAAAATCCAATAACCTAGCTTCCAGTTGAATGTTCCAAGTCCTTTCAGGGAAACATAAGGACACTCATTTTATATATATACAAAATATATATATATAACAATTTATATATTTAATTTTTTAATTTATATATATCTGAGGGTTAAGGACAATGTTAAGGGTCCTTGAATCAAAGAATTTTCCAGACTTTCCCTTTTTCTCCTTAGAAATGGATTCTAAATGAATATCTGTATTAATTATATATTTACAATCTGTACAGTAAACAATATTTGTATATTTGTAGCATGCATCATTTATATCCTTATATCAAGGATCTTAGATTCATGTCTGCTTTCAGCCAATCGAAAAGTCCTTGAAACATGTGTTTTCGGTTCACCTCATCGCCTCTTAAATAGTTGTCTAATTACCTTCCCAAGTGCCAAGTGCAGCTTTTGCCTTCATCGTCCTTCATCCTGCCTGCTCTCGCATGCACAACTGGCTTGGCCCATACCCGCTGAGCGACCAAAAAACTTACCAAGAAATTGCCCCAAGGAAGCTGCGACGCAAGGACCAAAAGTACCCACATGAAAACATATGCCAAAACACCGATTGCAATTAATCTTGTGCATGTTGAATGTACCGCCACCTAACCCAACGACTCACGCGAGTCCTTTCCCTTCACACACTCACACATACACACACACACACACACACACACACATACATATGATTCCCTTACCTGTGCAGTGCAAGTGGCAGCTTCTGTTTATTGGTAAACAACAAAAGTTTGTGCCGCACTTTTTTGTGGGTCCGAAAGCGGAATGAATGGAAAGAGAGGGGGAGAAAGAGAGAGAGAGGAAGAGAGAGAGAGAGATGTGGAGTATCAGAAGTGGAGTGTTGTGTATGTGTGTGCATGTATGGGTGCTGATCTGTTGTCTCCTGTTGGCAGCACAAACTTTTGCTGCATACTTCAAGGCGCAGCTATGCGACTTCAAAAGCACACACATATGTGCGTACGTGTATATTTGTATATGAGTGTGTGTGTGTGTGTGTGTGTGTGTGTGTGCTATAGACATTTGTGAGGTATCCCTTAAATACCAATTTATGGCACAAGCAGATAAAGTCCCAAATCTGCACTTAATCTTTTGCATTGTTTAATTTCGACTCATTGAGTTAGCGCCGCCAAAAATACTCCACACACACACACACACACACACATATATATAGTTAAGCAAACAGGCAAGCCACAAACGTGTGTGTAAGTACAAGGAGTGGGCGTTAGCTGGGTGGCCGATGGGCGTGTCTGCAGCAACGGGCATTGTTCAAAGGCGCGCGCGTTTGGGCGCACTTAAGTTGCTTGGGAAATAAATCGTCCTCGACGTTTACAATGTGAGTGTGCCTGTGTGTGTGTGTGTGTGTGTGTGTAGGTAGCTTAGTTGGCTATATGTGTGTAATATTCGATGCTTCATTGCAACCGCAGCAGCAAACAACAACAACAACAACAACAAACACTCGCTCAACAGGCGCAACAATCGTCGTCCTTCCCTCGACTGTCGCCTTCTTGAGTCTCATCCTCGGAAAAAGTTGTTTGCTGCTAGTTAAAACTTACAACTTGCGCGTTATTTCCTGCCAAACACACACACACACACACAAACGCACACCCTCACGCACATGCTAGCAAAGAACTTTTGGTGTACCCCAACAACAACGCCCCCGCACACAGCCGCACACCCCCGCCCCCAATAACCAACCACAATGCCCTGCGTACTTAAGGTGTTAACGCAAAAGCTTGACTCATAAAATATTGAAAAAGCCGCAAAAACTTTGCACCAAAAAACGTGGCAGGAACAGAGCCCAGAACCGAATAGAACACACACACACACACACACACACACACACACACTCACACTCACACTCACACACATATCAAGTAATATGTTGTATGGAGTATGGGCAAAAATACTGACTAAGATAGCGAACCTTTGGGGTAAACCGAACCCCCTCCCTCCTCTCTCCACCCACCGCACCCCATCCCCCTTCCTTTAAAAGAGGTCGGAACCCCAAATTGAACGGTTAAGTGGCGACCAGCAAAGTTTTTCACCTGCCTTGACTTTCATTTGTTTTTTCCCGGAGAAGTTCCGCTCTGGGATTGGGATATGTTTATGCTTGTTGCTTCTGGCTGTGACTCCCCTCTCCCCTCTTCTGCCTCCCCACTCCCCTCTCCATCAACAGCTAAATGGATTTATTGACTTATGAGCCTCATTTGCCACGCCTTATCCCTCCCCTAAGGCTAGCCTAACAAGCTAATTGATTGATGATTCCGGAAGTGAATGAAGTCTTCAAAATATATTCTCCGGGACTTAAGACATCTGAGAGAATATGGAGAATCCTTAATTAAAATCTGTGGGAGAACATTTGACCAAATATCCTTGTTCGACTTATGACTTAATGCGCTTAGAAGTCCTTCTAGGTGATTGCTAAGTGCAGTCTCAGCTTCGACAATGGCAAGGATAAAATTGAGTACCTCAGCTGAAATATCAACTGTGCTCCTCGAAAGGAGTTTTCTATCTTCCACAGGTGAGCCTAAAGTAAGACCTCCTGAACTCCACATGTCCTGCCTAAGGGCATCTGGCTGAGAAAATGGAAACTTGTGGAGACCAAAAATGATCCACTTATAAAGGAGACCAAAGATGGAGAGACTTATATATAGAGATATATATTATATATAGTATATATTATAGGGAAGGAATAAGAAACAGGACCTTAAGGCACTAAGTTCTGGCAGTCAAAATTTTCCTAAAAGGAAAAGCCAATTGAAAGCAGAAAAACTTAAACTTTGAAAAAATGCGAAAATTATTTAAAAAGGATCTTAAAAAGTGGCTAGAAAAATCAAGTGTCTGCCATGAAGGATAGCACATAGCCGCTCACACGCAAGGAGCCAATAAAATGTGCGTTCATTTTTGTGGAAAGGAATTAAATGATTTATCAAATGTAATTGGAAATGAAAAGTACAAACGCACAATTTTCCAGGCATTACCATAAATTGAAAAAGTGAAAAGCAAAGCTGCCGGCAGGAGGCATAGGAAATGATAGAACGTGGTAAGGCATAAAGGAGCGTAGGAGAAGGCGGAAGGGGGGAAGGAGCGGGGAGGAAAAAAGGGCAAGTACGGCGGAAATTTAAATTACCTGTGCCGTAATTACACAAAAGAATATGCCAATAAAAATGACTTATGTATCAATTTCCTTTACGGCAAGCCTCACAGGACGCAAAGGACGACAACGATGATAATAATAAAGGCCAACAACACGAACGGCAACAACAGCAACAACAACAACAACAACAACAATGTCTCGCACAAAGCGAAATTTCAATTTTATTTTTATTGCCTTATTGTGTATCAAATATTTACAATTATTTGCCATGAGCCATGAAAATGAGCCATTCGGCCAGACACGCGGTGGGTGGCGGGGGCGGTGCTGGATTTCTGCAGGTCTGATGGGCTGCTGGGCTGATGGGCTGGTGGGCTGGTGGGCTGGTGGGCGTGTGCATGCTGATAAATTCAAATAAATTGTGCAGTGTAACCAAGGTGAAAATGATAGCGACCAACTCACCACTCCAAAAGAAGCCAAGATACCTCCACTTATAACACCCCCCACCCCACCCCCTTCAGACACATAAACCCCTGACCCTAAGCAGTCAGCAGCCAAGGTAAAAGTTTTCGATCAAAAGGCGAAAGAAAATTGCATGGAAAACGAAAAATGGAAAATGGAAAATGGAAAATCGAGAATGGTGAATGGTGAATGGTGAATGGAGAAATGGAAAATGGGAAATGGAAAATGGGAAATGCCATGGTAAACGAGCTTGCTGCTGCCGCTGCCGCTTGCCAGAACTGAGCAGCGCTGCGCCACATTTTCCATGGCATTAAAATTTTATTTTAATGTCATCGAGACGTTGATTTACAGCCGCCACTGTAAGATACCAATGGCAGGAGCTCGCAGCGGGACGGGTGCAGCCGACAGACGTGCCAGGACGGACGGAGACGGAGCGCAGTATCAGTCGAATATAATTTTAATAATATTTTATTGCTTCGAAAAGTGGTAATAGCGCGTAAAATGCCAAAGCCAAAGCCAAAGCCAAAGGCAGAGCCAACGGCAGAGCCAAAGCCATTCAACGCACTGTAGCAACTGTAGCATTTGCGGAGCATCCGCCACCATCTCCGCCAACATTCGCATCCGTGCAGACAACGTGACTCCAGAGTTCGCCTCGGTGTTCATTATGGAAGCGTTACAATGAATGCGATGACAATAAATGGAACTCAAATTGGACTCGAAATGGCGAACTGACAGGCAACTGTTGTCATCTATTGACTCCTCTAATAGACGTAATGCGACGAAGGATGTGGTGTAGAGAGACGAAGAGACGAAGAGAAGAAGAGGCGGAGCAGAGGAGAGACAAGAATGTAAGCATGAAATTGAATCCTGTCCCTTTGGCAGTGCATTTCCCAAGTTGCCTTGCTCGCATCTGCAGTTCATCTGCATTGCAAATAACTGCCAAGTAGATATCCTGGCCAGAGTTGCCACCTTTTGCAAAATCAATGATACGTAACATCATAAATGTTAAGTGCTGGCAGCCATCTGTCTGTAGGACTGTCTGTGAAGAGGATCTCACCTAAGAAATAAAGACAAAGTTGAAGGAGCAGAAGTAGGAGGAGAAGTAGAAGAAGAAGAAGGAGAAGAAGAAGGAGTAGAAGAAGGTGAAGATAGTGAGAAAAAGAAAAAAAACTATAAAACAGAAATAAACAGGAAAAGATAGAGAAGTTAAGAAAACCCGAGGAATCTAATGGAAATCCAAATATTACCAAGAATAATAGTTAAGTTGAGAAAAGCGACTGCATCGAAGGACGAAGCACAGTAGCTGAAGGATATAGGAGAAAAGAGTGGTAATAATAATAAGGAATTTCCAAAGAGTTTTCTTCTTCTTCTTTGCTTTTGAATTCCCTCTTGAATTTTCGAATGGAAAGAAAGGATGATGAATAAAAAGAACGCAGAAAAACAAAAGAAAAGGACACAAAGATTTTCCAGGATCCGAGGAGAGGGAGATACAGAAAAAAAATATAAGGAAAGAGAAAGGAAGATCTGAACTAGGCACTTTATATCACACTTTGCTTCTAGTAGAGAAAGAGAAAGTAAAGGAGAATGAAAAAGAGAAAGAACATGTAAAAGAGAGAGAGAAAAGAAAGAGATAAAATAAGAAAAGAAAAATAAAAATATAAATAAAATACGAAAGAGATAGAATAAGGAATATAAGCAAGGGAAAGAGACAGGGAAAGTGAAATGAAAAGAAATGAGAAAAAGAGGATACAGAAGAAGAAGAAGACGATGGAAAAGGACAATCGCCCGCATGTCCAATCCTTATCCTTCATTCGTTTGCATTTCGCTTTCAAAAATATATTTTAAGTAATATTTATGTGATTTTTTAACTTTTTATTCTGGGAAAATATATTAAACATGTCTTCTTCTTCTTCCTCTCCTCCTCTCCTTCTACTCCTGCTTCGCCTTCTTCTTTATTTTCGCTCTTTCGGCCACCAATTAATTTTTATTTATGAGCTTTGCATTTTTTATTTTTTATTTTTTTATATATATTTGTATATATATTTTTCCATTTCCCCTTATCAAACAAACAGTTGGAAAAATGATAAATGCCGTTGCCTTTGTATGCGTCCGCCCCTCTCCCCTCTCCCCACTCCCCTCTAACCATTCCCATCCCCTTAATCAGCCCCACCCCTCCCCACCAGAGGGGAGGCATTGCCAGCGAACACGCACCCATTTGGTAATTTAATATTTTTTGCCAACCGAAGAGAAGCGGCAACAACAAAGGCGAAAGCGAAAGAGAGAAAAAAGATGGAAAAACCCGAAAAATGAAAATAGAAAATGAGAATTAAAAAAATAAAAAATAAAAAATAAAAAATAAATTTCAAGAAAAGTGTATGAGAAAAATGATATTTCATCGCTGGGAGAAGCTCTTAAAAAATGACAATTTTTAATTATCAAATGCGTTTAATGATAAAAATTGTGTATTTTGTGGGAAATGTGGGTTGAATGGTGTCAGTGGCGGCAGTGGCATATTATGTGGATGGGGAGTGAGGGATGTTGGCTTGGAGCGAGCATAGGGTAGGGGTAGTTGGTGGGTAAGCTGAGGTTGGGGGTGGTTTCTACTTGGCCGGCGCCGCGTCTTGGCTTTTAATTTATGATTTATTTGTGTGGGTGGCTCGCCTATAATAATTAATATTGCACACAAGCAAAAGACACCTACCCTCAGCTCCCCTCCCCTCCCCTCCGCCACCCCTCCCTTCACTCCACGCTCCTCTAGCCCCCACATACCTTCCACAGCCGCACAACCGAAGACTGACTCCTGCCCAGAAGCAAGCAAGAAGCTGGCAGCAATACAATCCCCGAGGATGTTAGGTGTTAAGGAGTAAGTCTGGGGGGGTGGTGGGGGTTGTCGAGTGTGAAGGTGTTCCGGGTTCTAAGGGGGCAACTCTGGCAAACGCAATTTTTTCATAAATCTTTTGCCGCGACGACGGAGCAGTAAGTGCAATGTCATTGAGGCAGAAGTGGCAGCAAGTAGCGTGGGGAATAGGCACACACACACAGAGATAAATACATATACATCCTGTGATCCCTTCCATAAGACAAAAGCCCAACTGCGACCAAGCCAACGAAGTGTCAACATCCAACCACCTCGTCGTCTTGAGCCCTGAAATAAGAATTAAAAGTATTTCTCGAATTATTGTTAATGATGATTAAAAATATGTGTACCCACATAATATATGTACACACAAAGCACACCTTAGCACACGCACACACACACACACACACACGCACACACACATGAAGGCATAATCACAAACAGATTTTGTGGCTTCACGTCCCCAAACGTCTTCGTCCTTCTCCTCAACGCCAAGACGAACCCCAACAAACTTGGCATGGGAACTGACTTAATAATAATAATATGTAATCCAAAAGCAGGCTGAACACGAAATACTTTGCACCACGCCCCTCCGTTCATCCGCCCGCCGCCCTGCAACCACACCCCGCCATCATCATCACCCTTAAAAGTGTCGCAATGCGAACGAGGGATGCGCCGAGGGGCGCGAAGCGGCACATACTTCAAGTCATAGAGGAAACTAACACATAAATAAAATTTGACTTTTTACCTCAAAAAAAAATGAAATCGCATTGGCGGGGGAAATACTGACCTACTTTTAAACTCAAATCTGACGGTGGTGGGGGTGGTGCAGCCCTGGGTAATTCACCAAAAAGGCCACAATCTAAGTGGGGAAAAATAAGCGATGGGAATGATGCTTATGATGTGTTTGAGGATCTGCGATTTAAATGCTTAAAGGACGTCTTCAGACGTCGTCATATAAGGCACTAAAAGTGTGTAGTTGGCGGATATGAAATATATTAATTTAATATTAAATATATTCAAAAATAATATTTAATATATTATTTTGTAAAATTTCCGAAATAGCAACTTTCTTAGAACCCTTCCTCGCGGCCATCCAAATAGGCAATGAATCTTTGAGTCCTTCTGGCATTATTTGCTGTTCACATAACTAAAAAAAAGAAGAAGAAATTATCATCGAATTAAAAAATCAAATTTTAATTTTGAATATTTTAAATATCTATTAGTTATATTTATATTACATATATTAAGTCATCAGGCAGCATCCCACAGCTACCTAAACTCAGTTCATATCCTGCTTGTGGGTGCTAAGGCAAAGGCCTGGAGTTTGTAGGAATCCTTTGCAGGCAACTCCCCAATATGTATGCACTTAATATACACATTTTTTAAATTAATAATATTATATGATATTTTTAATTAATAATAAAAAAAAATAAATATAGAATTTAAAATCATGGCTCGACTTTAAATGTCCTCCCAGGCACTCAGATCTACGGGCACTCAAAGGCAAGCAAATTCGCATTAAGAAATCATTTTTTTTTTAATTTTTATAATTATTTTATACATTATATTTTATATTTTATTTTTTAAATTTTTTTTTTTTTTATATTTTACATATATAAATAAATTATTTTTTTATGTATATCTCATTAAAAGTAAAATTAAAAATTTTCGTGAGTTCTTTTATTATTCTATATACTAAACATTATTTTTAATATTTATATTATATATTCCTCTCCTCTTATATGAAACAATTATATGTTTATATTTATAAATATATATAAGTTAATAAATAAATACATATATATTTACTCTCTTGATTCCAGAGTATTCCATAGTCTAACAAATTTGGCACCGGAACCTTTTTAACTTTGTGTATTTATTCCATTTGGTATTTAGTATATAAACAATATATAGAGACAGATTAGAGACAAGTATATATATTATTTATAAGTATATATTATTTTAAGATTTATCTAAAATCCACTGGGACTCAGAAGAAAAGCTCCATACAAAATTTAAATAGTTTCTGAATAATATTCAGAGAATCGGATAAGTCCTTTTGCTTAAGGGGTTATTTTTAAATGATTCCTCGACTTCAACTCCTGTAGGAGTTATATAAGGATTGTCATATCTTTGTTATGTGAAATTCAGACTTTAAGAAATAAATTAACAAATATTTATTGCATTCGCTTTCCATTCAAAGAAAGGTATCTGATTATTCACATATGTCAGCGAACATGTACATATGCTCGGGAGTTGGGGTCCTGCGGTTCTGAATGGATGCAAGAATGCGTCACACTGAGTCTTGCAAAAAGGGACTCGTATACAGTCAGCACTCGATAACATAATTATCTGTCATAATCAGTAGGCGTTGAAATGTGCAATTTGAAGTGCAATTTAATGTGCACCAACAGCCAAAAACAACAACAACAACAACAACAACAACGGCATCGGCCGCAGATAGCACAAAAGTACCCCTGTCAGGATTGGTGTGGGGAGGGGCAAGGAAGCAGGAGTCAACGGGGCAAGGATAAGCGGGGTAGTAACATGCCGGGGCAGTTAGATTGCTCCTGCCGCTATTCCTGCCGCTGTTCCTGCCGATGTTCCTGCTGCTGCTGCTGCTTGGGGCGTTGCTCGCCATTCGTCTAAAGCATTCAGTTTGAGTTTTGAAAATTTGCATCAGATTATTGCAATAAACATAATTATGCGCGCTGCATATGATTTTTCAATTAAACCCATGAAACAGCCCATACACTCGCCTACGTACAGTGGAACCGATTCTTCAAATTACAAACACTATTTCAATTACAATTTTTGCTTACCTTTAAGTAACTTCCATGTGTCCATATGACATTTAAAGGCAAGACTTATATGTTTCTACCTCAGTTAAATATAACAGTTCAGTATAACAGTTTACTATAACAATTCAATATAAGAGTTAAGCAATATTATAGTACAACACTTTAGGATAAGACTCAAAAATATAACAGTGCAGTAAAACAATTTAGTGTAAGACTTTAAGATAACAGTTTAGTATAATAATTAATGTAAGACTTTAATATAACAGTTTGGTATAGCAATTTAGTATAAGACTTTAATATAATAGTTTGGTATAAAAATGTAGTATATGATTTTAATATATAAGTTTTGTGTAACAGTTAAGTATAAATGTTTAGTATAACAGTTTAGTATAACAGTTTAGTATAACAATTTAGTATAACAGTTCACTGTAACAGCTTACTATAACAATTCAGTACAAAAATTGCTTTTTAGGCAAAGTATTTGACGAAGCTTAAGCATTGAATCACTCTAAAATTGTTCAGAGTCTTATATTTATATTATATATTAAATCATTTGTATTATACTGTGAAATCCAAAATAATTTAGATAATTTAATTTGCTATTCTAGACATAATGTGTACTAAAATGTGCCATAATGTATTTAACTTTACTAGACACTTCATTTAGACCAAACTAAACTATAAGCTTGATATTATTTTAATATACCTATTATTATATATTATATATAGTCTACTAACAAAAAAAAGTCAAGTATTTAATACCAACATTTACTGCCCTTCGCTTAATAATACTGATCTAAATCGATTGATGTTCGATCGATCGATGTTCCACATCGAAGTCAATAAATCCAATTCTCTTTTTTTCTTAAGCCAAAATATGAAAATATCAAAATAATTAATATTAACAGCAAATATTCCTTTAATGATTATCTGATATTTGAGCAAATATTTGCATAGAATTCGCATTTGGTTCCACTGTGCAAGAAGTGCCGTTGACTGTCGTTGCTGCCACGCGGGTGGTTGACGCTGACGAGGCAAATAAAAAGCCATCCACATTGCCTATGCAGATATGCCAAACACACATGCATACTTGCCTGTGCGTATGTGTGTGTGTGAGTGTGTGTGAGTGTGTGTGAGTGTGTGTGAGAGTGTGTGTGAGAGTGTGTGATAGGTTTGTGCATTTGCTGCTGCCACTGGTATTGCTATCGGCGGAAGGGAGGGAGTTGTGGGTGGCAGCACAGCGGTTAGGGGCATGAGAAGGAGGCAGGAGGCAGTGGGCAGGGGGCAGGGGGCAGGGGGTAGGGGGAGGATCTGATGACATGACCAACCAATTGCTGCTCGTTGCGGGTGTTTGTAATGCATATTTGTTAATTAAGTGTCGTATGTGGCTGTCTCACTGTGTGCGAGCATGTAATTGTGTGCGTGCGTGTGTGTGTGTGAGCTTGTGTGCGGTGTGTGGCAGTGTGTGCAATTGTAACGGTGCTTAAGTGGAATCAATGGATTGTAATGCACAGATAATCATTTTTAGCAAAAACACAGCCCATAGCAATCCCTTAACACCTACTCACACACAGAAACACACACACAGACACAGACACAGACACGGACACACTCACATAGATTCACACACACATGCAGATAGGCTTTTTTGCATGCTGTGAGCTTGGATGGGCTGAGATGGGTGGATATCATTATGCGAGCATTTGAAGAGCTTTGCCATATGTTGGGCGTTGCCACTCTGCTTGTCAATGACAAATGGCACAGCGTGAAATAACGGGACAACGCCGGCAATTGCAATTGCAATTGCGAATTTCAATTAGACGAGGTGTTGATGCAGAAATTGAAATTTTGTTGTGCACTCTACCCGTTATGTACTTCACGGTGAAGTGCCCCAGCCCACACATAGCCCCCCTCCGTCCACAAAGCAACCAGCCATCAATTCTGTCAATGCAATTTTATTGATAAAATGAACATTGATAGAAAATTAAAGATTAATTTTGAATTACGTAATTAATTTTAATATAATTTATAATTAATTACTATAATTATAATTATTTGAATTTGATACTTGATTCAAAATTAATGCTCGAAATATATAAAGGCACTGCACTTCGAGTGCAAGTAGAAAGGACTTAATTAACTCAAAGCTTATAAACTTTGGGACTTTATAAATATTTAAAAAAAAAAAAAAATAATTACTTAATGTTAAATAAAAAAATTAAAAATCTACTTCTGCTTAAATTTTATTAATAACACACCTCAAACGTAAGCAATCCTTTTTAAGAAGCCGCCTGGTCTCCTGGCAGGACATTAAGTCCATTCCTGCATGCCAAAGACTGACCTGAAATAGTTTACGGTTTTTTAACTAAATTTTTGAATATTTTTTTAAAATATTTAAAAAAAATAATAAAAACAAAAATTGCTCATGTCTTGGTCCTTGAAAGTGAAATGGCTTTATATTTGCAGAGTCGATTAGCTTTGAAAATAAAATTCTTAGACTGAAGTAGAAAATATGTTAAAAAAAACAACGCTTGCTGTGCCAAAGGATCCACCCAAAAAAATATAAGCAATAAAACCGTACAAAAAAAGCACTGAAAGTCCTTAGGTCAGTGTGACAGAGACAAGGACACCAGCGACACCGATTTCCTTGTCCAGCATATTGAGCTCCAGGAGGTAATCGCCTTTGGGTGAGTCGTCGGGCAGGAAGGTCGTCTCCAGTTCATAGTTGTCGATTGTGTATTTGCCCTTGGGGAATGGACAGTCGCCCTGTGCTGGTAGATCGGATGCCTTTTGCAAGTGAGGATACGTATCCTCATCCTCGTTGACGAACTGACAGAACGGCTTATTCACATTCATGACCATGGGTCCCTTCGTCTTGGAGGCATCGTCGTAGGCAAACACTTGCAGGGATATCTAAAGAGTGTGTCTCATATAATTTGGATATAAATAAGGATCTAATTGAAACTCACCTTCTGCTCGTTGCCCATGTTTCTCAAGAACTCAAAGTCACCTGCCAAGGTGAACATATTTCTGCCCACCTTCTTCATGCGCAATGTGCCCCAATCGACCCACTTGTCATCCTCATCGAAGCTCTCGTTCTTCTCGAACGAGTTCAGCTCCACACTGTAGCTCCTCTCCTCGGCCGTAGCCAAGACGAGAACCATTAACCCAACTACAACCAGAGCTGACAGCTTAGTCATCGTATCTCAACTCCACTGATGGATGCAACTCCCCAACGACGTCTTTTATAGGGCGCCGGACCCAGCGCCAATCTCACACGCCAAATCAATGTCAATAATTAAAAAGTATGAAAATTATTTATAACCATCATGTGGCAACAATGTAACTACATGTTAACGGTACTCGATCATGCACAGTGGGTACTATTTATATTTGTATTCAACGAATCAAAGTCATTTTCCCCAACTATCACCCAAATTAAATCTAAAGGTCTTGGCTTATGGCAAATGTCCGTGTACATTCAATTAAAAGATCGTATCCGGCCACGGGTGCATGGGCAAAGCTATTGGGTATGATGCATGTTATGCAATTTCGATAACATTTGTTTATCGATACATTTTTTTCTAAGGTCCAGCTGTACTCAAAAATAACAGTTTGATTTAATCGAAGCAAATTATAATATTTATTATAGGAAGCCTTAGGCTGGCAAAAATTTAATTTCACATTTATCGATAACTTGCGGAAAAACCAATAATTTATCGACATATAAGTTATATTTAACTATTTACCAAATTATGATTGTTTTATAAAATTTAAAAAACTTTAATTTTTTATATTATAATTAAGGCTTTTGCATATATCGATAAATCGCTCAAACATCATATATAATATTTGGTTCGCTCCTTTGGCTAACAGTGAGGATATATGGAACTTAATTTCCCTCCTTCCAAATGACTCCCTTCACTTCTTTAATGAAGAACCAATAATAAATTTAAATTAATTCGGAAACTGTACATTGAGGAAGTATTCCTTTTATCCTTCATAACTTCCGCTTAACTTTGAAGGACTTAAAATATTATTTACCAATAATTTGAAAAATTAATTGTAATCCCGACGACTTTCCAAAAATTTCACCTGACTTATCAAAGGATTGATTTTCGTTTCCAATTACAGTCTAAAGCCATCAAATTGCCTACCTGCGAGGGTTGGAAACCCCTCCCTACGTCCCTACCGCCCACCCGTCAACTTCCCTGAACTTTCTAAGTCGGGAACTGCTTTTGGCCGGAATTCTCGAAATATTTTATGCCAACTAATCTCTTAACACTCTATTGAGACATGTAAACTTTTAATAGCATTTGCTTTGCCCAAACTGTTGTCGGGTGGGTGGGGGGAGTTGGGTGGCAATTGGGCTTTAGGTAAAGACTTGGAGTCCTTGTCGAAAGTTTTGGCGCACTCTGCTTGTTTTATGGCCTGCAGCAGTTTTCGTGTTTGAACATCAAAAGTAATAAATTCATCGAACCAAAATTTTGCACGCCAGCAATGACGAAGGCAACGAAGGTGGCAACGCTGCCAGAAAAGCTCCTTTATTATCCTGTGCTTGTTGTTGCTGTTGTTGTTGTTGTTTTAGGTCGCGTCTTTTCCGTACTCAATAACTTCCGCTGGGCGACGCCTCAAGGCAAACACTTGGCCATATATATATGTATATACAATAAATATATATGCATGTATTTGTGTGTATATGTGTGTGTATGTGTGTGTATACAGGATATATAGGAATATTGCCTCCTGTCGTTCATCGGACTGACCTATTGGCTCATTCCACCGCTGAGAAACTTACTTAAGTAACTATCCTGACTTGTTTTCGCCTTCTGCGAGAGGCGTAGGAATGAGATGCGGGAAAACGGTGAGAGTGTGAGGGGGTGGGGTAGGGGTAGGGGTAGGTGCAGGAAGGGCCCATAAATAGCAATGTACAAGAAAATTACACTAAACGAGTGCGTTCGCTGCAAACTTTGCCCCCAGGAATGTCGAACGGACCGAGGGCCAATTATTTATTGCACTTGTGTTCCCGACCTGCGGTTACCTTAGTTAACGCCCCAAACGCAAACAAGTGGGAGTTCCCGGATAGGCCAAAATCCAGATTGCGTTTAGGTGAAAAGAGTCGGAATACGGAAATACAAGAAGAAGCAGAAGAAGAAGGTCCTCAAATAAGTCCTCTGAGTCAATGAGTGGAAAATCGAATTTATTTTTCTTAAGAAATATGATAAGTTATGGTACATATATCATATATGAATGTGTGTATGTATGTGTATGTATGTGTATGTATCTGTGAATATGTATACATATATATATATCCAGCTGGAAGACCCATCTTCTACGCCAGCAGTTGAAATGAGGATCAGGTAACTGCACTGACTGATCGTGAGGTGCTCCAAGTTGAAGCTTAGAAATAAATTGCTAGTTTATAAAGCTATAGAAAAGCCCATCTGGACTTATGGCATACAACTCTGGGGCATAGCCAGCCTTAGCAACGATTCAAGGGATTCAAAGCAAGGCTCTAAGGATTGTTTCCAGTGCGCATCCACTTACTCCCAACTTGATGTTCCCTGGGTTAGCAAGGAAGTCACTAAAAATACATAACAAAAACTTGACAGCCATCCCAATCCTCTGGCAATCAACTAACTGGATAACAGCTTAACGAGCAGAAGACTCCAACGCACCCGACCCCTGGATCTCCCAGATAGCCCAAATAATTAATCCTTTACCTGCAATATACATACAATAATCCAAGTGGAAAAGATACCTCCATTATAATTTAACTATAATATATACATATACATAATATATATAATATATATATAATAATAATATAATATAATATATATATAAGTTAAGTAAACACTCCACTGTAGATACCCCTTTCCTTGCCCTCCGCTACCCTCCGGACTATTGTCCTGATTCCGATTCCCGATCGATCCACACATGATTGGGTTTCATCAACCACAACAACTTCAAGTGCAGGCGCACTTAGGCTGACCTATGCTGACTTAACGTACGGTGCACTTATCCTTACTTTCTGCATCTCGACCAATCCTTTGCTGCAACATCGGAGACCACTCAGGGGGCAGGCGACATTACAAGCGGACCAAGAATGCCACTGCAAGATCAATCGAAGTCTACACGCCGAGAAGACAAGTCGTCATTCAAACTATGAGAGTCCTGATAAGGTAAATCAGGATCATCATAACTAAGGCTAAGCAAATCTGCATACAGTATATGTAATGTGAATAAAGGAGAATCTTAACTTATCTTATTATATATATATATATAAATATCTTATATGACGTATATATATATACAGATATAGATATATGATAATTCCCATATGATATACATTATGTATGTAATAGTGTGGGAATCCCTTGATATGCAGTTATCTCACTATCTACTGCATTCATTCATGTTCAGCAACTGCTGTGCTTAAGCACACGATGTGTGTATGTGTGTGTGTGTGTGTGTGTGTGTGTTAGTGTGCGTGTGTGGGATGCACATACACATGCAAAATGTAAGTTGATGTTGTTTGAAGAAGTGTCTTTAATTAAAACAATGTATGCAATAATTACGAGTACTTCAAGAGCAAAAACAAAATAAAAAACAAAAAGAAAATAAGAAAATAAAAAAGAAAACAAAGATAAAGAAAGCCAGAAAACAGAAATGAAAAATAAAAAAGAAATGGCAGAAAAAAAAAAAAATAAAATTCGACTAAATAAACGTCACGTAAGCCAATGCACGGTTCGGGCCGCCGCTGCCAATGGCGTAGCCTCTGCTTCTTGTTGCTCATCAAAATGGCGGCGCTTCTGTATGTGTGTGTGTGTGTGTGTGTGAGTGTATTAAAAGAATTGCAGTGAAATTAAAATAAAATAAAATTTACGTTGAATTAAAAACACGCAGGCAATAGCAGAAGCAGCAGCAACAACTGCAACAACAACAACAACAGCAGCAACAGAACGTAGGGGAGGGGAAGATGGAGTGGCTGTGGGTGGGGAAGGGGGAGGGGGAGAGAGTAACAACAACAATGAACGAAACAAATAACTGGAACTGAGACCGTCGACAAGTCGTGACTTCATTTGCTTGACACTTGCAGAAAGAAAGAAGAGAAGAAAAGTGACAGCAACCGTTGGTCGCGTCGACGCTGGCAGCGCTGCTGCTGTGGCGTCAAGTGTGTGCCATTAAAGGAGAAAAAAAAATACACACTGCGACGATGGCGAGGGCAAGGGCGTGGCAGAGGCTGAGGCTGCGGATGGGACTGCGGATGAGGCTGCGGGTGAGGCTGAGGCTGCGGGTGAGACTGAGGCTGCGACTGAAGCTGAGGCTGCGACTAAGGCTGCGGGTGAGGTGAGGTGAGGTGAGTTGAAGTGAGGTGGTAAAGAAAGGCTGCAAACGATTCCTAATTGAAAACTATTAAATTCTGTCATTTTCTGTATTTTTATTCTTTTTTTCTTTAATTTTCCTTTTTTTCTCCCCCCGTTTTTGTCGCACTGCTACTTTATTTCTTCTTTGTGCTTGCCTTCGCCCACATCCCCATTCCAACGCTTACGACCACGTTCCACCCCAACCCCCCCGCCGCCCAACAACTTACAGTTCCGCGCGTCGCCTGTCGTTCGTTCTTTGGTTGAAATTGGAACTTGAATTTCATTTCGAATGACATTCGCTCCATCACGCGTCAACTGCAGCCAACGTCGGCAGAGCACGTAGTCGTCGGCGGCAGAGACAGAGGCAGCGGCAACGGCGCGGTAGCTAAGAAAGAAAAAAAATAGAAAAAATAAGAAGCGGACATTTTCATTTGAGAATATTTAATTAGATGCAATTATTTATGGTATTAAATAGATGAGGCAGTAAATGTGCTCGTCCACTGCCCCAACCGCCGCCCCATCACAATCTCCATCTCCCCCTGCTCCCCTCCCCCAATGTCGCTATGTAAAAATGCAAAGTGAGATAAAAAAAAAAGCAGAGAAAAAATTGAAATAAAATGCTAAAGAATTGCGTCGTCTTTGCCGGTTGTTCACAAAAAAAAAAAAAAATAAAAAAAAAATGAATAAAAAATAAAATAACAAAAACGAATAAAAAAAATTTCAATTCCTGGCACAATTTCTGCAGCGATACCACGCCCCGTCCCGTTTGAGACAGCCCCAAACCCACCCCCAACCTCACATCCGATCCCATTCCATGGCCAGCCCGTCCGTCACTTTACCGCGCTGCGCATCATTTACCAACACAACCATAACAATGAGGATTCGGTATGAGTGTCCTTGGGCACTTGGCCGAAGGAGTGCATTTAAATGGCAGGAAAATTGAAAAAAATTGAAATTTAAGTCTTTGATATATTGAAGGCGATTTATTTACCGCCTTCTTGCCATTGCCATGTCCCTGGCATTACGTCATCTTCATTCAGCTTCTTGCCATCGTCCACAGATCCTGCAGCCTGTACATCTCCACAATCACAATCATTTTCACCGATACATAAACTGGCCCGTAATCGTTATAATCGTAAGCCTGCGTCCCGTAAAAGATAAACTTCTTTATTCTACTTCTCTCACCATCTGGCAACTCTGTTCGTATCTTCATTTTGTGGAATGTTGCCACTTAGTCACCTGCCAAGTGCAGCAGACGACATATCCCTTTCAATAATCCTTTTAATATCATATATCTGAAGTAATGGGAAATCAGACACACTTGTCAATTCGTACAGCGTTGCCACCTGATGCAGCCAAAGGACCTTAACTTAGAATAATTTCCTTGTCTGTATTTCACTTCCTCGTATAAATGAGCAGATGCAATCGACAGGACTTCCCGCAGACTTGCAAGTCACTAAGTAAATGACTATAAGGCCCGTTATAAAAAAGAACAGAGCGTTGCCACTTAGTTTATCAGAAGTGTCGCCAACTTAACAAAGCATCCTTATCAGGACTCAGGCAATCAGTACTCAGGAGCTCAAATCAAAGTTTCAGGAGTTTCGAGCACCAAAGGTTTTTTCCATACTTGAAGAAAGTTTTTCCCCCTCCCCCAGGCAAATGTCCGCTTTACATATCTGCCATTCCCAGGATCAGCCCATCCTTAGCCCCCGGTGGACATAGACTGTCAATTCCGATGCTTTGGTTAACTGATGACGATCCATGGATTGGATAACTCGAGTGATAAATGAACCCAATGTAAGGTAAGGAGTTGTGGGTCGGACTCTAATCGCTCGCTTAAGCACCACGAAGGGGGTGTAAGGTGTTGGTCGGGGAGCGGGTCATAGTTAATAGGGCATAACCATGACACGCCAGTCAACCCTTTCGCACCTTGTCCTGCCTGTACACACACAGGAGCTCGGACATCCTGACAAGACAAATCACACACAAATTGACAAACGTTTAACATAATTTACACGCCAAAGCCAAGCGACTTACACTTGACCACACCACAAGGACGGGGGGTGTTTATCGTTTATCTGTTTTCGTGTTTATGTGGGGGCGCTTAACTGTGTGTGTGTGTGTGTGTGTGTGTGTGGATGGGGGCCATGTGCATGTTTAGGTCTTGTCCCAATATTGACCCTTCGGCCCGGTCAAACCCTTGTCAACGTTGCGTAACCGAAACTATTAAAAATATCAACAATGTTTCGAATAGAAAAAAAGAATCCTGCAGCTCAAGGACTCTTGTCATTTTTCACACGCTGAATGGCGTTACATATGTTCATGGTCAAATCGATTAAATAAATCATTAGCATCTTTTGTGGCCAATTTTCTTGCCCATTTTTCTTTCTATTTTTTCTTCACTTCTCTTTTTTATATACATGTGTGTGTGTGTGTGTGTGTGTGTGTGTGTGTGAGTGTGTGTATACAATTTATATGTATTTTCTTCCTTTTTGTCCTTTCGGGCGCGTGTCGCAAGTTTTACGAGCATTTGTTGTGCGTGTGTGTTGAAAATTGTTTTTTAATATGACCAAATGGGTTCTCACTGTGCGGGAGAAAGTGAGAATGCTTTTTTGTGTCCTTCAAGTCTGCCCCAAGTGTCCAACCCCAACCCCCTCCCCCACCCCTACTGCGTGTCGAAAGTTGACATTTAATTTGTTGCGCTTTTGTTAAGGAACGTGGAACAAGTTTTGCGGCTCCACTTGGACAGGCAGCAAGCTAATTTATTATCGGGCCACCCAATAAGTAAACTCCCCAAAGATGCCCCAGCGAATTCAATTGCAGTCCTCAAGTGTGGCATGTCCTTGTAGAACCCTTCATTGGATACACTACCTCAAGCGAAATACTAGGCAAGAGACACAACTTTGAGCTAACGATAGCTTTAAAGGATCTATTTATGTCCCTGTAAATATCGAACGGAGCTAAGCACTTGTTGTTTAGGGCAGGATATTTATTTATTAAGGAAAGAATTATTTCAATGCATCTCTCAGTATATCCTTAGTTAATATTAAATAAAATATATTATAATATAATATTGTATATTAAGCTTATTATCTTATTCTTATTCAAATATCTTCAACTTCTTAAAGGACTCGCTGCTTCGCCTTTTTACACTCGCTAGACTTTCAGCGAGTGAATATAAGCTTGCTGAGTCCTGTTCAGAACCCAGATTGGAATACAGTGAGATATATTTAGGAATTTAAGATATTGGCAATAAAGGATCGAGTGAATATATGGCACATTTGTGGCCGTGACTCTCAGGTCACATCTCTAACAAAAGTTCCATCTCTAGCAAGGAAAACCTCCCAATGAGTTGGCCTCGAGTTGCGAGCAGCGTATTTAGAGTTCGGTATATATTAGGGATTTTAAGAAGTTGGAAATTGAGGATCGGGTGAATATAGGAAATATTTGTGGGCGTGACTCTCAGCTCACATCTCCAACAAAAGTTCCACCTCTAGCAAGGGAAACCTCGCAATGCTTTGGCCTCGAGTTGCGAGCAGCGTATTTGGAGTTCGGTTAGCTGCGCCCCAAATGATTATTGGACGCATTACAAAATTATTTTTATTTTTTTTTTATTTATTTTTATTTTTATATTTTGTTATTTTTTTATTCTGTTGTGCGCCTTCGGAACAAATCACTCCATCTTCCACCATTTTCTATAAATATAAATTAAGTGGGTGGCGTGCAACTGTCCAATAAATTTTGCCATTTTTATACTGCGAGACACCTTTTTGTGGGGCATTGTGGCCGTGGCTTTTGTGTCGCATCCCTGTCGCAGCCACGTCGAACCCTTTTCATTGTGTCCGATCCCAGCAGCGAGTCCTTGCAGTGTCCTGTCGCGTTGCCACTGAAGCCGGCGGGGCAAATTCATGTGACAATAGTTTTTTTTTTCTTCTATTATTTTTTTCCTTTAATTTCTTTTTTTTTCATCCTTTTTTTTTCCTTTGGCCGTCCCTTAGCATCTCATTTCTCCTTATTGTTTGCTAATAAAACGCAATTTGTTTTATGGTTACATGAAATATGCACCACTCCTTTAAAAGTGTCCTCGTCCTGCTGTCAATTCGAAAGAAACAGAAACGGACGACCAGCAACAGGCGTTAGCCGAAGTTTCACACAGGATTAAAAGTGAAATTCGAATAACTTTTCAAATTCCTCAACTCAAACGCGTTTCCGGCAAATTAACTTTTAACATGATCCTTGAATTCCTTCACTTTTTATATTTCTATTAATTCTGGAAGTCGGACATCTTGACTTCAAGATATTCTCAGATTTTAGACATTTTGTATTGAGCCTTAAATCGACTGACAAATTTTAAGGAAGTGATTGAAAAAGGAACATAAAGAATCCTTTTGATACATACTTAGAGGTCGCAGGTCGCAGGTCGCAGGTCTCAGGTCGCAGGTCGCAGGTCGCAGGTCCCCATTGAAGGTGTGCCGCATGTGGATGTTATGTGTATAGATATTATAGGACACTCTTTTGTCTAAGTTGCAGCCAAGAAGGAGAAGAATGAGAAGAAGAAAAGAAGAAGAGAGAAGGGGGGAATATAAAAACGAAGGCAAACAATTGCTTGTAATTAAAATCCATGGTCCTTTTCATTCAGGACGAGAGTCAGTCAGGTGCTCAGTTGCGCCAATCAGTCACAGGCGGAGTCAACCACCGGGACAGAACTCCTGCATCTTTCCAGACCGTCGACCATTGAGCCACCCAAAGCTTTGGCCCCAACCACCGATTTGCAGCCACTGCACTTGTCACTGCAGCGCAGACCCCAAAGGCGAATCCTTCATCACATTTTTTTTTGTATTTTCCTCCAACCCCAAAAAATACCCTTTCATGGCGCATCATGTCCTTTACCATGTGCTGTGTGACGTTGATGTATTACATAATCAACAGTCTGGCAACGCTTTGAAAAAATTTGGCTATTTTTTTTGAAAACTGGAAAATTTCATAGAAGTTTTAAACCTTCAAAAACTTTTCAAAAATAAAATTCAAAATTTACTTAATTTTTTATAAGTTGAGGCTGAAAAACTATTAAAAACAGTCTGGCAACCTTAAACTGAAAATCAATTGAAAACTCCTTCTTTTATTTTATGGAGCTTTCTGAGAAGTTTTAAGCTTCTGCTGCTTTGGAATTGGAACTAGTTTAATACTTTAATTTGTATTTATTTAAGTTTAAAGGATCTCTTTAAGTCCTGAGAGAATAATTTTTTAAGCTAACTTCCGTCTCTAGGATCGCATCTAGGATCAACATAGGAGGAACCTAACTTTTTGATAAATAAATCGCCTTATATGAAACTCCCTTAAGGTTGTTAAGAGTATTGGAAAAATGCACCTTAGGAACCTCAGCTCCAATCAAAACTAGTTCCATTATACGAACTAGTTCCACTATACGAGAATATCCCTGTGATTTATGTGCTGCAGGAAGTGTAACCACTCGTCCTTAATTGCTAAACAAATTTTGTTGGGTTTCTACAATTTTCCAATATTTTTCCTGGATTTCCTGTTCACAGTTTTTTTTGTTGCCTTTTTTGATATTTTTCTTTTTTTTTCTTTATTTTTTTGTATGCATCTCTTTTTGTTCAAGAATTACTAATTATTAATTCATTTGGAACCAGTGAGGCATTCATATTTCTACGGAGCAGTGGGTCGACAGTGTCCTTCGACAGTGGCTGTTGTCTGTCAATGTTTTGCTTTCATTTTGTTTCACTTTTTCCTTTTTTTCATTTTTGTCCTTTTTCTATTTTTTTTTTCATCTTATGTAGGTACACTTACCCTAGGAAGCGTCTATACGCGCGCACACACACACACTTCCATAGAGATACTCGGGTTAACATCTATTTGTATAGCCTGGCCGGACCATAGACGCTGCCGCGCCGTTGTATCCACGTTGTATGTCGCGGACCTGGCCAGAAGGCGATGCTGCATTCATTGTTAAATCATTGGGTTTTTACTGCAGTTTGGCAACGGGATTCGACGAGCGTCGCATTTCCAACCTCAATTTGTGCCGTTCGGTTGATTGTTGTTATACTCGTTGGGCTTCAAGTACGAGTACGAGTACGAGTACGAATACGAGTATGAGTATGAGTATGAGTACAAGTATGAGGATGAGTATGAGGACGAGGACGAGCACTTTGCCTTTGCCTCGCTATCCATGTAAACAAAGTCAGTGAGCAGTAAGAAAACAAAATGTTGAAAACTCTCGTTGTCCCAGCTCATCTCTCATCTGGCATCTCTTTTCAACCACCTGATCGAATCTCGGCTTGTCTAGCAACGTCTCGTCCTTGCATCTTTGTTCGTCTACAATTCCACCATCATCTTCTCATCGTAAAGCTGTACCGAGAGGATACCTGCTCTAAAATGCAGCTGTACCTGGCCAGGCACAGGCTGAGGCTGAGGCAGGGCTGAGGCTGGGCTGAGGCTGAGGCTGGGCTAAGGATGGGCTGAGGCTGGGGCTGAGGCTGAGGCTGGGCCTGGACCTGGTCTGGAGCTTGTTAGTCAGATTGGGTGGCTGATTGGTTGGACGGGGTCTGACTAACTGACTCACTGGCTGACTGTTTGAATCTCAGCTACTGTGGCGTTAAGGCGTCATCGTCCTCGTCATTGTCGGCCCATTGCAATGCCCAGTGACAGTTGCTGTGGCCCAGGACCGTTTTCTAACAATGAAGCGGAAACAATGTTTACAATTTCAGCTACATACAGATATATACAACCACATATACATATACATATAGATGTATATATGTATATATTCATATATAGATACTGAGAGGTATACGTACACGTACCTGCAGCTCACCTCTCTGCACGGCCAGTGACAGTCGGCTCAGTTTTTCCAGTTTACTTTTTGCCATATTTTTCCATTTTTTATTTTATTTTCCTCTGCATTTTATGTTTGCCTTGTTATGCTTTGTGTATTGTATACATATTGTACCTGTGCCATGTTTGACTGTATTTAGCCAGCGGTCATAAAGTTAATTTGTACAAAACTTGCAAATAATTCAAACATTTTGCTTCGCTTTTGCCCCCATCTCGTCCATGGAAATAGAAATGAACTGTTCCCATACAATGCGACTTTATCGAATGCACTGAGTGGGAAGAGGAGACTCAAGTATGCAATCGGTGGACAGAACAAGATAAAATGTAACGAATGACAAGACGAATTTATAAACGTGTATAATGACTCAGTTGTCAGTCAGAAAAGAATAGTAGCGACAGAAAAATATTGGCGAGTGATAGAACTAAAAGCAGTTGGGGAATACAATTGATTAGCAACCCAACTAACTTGAAGTAAATGTAACGAGTAACAAATAACGACTTGATAGTCAAATATTAAAGCGAGTAAATATTGTTAAAGTCGGAAAGTTGCTTTATATTTCTAGTCTCCAGTTCTTAGTAGCCCTGAAAAGCTTAAGCAGCGATTATATTAAGCAAACTAGTATAATCGAGTAAAAGCAACGAGTAATTGATTGATTATTCTTAAAATCGAGTAACTCATTTGGTTTGTTCGCACTTCCAATTTAAAATTTATAATGTGATAAGACTCCCTATGAAACGAATTATGAATTAATTAAATAATAGTAACGAGTAAAAGCAACGAGTGAATAAATTTAAAATATAGGAAGAGACTCTTCAATCAGACTACGAACTGTTTGGTATAATTTTAAGCTCTGATATTTTGCAAGTTATTTGTAAACTCATAACTCACCGAATATCCACTCGTTAGACTCATCATTTTGACGAAATACCCAGAAGCACGTTCATAGATATTTTGGGCTGTTGTGTGTACATTGCATTTACATAAGTATCTGCTAAATGGTGTTCAACAGCGGCGTCCACATAAAATTTCTAATTAACCAAAAAGCCTATTACAGTCAACACCATCAGCACTAACGAGTAGCACAATAGAACCCCAAAGAACCAAAATATCTCTCCATAGTGTTAGGTACACTATTTTATGATTAGGCAGCAGCGCGGCGACTGACAAACATTCAACACCTTTTAGCGGGCCCAACTCGTTACCCGTTTGTGTTGTTAGTCAACCCGCTGGAAAGGCATAATTTTACTTATTACAATTTTATATTTTATAGATGGGATATGAAATGGTGGAGGGATACGCTCAGAAGGCAAAGAGGAGCAGCAGAAAGAGATATATAGAGAGAGAGAGAGAGAGAGACAGATGTACGAATGGGTGGCTGGGTGGTTGGGTGGTTGGGTGGCTGGGTGGCTGGGTGGCTGGGTGGTTGGGAGGAAGGGTAGAAACATATTCCAAAAATTACCAATTTTGTTGCTTACGATTATTACCTTGGCAATGTGCGAGTTGCACTCGATGTTGTTGTTGTTGCTGTTGTTGCTGTTGTTGTTGTTGTTGCTTTTGTTGTAGTTGTTGTTGCTTTCATTTTGGTTGTTGGTGTAGTCAATGTTGTTGCTGTTATTAGGCTTGGCTTTTGCTACACTCTGGAGATGACTTAACACGTAGCACATCATTAAAAATTTTGTGCCATTAATGCATAACACATACACACACACACACACACACACACATACGCAGCGAGAGAGAGATACACTCACATACACAAACAAATACACACGTACACGTAACATGATCAAATTGCCAATATGTCACATACACACAAACAGCCACTAAGAAGGGTTGACTACGCGGCTGTCGAATGGAATGGATGGAATGGGGGAAAGGGGTAGGTAAAGGGGGCTGCCAAAGGGAGGGGGATGTTGGTAAACTAATAACGACAAGCGTCACACATACATATACAACAGCGCAGAACATTATCATCTTATTTACGTCTTTTTAACACCTTACCTGGTCCCGAACAGTACTTAAGGCATATGCCCAAAGCACACCCACACACCTGCACGCACACGCACAGAGAGAAATCCTGTCATCCTGTGCCGTTCAACAATTAACAAAAGGTAATGTAAAATTATAATTATCACACAAAGCACATTTGTTAATTTAAGCTAAAACAAACACCAACTCGAATATGTATAGGCTTTCCTATGGGTGTAGATGGCTGTGCATGTGTATGTGTGTGTGTGTGTCGATATTATGTGGGTGGTGCCTGGTGGCTGTGTATCTGTATCTGTGCGTCTTATAAGACAAATTTTGTCGCCTAGTTTCTTGGCGCTGGGCAAAACGACCGATGCGTAACAATGGAGACTCCCCAATGTAATAAATATAAAAACAGCCGAAAAATATGCTATAATATTATTTGAGGATACAGCATCCTTAAAAGGCTCGCGCTAGAGATGACACTTGCTTGTGTATAAGCAACTCGTGGTTATAATATGCAGTTAAGGCCTCTCAATCATTTATTAATATTTTTTGAAATCATTTTATTTAAATTAAAAGCCAACTTTGGATGTGGACTTAATTAAAATAAATTATTAAAAAATTAATTGAATAATTTATTCTAAAAAGTCCTTCAGCCTTTAAATATACTGAGTCAGTCTACAACTATTATATAATTAACATTATATTTATGATATTCCAAGCGAGTTATTTTTTAAATTTAATAATTTATTAATTATGTACACTAGAAGGAAGTTCATTTGACATTATAATTTAAATTTAATTATTAAAAAATTATTTAAATAATTTAAAAACATTTATTACTTGATACTTTGATGAATGAAAAATGTTTTTTATAGATACACAAATATTTAATTAATATGATTACCAGGAAATATTAATAATATAACTTATATTAATATTTTTAATTAAACTTTACAATTGTTTAATTATAAATTAATTTATATTAATATTTATAACTAAGCTGTACATTAATTTTAAAATAAATTAATTTATATTAATATTTATAATTAAACTTCACATTAATTTATTGAACTCATTTCTTCTTAATGTTGAAAATTATTTTGTTAAGACTTTTTCCAAGTACTGCTGTTTAAAATAATATAAAACTAAATTAAAATTCAATAATTGTTTTATGCGTAGTATAATTAAATAACATATTTTCAAAAAAAAATAAAAAATAATGAAATAATTAATTAATTAACTAATTAATTATTTATACAGCTCCGTGATTGAAGTCCATGAATCCGACTGTAATTTTTGTAGCTTAAAAATAAATTAAAAATCATACTTTAATTAAAAATTAAATTAAAAGGAACCATTATAATTTTAAGCATTGAAAGCAAGGACAATCAGTAAAGGATATGTTTAAACTTATTCCAATCAAATCCTTATTTTTGATTCCATCATTGCGAAGAGCAAAGACTCAACAATTAAAACCAAGTCGCTCATCACTAAAGCTGAGGCTATCTATTGAGTAAGGAGAGAGACAGATGGAGTCTCCAAGTATGAGACAGGATAACAGGACAACAGGAAGAGGGTTGCGGGGTACGGGGTGCGGGGAGCTGTGAACGAAAGGATGCGAGGTTTAGACTTCATTGCATTGATAGTCAGTTGCTCAGATGTCGGTTGATTTTTGGTTCATGTGTCCTTTTTTGCGGCACATAAATTTTATGTGCCAGGACCTTCACACTCTTCTCCACACACACACGCACACGCACACACATTAAACCCTTTGTCATGATATACACACACACACTAAAGAGCAGCTCATTTATGGCTCCGCCTGATAATGTATTATCATCTGGTGCAGGAGATGCCTTCAGTTCATGTTCACACACACACACACACACACACACGCACACACACACACACATGAGCACTAATGTATACTTTCAAGTGTTAATAATTTTTATTTTTTTTGTTTTTATATAATTTTCTTCATTTTTGTTGTTGTTGCTCTGCTCACGCCTTTGCCTTTGCCTCTGCCTGCGCTGCCTCAATTTATGGCTTTTACATTGTGGCGCTTCTTTGTATGGCGCACACTTTGGCATTTTAATGGGCATTAATGGCAATGGTGTGCAGAAGGGGAGGGGGTGGTTGGGTGTGGGTTGGGTGTGGGTGTGGGTGTTGCGAGTCTAGGGTCTGCTTCCGGAAGCACATTAAAATTATTGAAGTCGACAACGGCCATTAATTCGTTGCGCTTAGCGCGCAATATCCTCTCGCATAATTGTTTATTAATGAAGTATAAGTATTTTTATTGGCAACCTTTTCAGCGTGCAGCTAAATGAGATATTTTGATCGAACTTATGATATCCTGTAAGAAAAGCCTGAAGTTTGCCCAGGACTTAGGACAAATATTAAGCTAAATACACCCAAGTTTTCCGGATTTTAATTTCTTTGTATCCTGCAGCTGACCAAGAAAGTTTGGGCCCGATTTAATTGACTTTATTAAGATGATCAGTCTACTAATATAACGAGTGTATAACTGTAAAAAACTGTAAATATAACTCTATATATAACTGTATATATAACTGTATTGATAACTATATAAACTCTGTTAATAGAAGGATTCACGAGCCGCTCACAAAATGTGAATCTTCATGCGGCTCGCACAGGATTGTTTCTAGTGAAAGACTTAGCTAATAATTAATTTAATAAAATTATATTCTTAACAATCGAAATCTAGATCAATTCTTTAAAACATCCTTTATACACAAAACATATCCTTTTCCAACATTCCGGCCATCCTTTCCAGTTAATCAACCAAATCCTCATTTAACTGCATTGGCAATCGCCGCAGTTGACTGCCTGCACTCGAGTGCACAAACTCACACACTCATATTCAAGCCCGTACCCACACCCACACACACTCACACACACCCACACCCACACACACATGCACATGGACACGCATGCCTCTGCAAAAGGGTTGCTCTGGGCCAACAATATCCACCACTTCCGATGGGAGTGCGCGCGTCGAAACCTATTGAATACGCATCAGATATCAATACTTAGTAAAGGACACACACACACACATATACATATGTGGTTGGAGGCTCTTTGGGACTACCCTATGTGAGGGTCGATTCGATTTCGGAGCCACAATGTGGAAGGGAGACAGCCAATCGGATGACTGCAGGCAGCTGATTGGACAAATTTCATGGGGCTTCGAGCAGCAAACGAGTGGCCAGCGCACCCAAAACAGGACGAAGGAGCAGCTAAAAAAAAGGAGAACAAAAGTTGAAGATATATGAGAAAAATAACAAGAAAAAGAAGAAGAAGAACAAAAAGAAGAAGAAGAAGAAGCAAACGAAGAAGATGAAGTCAGTCTGTCAGTCAGACGAGGCGAGAGCTCAGATTTGCTTAGTTGGTAGAGAGGAGGGTGGGAGGGTGGGTGGGGGAGGAGGGCTGAAGTGGGCTGGTAAGGAAGGTTGGTGGGGTGTGGGGAGTGGTCGATGGGTCCTTGTAAACTGTTGGAAAATGTGAAAAATTACATAATATGCGTTGAAAAATGTGCGTTCATTTTTTTTGCTTGCTTTCGGTTGACCATTCACTGCGTTTGCTATACACGATACACATATCTCTCTCTCTGTATGTGTGTGTGTCTGTGTGTGTGTGTGTGTGTGTGTGTGTGTGTGTGTAGGGTATATAAATTTTTTGTTTTATGCAAAACTTTTGCGTTTTACAATTCATTGCATATTCAATTTTGTTGGGTCGACAACGAGAACTCCGCAAGGACACCAAGCGAACAGAGCAAAGGTCCCTGGCATATTAATAAGGATTTCATTAGTTTTATACATTTCGTTTCGTTAGCTTTTCGTCTATTTTTCCCACACACACACACACACACACACACACACACATACCGATACTTTTTTATTTTATTTTATATATTTTTTTTATGTTTGTTTGGGTTTCTTTCCCGGACCCACACCCAACCCCACTGCCCCACCCACTCCCTCTCTCTCGCTCTCTCCCTCTCCCTGTGGCACTCCCACTCCACTCTTCCCACGACGCTAATAAATGACTAAGCGTTTAGATAAATGTCCGTTATTTTGTATTATCGTAGTTTGTTTGATATGAAAAGTTGACCGGGCATTGGAGGAGGCAAGAAATGTTTGGGGTCAGAGTTCATCTCGGGTAATACGTTTATTTTGTCTAAAGTTGCTTTCCGGGACAACGCATTCAGTGGGGATCAATCAGTGGAAAACGCTAGCCAACAATCATAACTGGTAACGAGTCGCTGCCCAGGACTTGAAGGACTCTCTGGATACCCTGGCAAAAAAAAAAAAAAAATAACATACATAAAAATTGCGATTGATGAGAGGCTCCAAACTTATCATCTCACCTTCAACTATTCAACTTATATAAATGTTGCAACAAAAATCAGGTATTTAGATATGTGAATTTTATTTGCCGAAAAAAAAGAGACACCCTTGCGTTAGGGGTCGTCGTCATAATTGTGAAAGGCAAATAAAAAGGTTTTCACTTCAATGTCTGTATTTCCATACCACCAAAAAGTCTCGCTTTCTATTGTATGTGCGTGCGTGTGTGTGTGTGTGTGTGTGTGTGTGTGTGTGTGTGTGTGTGTGTGTGTGTTAGGGCTTTTTGTCTCTATTAAATTAATCGACGCTCATTTTTCCAACTTAAAAGAAAAAAAAGCGAACAAAAAGTATAAACGATAAAACATTTGCTGGCTGCCAGAGCGGCGGCTGCATATATTTTCCACTGATGTCCCACCCATTTTACAGCCGCCCCACCCCAACCCCTACTACTGCCCCCCACCAACCTCAACCGTTCACAGTCCGTCGTCAACTGCTCCCTTTCCTTTTTATTTATTTATTTTTTTGCTTTTAAGTAGCACTATTTTTTAAGGATTCTGTTTTGGGCGCCCCCGCCTTCAGCCCTCAGCCTTCAGTCTTCAGCCTTCAGCCTTCAGTCTTTAGTCTTACACCCACCGCCGACCACCCACCCACCATCTCCTGCCTGCCCACTCGCGCGTCACATCTAAAACAATTTTATTTTCTGTGCGTTTTTCATGCTTATCAAATACAAAACAAACGCATACGAGGGTTGCCACCCATGACACATACAGGACTGCAGGGGGGCAGGATCTGCGGAATGAGAGAGATTGAGATTGGGTCGGCTGCGGTTACTGGGGTCTGCTTGCGGCATTTATGTTTCATTTGACATTTTTGATGCGTTTTATTTTTAATTTTTTGTCGGTTTTTCTTCTCCCTCCCAGCCTCAGCTTCACATTTAAACTGACATTTCAATCAATCAGAGCGCTTCACTGGGCACTGCGACCCGAGATCCTTAGACCTCGCTTAGGGTCGCTTAAATGTCTAATTTATTACGGGCTATAGATATTTCGATTGTCCGCTCCTGGGATGACATATAGACATATGACACATCTACATAATGCCGAGCAAAGGATACGTACTCCTCGATGGGATGTCCTTATAGAAACATTTAATGCCGCTTAGCTCATTTCCAGAAAGAAATCTATCCATGGTTTTAGAAATTAATAAAATTTTTATTTAGATTATTTTTTCAAAGGACACTTAGATATATATATAAACATTCGATATCTATCCATTAGTTCAATACGGAGCTTAGTTTCGTGGGGGATGACTGTACCTATTCCTTTTAAGTATCTAAATCTCTGAACTTTTCCTTGGGAACTAAAATAATTGAAGGCAAATAATCGACTTTTAATGCACAAGGATAAGACTCACTCTTAAAAATATCGGCAACTTATTTAAGATGAGACATTAAGGACCTTCATTGAGTACTAAGAAATAAAGCAACTTTTCCGCCTTTACGAAGAATGGATCTAATCAATTCCAACTCTGTCCTGAAAAAAATTAATAAATAAATATTGACCTCTTTGAAATAATCAAGGATTAAGTATGGTGATCTACATAGAATCAAGTATCGATAAAAAAGTAATAGTAGAAAGTAGATAAATTTAATTCTTGCATCTCGACTTTTCCAATGATTGAAAGGATATAATACTGTTAGAAGAATTTATTTTGCCAATTTTCCTAATCACATGTGTCTCATCCAAGTGTCCTTTTGAACCTTAAATTCGGAGAACACATAATTTTGAGCCTTCACGAGCCTCACGGCCTTCAAGAACAAAGGATCAAGCATCGATAAGCCATAGTCCTGCCTGCAGCTCCATTCACTTGGCAAATCCTTCGTTACATACGGCAGCCAGAAGTCGTGTGTATCATAAAAAATATTTTAACAATGGCAAGGAACAAATCCAAGGAGTCCTGCTCGTCCCGTCTCCGAGTCCTTCAAGACACTCTCTGCAAATCAGTGAAATCATGAGAAAAGCAACATAAATAAACACATCAACACAAAGGCAAAACTTTTGCTGCCCTACGGCTCACTCCGGACTCCTAGCTGGACGCATTTCAGAGTCTATAGGTGCCCTCCACCTCCTCGTCCACCTCCTCCTCCAACTCCTCCTCCACCTCCTCCTACACCTCCTCCTACACCTCCTCCTCCACCTCATGTTCCACCTCCTACTCCACCTTCACTCCTCACTTCAGCTTTAATCCCAAGCAATGATTACTCCCCTCCCCCTCCCCCCTACACTTGTAACAGACCGTCATATGTGCGTGGAAGACTCTGTGGATCCTTCGGTTGGGTGGCTTTGTCTGAGGCGCCATCCGACGACATCGCAGCGGAAGTCGAAAACAAAAAACATTTTTTAATTGCTTCAGATAAGACACAGTACACATAACTTGCAGCACACTTTTCCGAGCACCCCTCCCCCCCCCCTCCACCCCCCTCCACCCCTTTCACACATCCTTCCTCGCTCCTTCCTGATCATGACACACCCCTTTCGAAGAAGTGAAATAAAAAACACACAAACGAAAGAAAAGGCAAGCGGCAATTTTACAATTCAGCGCACATTTTGATGAGCTTCATAATTTTTGCTGCTCATTGACGTTCCCACTCATATCATCCTTAAAGTATGTAAGTTTACACCCATCACCCACCCCTTCACTTCACTTCACCCACACACATGCACCCCCCATAACGCAGACACACACTTCGTGGATACTCGATGCCGCTTAGTCGACTTACCCAAAGTCATTTACACATTTGGGCAAGGACAATGATAAGAAGTACAAAGAAAGGATGCAGGAGTAAAGGAAAAAGTACAGGGTTGAATTTGCGAAAATTAGAATAAGGAGTAGGCGAAGAAAAAATTTCAGGAAGACCGTGAGAGAGCTCGAGAAAATCTACAGAAGAAATAGAATTTTCCATACGTCAAGCTGAAGGAAAAAAGAAAAGAAAGAAAAGTAAACTCTTAGATCTTGAAACTAGTAGAAGGAATCGAAAGGAAGAATTTAGAAAAGTGAATAAGTAAATAAAAAAGAATTAGAAAATCAAAAGAAAATACAGAGAACTGAAAGAAAATGAAGTTCAAATTTTTAATTATTAAAAACAGGACAAAATGAAGATAGCAAGAAATGGAAGGATTTCAACTAAAGATCTGGGGAAAGGATGATTATAAATAAGAAGAAGGAAGAGGAGATAAATAGAAAAGGTAAGAGAGAAGCTCCGATAATAAAAGAATTTCTGAAATAATAAGAAAGGATCTTCCAAGTCAAAGATATTCAAATAAATTATTTCTTAGGAAAAGAGAGTAAAACGTAAGGTAAATTTTGGGATTTAATTTAAAAATAAAAAAGAAAATATTTAAAATATTTAAAATAAAGATAAACTCGATTAAAAAAATAATTAAAATTATTAAAAATCTTAGAAACTTTCGTCTCATAAGCGTAAGGATAGCGCATCGGAAATTCTATGAGAGCCGAAACCCGCGGCGCTCACTTTACGGCTTTTGGCTTGACTTGACTTGAGCTCGGAGGAGGTTGTCCCTCATACACAGACATGTATGGCATGCGCATGTATGGCATGTGGACGAGTATGTCACACAATTATCAAACGTTCTATCTGTGCATCAGTCACCGCTGTTCACCCACACACACACCCATACACTCAGCCACCCAGCCACCCATACACCTAGCCACCCATATAGCCAGCCACCCATGTACCCAGCCATCCACTAGCTAACATCTAGCTACCGCCTAGCCCCGCCCCACCCAGTCCCGCCCACTTGGCGTGTTTACACAATTACATGCATTTTACGCTACATAAACGAGATTAGTGCGTCGCTTACTTTTGCCTAACTTCTTTTGACACAATGCGACGGTAGCGCAACGGCAGCCCCATTAACAGAGCGCCCACATGCGGCCCCCCAACCCTCAACCCTGAATCCCCAACCCCTAACCCTAGACTCGCTTGTACGGCCTAGACGAAAGTTGGCTAAGAGATATGAGCCAAGAGAACTCTTTGAGCCTTGAATGGCTCTGACGGCATCGGAGGCGACGTCAATTGCTTTTGTTTTTTACTTGCCTTGAACTTTTATTTTTTATTTTAATGTATATCCACGTATGAGTGCGTGTGTGTGTGTGTGCGTGTGTGCGTGTGTGCGTGTGTGCGTGTGTGCGTGACTCGTACGTTTGCATTGTTAACAAGCGCAAATTTTGCACATCTTTTGTTACACAACAAAATGTATAGAGCACATCGTATAGAAGCACTTAAATGGAATACACATATCTATATTTTTATGACTTTTTGTTGATCTTGGCCGGGAACAGTCGTCGGGGTTGTGGAGTCAAGGGGAGGGAGGTAGATAACAGGCCCTGTCGACCGGTGAGGGGTGGGGTGGGGAGACAGTGGCAGCTGCTTGTTTATGCCTTACAAGCTCCATCAGCAGTTGTAGTTAATTGGGGAAATGCCTAACTACCAGCAGGGAGGCAAGCTTGCAAGTCCTTCTTAAAGGAATCGACGACAGGCAGAGTTACTCGGCAGTAACAGTGACTGTAACTGTTAACAAGAGTTAACTGCTGTCTGCAAGTTGCAAGTCATTTTTGTAGGAAGGGAGGAGGGAAGAGACATTATTTTTTAATATTATAATCAGTTGCTGACACTCGCACGAAGAAAGGACTATTTAAGCTTATAAAAAATTGGAGTGGAATATTTAAGGATTAACAGAGCAATAACATTTAACCGAACAGAGATACGCAGCCCAAATGCAAAGCTTTAATAACAGAGTCTTGACACCACAGTCAAAACTCAAGTCAAGACTCAAGTCAGGACTCAAGTCAAGGAGTCAATTCAAGGAGTCAAGCCAAGAAGTCCAGTAAGAGACTTGAATAACAGAGCAAGGACATGTACATTAGCTGTAACACTCACTGTTAACAGAGTCTGTAGTCTTTCTTCTCTTTTTCCACTGTTAATAAACAGGATTTTTGTATGGCTTAAATATTTTTTGCATTTTTTGAATTTAATTGAAAATATTTTCTTTATTTTTTTTGACAAAATTTCCATAGAATTGCCTGGGAATTGATTAGCTCCTGGAATCAGAGGCTGCCGTCCTTCCATCCTTCCCAAAGATCCTTGAAACGATTAGCGTTTAGTTGCAGAAAAAATGTGAAATGTGAATTTTGTTTTTCCTTAAGCGTTGGGAGCCAAGGAAACTGTCAACAGATGTTGGTGCTCAGGACGCGATGGGTGGAGTGAAAGGACAAGTAACTGCCAGGGGCGAGCGGCAGAGGCAAAGGCAGGCGGCAGTGGCAGGCGGCAACAACAACAAATTGGCAAATCAAAATGCCATTAAAGCGTATGACGTAGTCGCCTAAGTGGAAGTAAATATTGTCATTACTCAGGCTTAAAATTAAAATTACCCACCTGATGGTTGGGGGGTGGGGAAGGGGCGGTAAATGATAAACTGCATAAGCCGGAGACAGTATAGCGCGACACACCCACAACTTTCGAATGCAAAACTTTTTTGCACAAGTGTATGTGTGTATAGATGTCTGCGTGTGTGCGTATGTATGTGTTTGAGTGTGTGTGTGTGTGTGTGTGTGTGTGTGTGTGTGTTGATATTGTACTCCAACCTTCGAATTTTCAAACCAAAGAGCAAAGTCATTTTCATAACGACAACGACGCGGCGAAGTTCTTGGCCAAGGTGCTCGGTGGTACTACAGCTGATGAGCTGCTACCGAAAGACCCAGCCACCGATTCACCCAACCACTTAAACAACACCTAACCCACCCTACACCTCATCACCAACAACAACAACAACAACAACAACAGCAACAGCAACAGCAACTTGCAACATGGTTGGGGCACGCAAAATGTGCTACGTTAAGCACATCTGTTTTTTATTGCTTTTAATTTGCCATTAATAACGCATTCCAAGGCGAACGGACGACGTCCGCCGGAAATGCTAATTTATAAGCATATAGATAGATATACTAATAATAATAATAATAATAAAAATAATAATAATAACTGTACATATACATATATATACAATATATATAAAATCTCATTTTAATATGCTCAGCTAAGGACATTAACTCCGCCACTTGCCGTGCCTCTGGGTTGGGGGCTCTGCAATTAGAGACGCCACCGCGTGGCATACAACAAGCCTTGGCCCATAAGTCAATGAGTTTTTGGCATTTTTATGGCCAAACATTGGCACTCAAGGGGCTGCTCTTAGCGGCCAGCGGCTGGACGGGGTTCCACACTCTACTTAAGGCCTGTCTGACTCTCTCGCTGTCTGTCGTCCTCCAAAGGACACAAGTCAAAGTTCCAGCTGTTGATTAGCATGGACTTTCACTTAATGAACAGTCATCTGCCTCTCCACCCAAAGGCAACAACAACTTAAAAACGGGAATAATGGGAAATTTTGGATAGAAGTATTACTGAACGAACTCAAGGCCCCCCTCCAAAAGTTCTTATAAATATTTGCGATTTCTTCCATTAGTTTAAATTTACAATAAATCGCTATATGTTATAAATTTAAAAAAAAATGGATTATTTTTAAAATTAGTAAAAAAAATATAGCTTTTAGATAGATAAAAAAAAATAGTAAAAATAATAAAAAAAAACTAAATAATAATTAAAAAATAATATAAAATAATCCTAAAATATATTATTACATTACATTGCAATAATTAATAAATATATAATAATATAATATTATTTTAAATATATTATAGTAAAAACAGCTATAAACAATTATAAAAAAAAATAATATTAAAAAAATAGTGAATAAGAAATATTTATTTTTAAATTTACTTATATATATTATATATTTTCTAATCTATGTATACATAAATTACTTAAAATTATTTATAAATATGTTCTATAAAAAAAAAAACAGATATAATAAATTAAAAAAAAATGATATTAAAAAAAAAATTAATAAAAAAATATTTATTTTTAAATTTTTTATATTTACAATGTTTATTTTTTTATCTATATATATGTATATTTCATTTACTTAAAATAATTATAAATATATTATAGTAAAAAAACAGCTATAAATAAATAAATAAACAAATATTTATTTATAAACCTTATATATTTACATTGTTTATTTTATTAACTATTAATATACTTAAAAATTTTTACTATCATTGTCCTTTGAAATATTTGTCGTTGCCTTGTCCTTTTCTCATTATTATAAAATCTGTTAATCTTCTGAGAGTATCCTTCCAAGTCCATTTAAATATATACAAGGCTTTTATTTACAATTTCTAAAAATGGAATCATGTTATCCTTGCTTTTAAAATTAATTCTTAAAGAAAAAATTAATTTCCCATATATCCAGTGTGCAAGAGTATCTATTGCCCAAGGTCCTTGAATGTGCCGCGAGAAGCGCTGTTTTACCTTTCGGTCGAATTTCTGAAGTTGCGGAAATGCAGAAACTTCCTTGAAGAACATCAAAGCGATGTCTTTTACATTAAGAAAAAAATGTGGAATAGAGGCTGGCCAAAAGGCAATTGTTGTGGCATCTTCTTAGACATCCTGGACCATCCATACCAATGCGAAATTAGTCAAGGAGTAATCCTTTAAGTTTGGTGCGCAAAATTGCACACAATTGTCAGACCTGAAACAGCGGGCTGAGTGCGACGGAGCGACGTGGGTTTATAGGCAGCAACAACGCCCACCGAACAAACACCCAGCACACCATCAACACCCACAACAACCTCAGCACCCTCAACACCTTCTCGCAGCCGCATAAACCGGACTCACAGGAGTTGGAGAAACCCAACAATGTCAGTTACGTTGATGACATTGTGTAAAACTCGCATCGTTGTTGTTGTTGTTGTTGTTGATGCTGGAACTGCTGGTACTGCTGGTACGGCTGGTACTGCTGCTGCTGTTGCTGCTGCCATTGGTCGGTCGCGCCATCTTCAGCCGCGCAGCTATAAAACTTTTATAGTAAAAAGTAAATGCCACAAATGAGCAATCGAAAATTTCGCATTATAATGCAAACTGTGTGCATTTTTCGGGTTATTGTAGTCGACATTTTTGGGGGCTAAAGACAAACGCAATACCAGGACGAGAGACAAAAATCTTCCATGCTTTGTCGTCCGCACTCTTGTCGTTGTCGTTGTCGTTGTCGTTGTCGTTGTTGTCATGACATCGTTCTCCTTGCTTAATCCTTCGTCCCCTGTCCTCCATTTGCCGTCGTCCTTGCTTCTATGCCCTCCGTTCTTTCCGCCTAGTTATATGGCCATCCATTCATTTGCCATTTCAGTGCTAGCTCTGACTTCCCCTACCCCAACACCCAGCCATCTCTTCAACAGAAAATCCTTCTCCTTTTGCCTCTATTAATAATAATAGAATTTTTGGAAATTTCACAGCAGCCAAAAGGAAAAGGAAACTCGCCTCGCGATTTTTGCATTTGACGACAACGAACGGGTTGGCTTCTGGCACATCCACAGCCACAGCCACAGTCATAGCCATAGCCACAGCCAATGGAGTCCCATTTTCTCGAAATCCTCCAAATTCACATTCACTTGCACTGTCCCTCTCTCTCTCTCTCTACCTCCCCTACCTTTCATTTTCTCTCTCTCTCTCTCTCTCTCTCTCTCTCTGTCTTTATTACATAATTCAGACCTGCCCAGAGCTCTGACAATAATGCTAATAATGTTCATAAAGCCCATCCTTAATACCTTGAAATGCACCAAATAATCTCAGACCTTCACTCGCAGCGATGTCCTAATGGACTCCACATGGAAATCCTGTATTTTGCATCCTTTGAACTTCGAAAATATGCGTTTTAAGTTTTAACTTTTTCGCCCAAATTTGAGCATTTGAAATACATTAATTCATTAACAGTGAATTAACACTAACAGAGATAAGATAACAGAAATTTAAAAGCTTAAAAAGAAATAAGAAAATTTCTCAAAAACTTTGTATGATTTTTAATTCATTTTATTTCTATGCCAACAAAAATTGACAAGGAGACTCCATAAACATTAGACCACTGCTTAGTGTAATTAATTAATTAATATAATTAAATCAATATAAAGATATTTAAATTTATCGGTTTAATTCTTTGCCAAATAAAAAAATTTCTATCGATTAGTTTAAAAGCTATCGACCAGGCATTTTAATTCGCGGAGAAAACATAAGTGGAAAAACTGAGTGGCTTTTACTTGCGGCTCATTTACATAGGTCGTCTTATATTGGGGACTGTACCAGCCACGCCCCCAACTACTTTTTCTCGGCTCTTCTCTGAGGGGAGGCTCTGGGCTACCTGTGCTCCAGAGTCAAGCAGGTAGATTAGGCACGAAAACGAGGTAGTCAGGCACATCGTCATCTCATCCACATCGTCATCCCCATCGTCATCGTCACCGTCATCGTAATCGTAATCGTTATCGTCATCATCATCATCATCGCCGTCGTCGTCGTCGTCGTCGTCGTCGTCGTTGTCGTCCACCCCATTCGCTTATATTAAAACCATTTTTCGCTTATTACCAAAAAATTTAAATATTTTGAAAATAATAAACTGCGGGTGAGTTACTAAGTGGCTGCCAGTCGGGTGGGTGGCCCGGCCTGCTTGGCTGGTTGGTTGGATGAGCAAAATAGGATCAGACCCATCCTAAGAATTGCCAATGCCATCGACAACACTCACAATGGCAGTGGCAGTGGCAGCCACAGCCGCAGCAACGCCCACAAAAGAGCAAACAATGTTGCTGGTTTTGGACCTAATTTGGTTTGGGATCTCGGGAAGGCGACATCTTCTACATTCTGGTTTTTTCATATTTTGGGGGCGTCATCATGAGGAGCATCACAAATGATGCTAAGCATGCGCTGGCCCACCTTTCAACCCAACCAAGCTGAAGCGCCATCAGCACCATTACTAATCCTCCAACCCAAAAACCAAACCCAACCGCAGTCGCATCGCCGCCCACCGCCCGTCGCTCGCCCCATCCGCTATCCACCGCTCCTCACTCGCTGTGCGCTGCTCACTGCTCGCTGCTTGCTGCTCGCTATCAGCGTGCCTCGTGTTGATTGTCGCGCGTTGCCATCAATGTGGCACCCAAAAGCCATAGTAGTAGTAGTGGCGGTGATGCTTTCCACATCCATGACCAAATCCAGCCAGGTGGTTGCCTCCTGCCATTACCCATATCCATTTAGCCGGTGCTGCGGGTCGCCTTCAAATCCCGAGCTTTGTTCTCATAATGAGCATCATGCATTGGCCACGTCGGCTGTGGATGAAGATTATGATGATGATGATGGTGACGACGACGAAGGCAATAATGATGCTAATGATGGCTATGCTGATGAGGATGATGAGGATAATGTCTATGATGATTACGACGGCGTCTCGTAGTGTCATATTTTTATGATTTTTATGTTAATTCATAACCAGCCCCGTCGCGGTTGCCACTCGACAAGCGACAGTCGACAGACAACAGTCGACAGTCGACAGTCGACGGCCGACAGTCCGCAGTTCTTCGAGTTGCCAAATGCTTTTTAATCCTTTTAATGAAAATTAGTTCCTCTCAATATCATTTAATATATTTTCTTTCGCTTGGGTTTCATTACACAGCGACTTCTATCTCCTTTCACAGCTCCACCCCAGTCCCTCCCCACCTTTCACCCTCTCTCCAAGCCTTTCCTATCCATACCATGCTAGTTCCCCCCTCTTCAGACCGTTCGTTGTTTTTACTGGCATTATCATAATTTCTGTTTGCAACCCTAAATCAACACTTGCCCCATGCTGTTCGTCTCGATAAAGGGTTTGTGACCCTCCCACACCACACCCCAGTCCCAGTTGAAACCCCAACCCCAACCCCAACCCCAACCCCGCCAACAGCACACCTCGTACTGTGGCTGTGGATGAGCATGAGTTTGGAGTCGTCCGCAGGTCGCTCTAAAATACATACATATATCACAAGTCGCTCCTGGCAGGTCCTCAGCTTCAGTTTCAGCTTCTGTTCCAGCTGCTGCTTACTCTTTGTCCTTGCCTTTGCCTTTGCCTTTGACCTTATTCGTTTGATTTTCTATGCGGCGCTAAATGGTGTCCTCCATCCTCCACCCTCCTCCCTCCTCCAGTCGCATCGGTGTCTCCGTCCCTAGCCCTTACCGCGGCTCGTCCTCTCGTCCTCGCCAGGGTCGACGCTTCACGGTGTTCTCCTCGTCAGCGTCAACGCTGGCATCGTTCACGTGGCTCCTTTGGCAAATTGAAAACCCAAAAGCAGTAAAAATTAATGTCCGTGGCGAAGGTGTTGCCATATTTCTAACCATTTGCCAGACTGACAAAATATTAGCCACTGCCTTTTGGCTGGGGTCCTGTACCCCGAATATTCCTGCCCAAGCATTTTCGGTCACAGCATAAAAGATATTAAAAGGATTATCCACAATCAGCGCATAGTTTCAGCAAGGACTCAAAGGAGTCTTCCTTCGAATAACTTGAATGTTCTTAGAAAATATTTTAATTTATGTAAATGTTAATTTTAAAATTTTATATAATTTTTTATTTCAATTGACAGGAAATGCTTTTTTTTTTGTACAATCGATAACAATCGATTCTTCTGTTGTAAAATCGATATGTCTGGTGTCATGAGTCAAAAAAAAAACTTTCCGAGCTATTGGTGAAAAATGAAAAAATGTAAATATTTATTTTATAGTTTATTGATCGACCTCCGTATATCTAAATACATTCAGCTTGTGGACTATTTAAATTTAAATTATTAAACAAAAGCCAATTTATTCTCGCTGTTAATTTTGAGGGTTTCAAGACACATTACTTAGATACAGAAAGGTTTGGCGGCAGCCCCTATCACATGGCAGCCAAGGATGCAGTCCCTTCTATAACTGTACAGGCTGGAGACTCGCCCTATGAATATCCTTTACCAAATCCGCATAGCCAACTCGATCGGCCATTCGATTTGGCATTGTTTCACATGTTTACCCTAGAATTTTCTTCCATGCTGTCAATTTCATTCACTTTCATTTTCGCTTTCATTTTCAATTTCCTTTTCATTTTCAATTTCATTCAATTTCATTTTCAATTTCATTTTCATTTTCAATTTCATTTTTATTTCCATTTTCATTGCACTTCCTCCGACTCAGGCTACAGGATTGCTCCTATTTGGCTCCTAGCTCTCCGCCGCCTTGTCGACCGCATTTTCCTTCTGCTTGCGGAGGTACTCCATTTTGACTTGCATCTTCTCCTGTTCACGTTTGTACTTGGCCATGACCTCCAAGCGCTTTTGGTTAACAACCATACGCAGTGTCTCATCACCATCGCGGCCCATCGCATCGCGGGTCCTTTCGTCCGGGCTGCGCATGAACTGTTTGCGCAGCGAATGTGGCTCCGTCTGGGCAAAGTCCGGCCGGTAGCTCAGCTTGTCCCGTGAGCGCAGCCACTTGGTGTCCAGCTTCTTGGGATCGCGCCACATGTTCTCCTCCCGCATGGTCTCCCTCAGATTATTTGGCTTGCCCAAGATGCGTAATGGCAATGTTGCACTATCCACATTCTCGGGCGCTGTTATCACTGGCACCACTGGCTTATTTGATGGAATCGTCCATAATCCTGCATCCTTTGTACGCAATTGGGCTTTCCTTTCTGCGCGCGGTGGCTTATCATCGCTGCCCGCACCACTCACAACCTTATGCGTAGAACTTTTATTCGCGCCACTGGAGGCCAGTGAACGCAGGCCAATCCTTGACTGCATATCCCAGGCGCAGCCCTGAAGCAGCGGCTTCATCGGCGACTGTTGCAACACACTCACCACGCAGCGAGGCGACGATCTATGCATAACGCCGAACCTCCTCATCATTGTAAAATTTAGCAACTCAAAAAAATTTGAACACTTTTCTTGGTGTTTTATAGAATGTCAATTATATTGTGTCTCACGATTTCCATAAAAACTTTTATCTATTTCGGTAGAAAATCAACTTTCTTACTTTAAATTTTAAACCAAAACTTGTGCACCAAATTTTTTCCTATTTCAAAATTTTTGTCTATTTATGTGTTCAGTATGTTAAACAGAAACCGAATGAGCCTCGAGCTGGCAAACACACCAGTCTCAAAAAACCCCGCCTACTTTACAAAAAAAAATTTGAAAAAAATGTTAACATATTTACAAATATTTGAACAACATTTTCAATACTTTACGGAGTACCCTTAATTCATAAAAAAAAAGCAACAAAAAAAAATTTTAACATATTTTTAGATTCAGATTTTAAAAAATGTTATTCGATATTCATAGTCATTAAGGGTACTCCGTAAATATGGAATTTGTATAATCGATATTTAATTTATTTTTGAATTATTTTGGATTTTTTAAAATTTTTGTATTTTATTATAATTTCTAGCTTTTAACTGTTTTTAGCCAATTAAATTCAAAATACCTAAAAAATCAACTATAAATATGGATGTAACCGTTACACACGGCTATAAACGGTTACAACGGTTTAAAACGGGTATTTCCCAAAAATATTGAGTACTTAAAAATGCCAATCAAAGGATTTTTGAAATTTTCTATTTAAAATTTTTAGCAAAATCAAGAAACATCCTTTGAAATCCCTCAAGTTTCTTTCTCTTTAATAGCAGCAGTTGAAACATAAAATCCGTAGTACTTTTAAAATATAGCTTTGATTCCAGTATTTATTTAGTATGATTTCTAGTATTTTTTTTTATAATGTGGAGCATAAAATAATAATTTTCCAGGAATATTTGAAATCGAAAATATTAAAATATTTCGAGATGCGACGCCTTAAAAAGAGCTCAAAGAGAAATTCTATAAGTTCACCAAGGGAGGCAATAAGAAAAGGATGCGTTGGATGGATGGAGGGGGATGGGTGAAGGGTAAAGGGGGAAAGGGGAAGGCGGGATGGCTTTGCCTGTTCTTGAAGCAATTGCACATCCGTTGCAAACAGAACCATTAACTGCCTGAGTGAGCGACGGTACTTGGGGCATGCAACCAGTGCAACTTAAACGTAGACACTTGAACTCTTTTTGATTTTATGCACAACATGCACAACAAACACACACACACACACACACAAGTATATATATATAAATATATACAGACACATCTATATGCACATTTACAGTCACATTCACATCACAGTCACATATACAGTCACATTCACAATCACATTTACAGTTACATTTACAGTCATATTTACAGTCATACATTTATGTTTGATTGTGTGTGTATGTGTGTGTGTGTGTGTGTGTTGTGTGTATGCCGCACAATTGCACAATTATGTTAAATATCGACAAGTGGCCAGGAGGCCAGAGGAAGCTTTTGTTGTGCCGCTTACAGAGCCTCACACGAATATTAATGACGACAGGTATTAAATACTCGAAGGTGCAACTGCCGCTGCGGCAGCGGTTGCAACAATCGAAACGATACGTGGGGCACAAATGTAATGCAGGTTGAGGGCTTTTATAATTTTCAGTTGCTTTGTTTGTGCCTTTGGCTAACTGGGTGAAGTGCCCGGCTCCCATACCCTTCAACCGGCACAGGGATTATCCAGCAAGGACTGCCAGCATTTTGCTCCATGTAGCATCCCATCACACCTGCGATTTTTAAACAGGATACGCTCCTTGACTAGCACAAAAATGTTCAATACGTGAAATTAGTTGATATTCAAAAATACGAAATTATCCTTGGGGAAGTACAAGTGCTGGCAGGACACACGGATTTTAAAGCCGCTTCGATGCATTTGAGAGGATTTCAATTGAACTCCTGTTTGTTTCTTAGGCAGGATATTTTAAATACATTTTTTAAATTTATTAATTTTTTTTTTATTTATTTATATTTTTTTATAAATCGAAAATTTGATGATATTATCATTGCACACATGAAGGTAATTAATTACTCAAGACTCTGACCAAGACTTGACTCCTTCATAGCTCGCGATCCTGCGGATAGATCGTTGATTTAGATGGGTAACTCCCCAACCTCCGCCCTTCCTCTATCCTTCTTCTTTCCTTACTCTTTATCCTCCTTTCCTCTCTTGTCATCTGTAATCTAGAAATTCAGATGGCAAATTCCAGGACCCTTGAAGGCACTCATCCTGCGAATCTCAGGTATTTGAATATTCGAAGAATCCATTTTAAAATTATTCCATTCAATCATTTCTATGTAATTTAAGTGCGATTAATTAAAGTCTGTTATACGATTGTTAAAACTCATAGAGGCTTTAATCTATGCGGAGGTCCTTTGATTCAGCCTCAGCTCTACCCCTTCTAGGAGTCCTCCTGAATGGCTTCCCCATTATATTTGTATGTATTTCTGAATGGCCAAGATTGAAGCGCGCCATCTAGTATTCGGATATTTGAAAGGACGTCCGAGTCGGAATTCGTCTCAAGGATAAAGATTTTCATTTGAAAAACGCGCGTTACTTAATTATGCAATCTAAATGCATTGAATCACCTCAACCAAATGACAATAATCATAATGACAGCCTGGCAAAGGATTCCTGGGATGGGTGATGGGTGTTGGGTGTTCGGTGATGGAGCTCAAGCTGGAGCTGTGTCTGAAGCGCTGGTGGTGGTGGGGGGCTGGGGTTGGGGGCATGTCATCTGTGGGTACTACGATTGCCAAAGCTTACGCGAAGCGACGCCAAAAATGTTAACTCATTTGTTGTCCTTTTGCTCAGTGGCTGGAAGTTGGTGAGAGTCGTTCAGCGGGTGGGGAGCTGGGGAGGAGTTAAGAAAAACCGCACAACAGTCCGTAGTCTATGGGGCAGGTGTTATGCTTATTGCTGTTACTGTTACTGTTGCTTTTGCTGTTATTATTACTGTTGCTGTTGTTGTTGTTGTGGTGGTTGTTGTTGTTGTTGTTGTGGTTGTTGTTGTAATTGTTATTGTTGTTGCCCAGGTCCACAACATCCTCGGCAGACGACAAATCTTTGCAATTTATTTACGTGCCATTTCGTAGCAAAATTTTCGTTAGATTTCTTTGGCTTGGCGAAATTCCAAGACAGATCCTCAACCCATCAAGTCACCAGCCTCCACAGGCTCCCCAGCCTTTCCAGCTTCTGGCTCCACAGCCTCCGCAGCTTCTGGTTCCCCTGGCTCTATAGCCTCTTAGCTCACCAGTGGCCCTGCTACCAGGTTACCATCTAGGAGGAGCTGACGACGTTGTTGTTGTCGTTGGTGGTGGCTCACAAAAGTCATGACGCGCTGATGACGTTGCCAGTGGAAGGATTTAATGGCACATTAAGAATTTTATTACCGCACATAACAACAACAACAACAACAACAACAACAACAGCAACAGCAACAATACCCTCTCTATGGATGGCAGGGAAGGTGAGCTTAATAGTCAGTCACTTGGCATCGCAGTCTCATCATCATCATCATCATCGCCATCAGCAACCTCCACATCATTATGATCATCATCACGTCGTGGTCATCATTATCAGGTTTATCATCGTTCCGGTGGAAAACTCATTGCACACCTTCGCAGAAAAATTTTTCGCTCGCGCACACACAAAATTTTTGACATGGAAGAACGATGGAAAATCTTTCAGAGTCAACAAAAATTTTTTGCGCTTCCTTGGATTTTCTCGCTGCCCCCAACTGCCCCCACCTTGCCACTCGCCCCTCCGGGCATCCACCTCCCCCCGAAACCCGAATGTTCATTATTACAAGTTTTGCATAAATAAATGAATGAATGACATTTATGTATTTCATTAAGCCACGTCCCAATCTACCGGAACAGATAGACATTCGGTTGGTCCTTGGGCCAGTGCGTCTCACTCGGAATGTCGTTGAGGTCCTTGGCCATTCCGTTGACACTTGTCGCCCGAAATGATGGGCGAGTTTTTAAAATCTACTTGCTTTTTGTTTGATGAACTTTTCTTGTGCTCGCTCTCTTGGCCGCCAAGGACTTGAGTCCAAGGAGCACTGTGCAGCACTTGAAGAGTTACCAGTAAGTCCTTCACCCTTTGTGAAAACGTCAGCAAAATTTCAATCCTTGATTTTAACCACATTTTCAGCTTTGACTTAAATGTCTAATTGAATAAATTTCTAAATTTATTATTCTAATTAATCCAAAGAAGTTTTATTTCGCAATGCGTCGATTTGGCAACATGAGCATACGGCTAAGAGAGGTCCTTTGAGGACATTGCTGAGTAAAGAAATCTTAAGAATATTCGACAGTTAAAAAGAAATTTTAGAAAGAGACTCGCCGATGATATGGCAAAAGCGCTGGAAGAGTCATCTGGATGGATAACCGTGTCAAAAGGAAACTCTCTGGGAAGATCCTTAGAGCTCCTTTCACGTAGAAGTGTGATCAGTATCCTTGATTTAAGTAAGTACAATGACAGCTTAAATTCTTATTTTGCTAAAACTATGTACATCCATTTAGGGATTTTCAATGTTGCGTTCCGTACATCCTTTTTTTTTCTACTGATACTCGAATCCTTTTGCTTTTCATTTCAATTCCTCAGGAATAAAAGTGCGACCATTTGTAAGTTTCCTTTACCAATTATAAGCGTATAAAACCCAATGAACAGCTGCTGCTTATCGCGTGGGAGGAGCAGACAATTAACGACCCCCCGCCCCAACTCACCCACACCCACACCCACACCCACACACATCCCACATTTAAGGACACCCGCATCTGAGGCAGGAGCAAGTATTTTGAAGGCAATAGACTTTTTTATTTATATGCAATTTAGTTATTCTCCTTTTTCCTTTTCTCGCTTGTTTGTGCAACCCTTTGAACAGGAGCCGTTACCTTGTCCGATTAGAAGAAAGTCCCCCACCCCCTGTCCACCCCCTGTCCACCCCTGGCTGCCTCTCACCTTACCACCGCCCAGCTTCTATCCGCCTATCCCATCGCGTGCTACTTAATTTGAATGCATTTAAGAATGTTAAAATATGAGAATTGTTGTAGAATTAAAAAAAAAAAACAGCAATAAAAAAAGTGAAGAAAATCCAAAAAAAAAAAAAATAAATAAATAAAAAATAAAAAATTGTCTGCAAAGACACGCACCACAGCTGTGCGAGCGAGACGGCAAACGTGTCCAGACACGAAACACAAAAGATTTGTACGTGTTGTTACTTGATGAGGTCCCCGAGTGTCACACGGACTCTCCAGCTTTTACCTTCCCCTCCTTCCATCTCCCATCACCCTTCTACCCCCTTCCTCCTTCCACCTTACCCCACCCACCCCGCCGCCAAACCGTTCAGTGCCGCAACCCTTCCCAGGCCACGGTTTCCCGCACAAAAAAAGGCCCAGCGACATACGATGCTCCAAGAACGGGACAGCGAAGCCAGAAGGGAGGAGGATGACAAACAGGACGATGAACAGGACGATTTAGTGCGAAAGAGAGCGCGAATGTAGGCATAATAATTAAAAGAAAAAAACGCAGAAAACCGAAAAAAACAACAACAAAAAAATAAATAAAAATAAAAGTAAATATAAAAAAACCAAAAACAAGAATATCGTCCAACTTACAGAAAGCAGAAGGATGCTATTTGAACGCAGAGGCGGGCATTACACGCCCACCCCCTCCCCCCTCTCCCCACCCACTGCTACCACCAACCCCACGCAACTGCCACTCCCGCACTTCCATTCCATTCCCACAACCCCATTTTGCTCCTTTCACCTACACCCCCTTAACTGGACTCCCTCACCCCACCCCCACTCCCACCCACTCCCACCCCTCCCACTCCCACCCCACTACATTTACATTGCGACTGCTTCGCGTTACGCCGAAAAGAGATAATTTTATTTCATTAATCCTTTTTTGGGACAAATTCGCCGGCGTTTCGTTTCGTTTCGTTTCGTCTCGTCTCGTTTTGTTACATTTTATTTTGGTGCACTTTTTTTTTGTCTTCTATTTTTGTGTTTTCTTTTTACTTTGTCCTTGTTTTTTGTTCTCAGCCTCGTCCGGCTTTGGGCGTGGCTCAAACGTAATATTAGCTTAAAATTGTGTAAATAAAAATTACATTCGTAAGAAGAAGGTCTGCCCCACAGGCGGACGAAATGCAAAAGCAGCTGCTGCTGCTGCGGCTGCTACCCTGCACCCCATGCCCCATGCCCGTAGGGCCGTACCGGGGACCGTACCCGTACCGGACAGTAGCCTGGGTCACATGAATCAGTGCTTGTAGACCCCTTTCCTTCCACACACACACACACACACAGTCCTGAATCCTGTACGTGTATTCGGCCAACGTGGGTGACCACAAGTGATGATGGTGTTTGTCTGGCTTTGGGATACGCTCATGAATTCCTAACTAGGCTTAAGCACAACTGTACCAAGAGCAGCGGCGCACTTAAAGTCCTGTTCACCGTCAAATGTAATATATGATTATAATTTGGCCTTTCCGCTCTGTTTTTTTTTCATTTTTTAATTTTTTGTATATTTCTTCTGGCTGAGGTGTTAAAGGTGTGCCTGGCAAAGGAAGCGGAAGTGGCTGAAAGGGGCAGTGGTTGAAATGTGGTAAGTTCAGAGTTATATTAATCCTTTATTTAAGTCAATATATTATATATACCAATTTATATACCAAAAATAATATCACATAGTTTCAGATGGTAATTTCCCCATTAAAATCGGGACTCGGGTTCCAAGCACTGATATAATCGATTTTTATCGATCTTCTCTCAGAGGAATACATTTAGAGCCTTGTCTCTGGGACCTTAGCCTTTGAGATTATGACGAACTCTTGGTTCATGGCATCGAGAAGGACTTCTGCCTTGGAATCTAATTAATGTACTAAATTATATGAATATAATATATTTATTTTATATTATTATCCTTAGAATAAAATTCTTGATCGATTTATAAAAAGAGACTTAGGCGTTCTGCTCAAGACATTAAGGATCCATTGGTTAGAAAGCATTTATTCTTTTCCTTAGATTCTCTTCAGATCCTTGCAGCCTTGAAGATTAAAAGTGGCATATTATAAAAGCTTCGGAGGTGAGTTTTGAATCCTTGAATTAAGGAGTTTTAATTTGGTACAGTTTCACCAAAAAGGACAAGTTTTTCCTAGGAACTTCAATTCTCCAGCTGATGATTTAAATTTTGGATCAACTTCATTTTGGATTACTCACTATTCCATGATTTATTTTTGCACAGGATATAATGAATCCTTTGACCGAAGATTTGAATCCTTCTGACTACCTGTGAGTGTACAGAGCCTTTAGATGATAAACTATAAGAGATTTTGGAGTAGATTATTTATAATTCAAAAAATATACTTAAGGATGTATTTTTTAAAGTGACTTAAGAGCGAGGTCCTTCGTATTGTCCTTGGGTAGCAGCTGCTGGAATGACTAGAGACTCTGATACCAAAAACCAATGGTAACCTTTGCCCTCACCCAAATAAGCGCATCCTTAGTGTTAGTTGGATCGCCAGCTGCTTTCACAGGACGAACTGTGCCTTGAACGGTGTCTAGGTTGTTGTTGTTGTTGCTGCTGTTGTTGTTGTTGCTGTTGGTCGTTGTCAGCATCGATATTAACACCTTGACGCCGCATTCATTGTAATTTACTATGCTTTTTGGCCAATATAATTTTCGCTTAATGGCCTCGGCCTGTCCCGTGCAACGTTAACAACTGGCAAACCCTTTGGCACGCATAATTCAAATGCAAACTTTTGGACAGAGATGGGTGAGGGGTGCGGCGCGAGGGGTGAGGGGTGCGTGCTGTGCAGAGCAGGATACGGGGCTGAGGGTTGGGCAAATGCTGGGACCCATTCGCAAATTAATGTTACATTTTATTTGAAAAAAATATTTCGCTGCTCCGCTGCTGCTGTGCGGCATTATAAATAAATTTCAACGTCTGTCGTCGTACCTGCCGCCAACTTTTACCTCTATTCCTGGAGCACACTTCTACACACACACACACACACACACATATATATATATAATATGATATTTACTTCTATACTTCAGTTGGCTTTGCTCTTCCCTTCATTTATTTTTTCTTCTATTTTATTTTCTGTATTTTTTTTATTTATTTTTTTTTATTTTATTTTTTTTTTTTTGAAAATTATAAACAGCCGCGCGTAGTCGGAGCGCTCCTCTGGTCGGTATATAACTCCGCTCATTAGTTGCCCTACACGCAATTAAGCACAAATGGCTTTTGAGGCTGCACGCACACGCACACGTTGCCAGGATCAGACTCAGACTCAGGGATAGGAACAGGAACAGCGACAGAGACAGAGACAGAGACAGAGCCAAAACTCAAATCAGAATCCTACCCAGAGTCGGTTGAGAATGGAGTCCTAGACCAAGATACTTACACCTCGCCTTTGGCTCCCTCCCTTCATATTGCCTCATTCCAGGCTCACATTCACCTACACACTTACACTCATATCCAGATTCACATTCACATCCATATTCACACTCACATTCACATCCAGATTCACATCCAGATTCACATTCACATTCACATTCACATCCATATCAGACATTCAAGCAACGCTTATACCGTCCTTATGATGCGTCGCCATGACAGTTAGTTTAGTCCCTGCCAGCCAACGGTTATCACCTCCCCCTTCTGCCTCTTCAGCCCCTTTATAGTCCTCTCCCTATCTCACCTACTGTCACTTGCTCCTTTCCGTTTGTCTTTCGCCCAGTCGGCTCCAACTATAAATCCTTGAGCAAAAGTTACACGCAGAGGAAACATTGTCATTGCCGTTACCAGCACTATGAAACTTTGCATTTTATAATTCTTTCTCATTTCTCCCTTCATTTCGTCCTTTCCCCAACATCTCTTGACTCTTACCGTTCATTTATATATCCTGTGGGAGCCGCCGATAGATTTTTGTTCAAAAGTAAATAAAATTACGGTCGTACCTCGTGACTTACCTTCAATTGTCGCCGATAATCCTGCGAACACATTTTGATCAAGTAATCAATTAAATATAATTAAAAAAAAATAATTAAATCAAATAAAAAAATAAAATATTTAAATATTTATATAATTACATAATTAAATTCGAATATATAAAATATATATAAAAATGACTTCAAATCCATTTTCAATATTTATTTGACTTCTATAGACAATTTGGCAGATTGTCCAACACTGTTCTTAAAGCACCGATTAGCTCATAAGCTATATAATTCTTCAGATCTAATCGAGATATTTTGTCGATTAAATTAAGCGAAAGCTCTTCAAGTAAATCGCATAAGACGAGTTTTAAGCCCCCAGCTAAATAGAAAATCCCATAGATTTTTCAACACTGTTTTTCAACACAGTCTACACTCTTAACATGTCATTCCAGTGCTGTACAATCCTTTACACTACACGACTAAACGTCATCTTTTAGTTTGATTGTCTTATCAATACTTAATGGCCGATTTTTTAGCCCTTTTCCAACACTATAAATAATTCTGTCGTTTTCTTATAGGATATAAATTTAATCAGATCTGAACGAGATATTTTAAATGGATTACATTTAACCAAATATATCACATAAAATGCATTTTTAAATGCCCTGCTGAAAAGTAAGTTAAATATGTTTTCCAACACTGTTTCCCAACACAGTCAACACTCTTAACAACTCATTCCAGTGCTGTACAATTCCTCACACTACACGACTAATACGTCATATACCACCAATTCAATGGCCTTATCAATACTTAATAGCTGATTAGTTGAGCTTTTTTCCAACACTATAAATAAATTTGTCTTTAAAGTGATTAGTGATTTTATTAATTTTTGTTGTGCTCAACACTGTCAATCAGAAGAATTGAAGTTCTTAGAGATACTCAGGGAGCATTTAAACTCTTTATATATTCTTATGAAAATTCTTTAGAAATTATCCAACACTGAATGTGAACGTCAAATGTTCATTGCCAAATTCATTTTGAAGCCTTTTTTGTTGTGCATAAAGCATCGTCCTTGCCAGGAAATATTTGTCGTTGAAATACGTAACTTTGGGGAATGGCGCATCCGGCATCGTTTCAGCCGGAGGAGAAGTAATTCGGGGAAGTTCCTTTTTGTTGGAAAAGTCAAATAAATTTATTACGCGGGAAAATTCACCTGTGCGCCATTTGAACGCTACATCGGCAAATATGAAGGGAAACTTCAGTGCCAGTGGCAGCGGCAGTGGCAAAGGAAAAAGATACTCATAAATTAAAAAGCTCGCAAATTTTCAGACAAATTATTACATCGCCGAGAGATTTCATAATTATTGGAATTACGGAGAAATGAGTAAAATAATAATTCCTGGAAGCTCTAAGTGCAGCTCCTGGTGACAGGCCAAAGCTTTGAAGTAGCTCTGCTTTACTCTGACTTAAATGTAATTGCGAGAGAAGCTTTCAGAGCTTTTATTAAGCTTTTCTCTATATACTTCTAAATTAATACCAAGTTTAAGCCAAAGCTCAATTGAAATAAGTTAAATAAATCGATTATTAAGTATAAATCGTAGGAGTATTTTTTTGGGTCTTGTGGCAAGCAAGCTTTAAATATTAAAATCAATTAATATATATTTTTAATCAAAAGCTTTATTTTTAATCATTTTTAAATTTTTTTATTTCATTTTAATTTAATTTTAATTTTATAACTTTTAAGAGTGGACTTTTTTTTAAGAATACCAAGACTCTAAAAAAAGATATCTATTAAATAGAATAAATGTGATTAAAGTTAACTTAATTCAGTTAAAATGAATTTTTATTTATTTTTGTATTAATTTAAAATATTTTAAATTTAATTTAAAATATATCCAAATATAAATAATAAACATATTATATTTAATTTTGGTTTCTTGCTGCTTGTGATTCACCGTTTGCTAAGCCACTTAATTAAAAAGCCTCTAAAAATTAATCAAATTCGTTAAGCTCAATCCAAGAAATATCTAAATTAAATATTAATTTTTTGCTTCAACTTTAATAAATATTAAATTGATTTATTTATATTTATTCTATATAATAAGTATTGTTAGTATTTATCAATAAATAAAATAAATATGATTAATCCAAACAAGACTTCAGACTTAATCGAATGCTTGAACGTCGAGGTTTCAGCTCGTGTCATTGGGCTGCGATTGAAATGTTGATTACTGATCAGCGAAGCATTTGGGCCAAGTTAGCAGCCTGTTTTGCCGTCGACTGCATCTGACTTAATGACTATTTTCAACTGTTGCTCGAAGGCCTTGCAGGCAGCTGGCAGAAGCACAAAAAACAAGAATTTTCGAATAGCCGTAGAGTCCGGGAAAATGGGCAGTGGCTGGCGTATTAGCTGCCGGTTTCCATTCCTATTTTCTGGGTGCTCTTTCTTTCTGTCTCTGTCTATGTGTCTATGTGTGTCTGTATGTGTGTGTGTGTGTGTGTGTGTGTGTGCAAAATGCAGCCATGTGAATGATTCGTTTATGCTTTTGTCAGTTCGTCAGTGCGCGCCCAAAAACACGATAGAACCTGCGGTGTGCGATTCACCTGTCGGTCCAGTCAACCAGCCAGTCACTTAGACGGTTAGTCGACAGTCTGCCTGTCCGCCTGTCCACCTGTCCACCTGTCCACTGTCTGTCTGTTAGCCCGGCCAAAAGAGTAGCCGAGCAGCAGTCGAGTTGTTTGATTTTACAGTTGTAGTCCAATTACAATTTTGAGCGCTTACCAACCGCACAGATTTTGGCCGTTAGCTATGAACGCGTCCGCGTCCCGTGCCCATGCCCATGCCCATGTCCATGCCCATCATAAGGCCGCTCTCAACGGGACTGTCCAGGTTCGGATTCAGTTCCTGCTTCTGCTCCCGTTCCCGTTCCTATTCCTGCCTCCTTACCTGCCCCTGTCTCTGTCCCAGTGCATCAGGCGGCCATTGCCGCATCATCGTCATTGTGCCTTTTAGACAACTCCGATTTCATTTTCCACCGCTGTCCCTCTCTCTCCCTCTTTCTCTCTCTTACCCTCTCTCTCTCTCTCTTTCTCGTCCTTTTTCTCTGACTGTGGCCCACCGCCTTTCCCTCTCTCTCTCTCTCTCTCTCTCTGTGCATCACCTTCCTTAGCCTTCAGTGAGCGGTGCTTTTTCGGGCAACTCTTCGTCGAGGATTCGTCAGGACCGTCAGTGGAGCTCCCATGCTACGCCTTAAATTACATTTTAGCAAGTTAATTGAAATGGAAATTAGTTGAAATTGTAAAACGAATTGAATTGTATGTGATTAGCTTGAAAATTCTCGAATTGGCTGAGCGGCAACTGTGGGCAGGAGCAGCACATCCAGAGGTTAGGCCAGAAGGAGGCTAAAGGAGCAGCAAAGCAAAGGGAATAGAAATATGAGCTGAAGGAAGAAGAAGAACAACAGGCAATGTACCTGGACCTATCCTTTGGGCTAAGCTTTGGCCTTTGAGAGAAGCTGAAGCTGTAGCTGGGAAACGACATCCTCAACCATATGAAGGGTCCTTGCGATTCAATTATAAAATCAATTGATCCACTTAGAAATTAAAAATGTTCAACTTTTGGCAGAAAACTCGTTGGATACTTGAAAGCTATTCAGGGATTGGGCTAGGAAGAAGAAGAAATCGAGGAATAAATATTGAAAAAGGGAAAAGGAAGGAATAAACTCTTGGAACTTCGATGTGATAAGATAATATCCTGTACATATCCTTCAAGTCTCCTGCCCTGCAAGTATTTTAGTTTTTAGATATTCTCGCTTTAATAACTATGTGTGAGGATGTATGTGTGTGTGTGTGGGTGGGTGTGTGGGGAGGTGTGTGTGTGTGGGGGGTGTGCGAGCCTGTAAACCACAAAATAAAATTTTGGCTTCAACTTCTGTACTCATTCCTGCACCTCCATTTGCCAGCCTGTTCCCCGTTACCCCGCCCATAGTCAGCCCCCTCCTCCAGCCCCTCCTCCCGCCCATCACCGCAATCCCTGGCACGTCAGAAAGAAGTCGCGCTTTTATTTTTAACCGTAAGTAATATTAATACCCATTTTTGTTAAAAGACACAAAAAATAAAACAAATCACAAATGCGCATTATAAAAAAATGAATGCTCTTCTCATGGGTGTGTGTGTGTGTGTGTGTGCATGTGTGTGTGTGTGTGTGTGTGTGTGTGTGTCCTTAAAACTATTATCCTTCACGCTTAATATGCACAAGCGGAAGCCGTCATTTGTACGCCGCTGCTGACCAGCGGCCATTTAGCATGACCGTCCCCCACCCCCCAACCCCCATTCTTCATTTCCCCCACTTCCATCTCCCCCTTCCCCTCATCCTTTGCCCTTTCCCCTTCTCAGACTCCCTTGTAGCCTTCAGCTCCCTTGATCGTCAACCTCTTCCTACGCAATGGTATGCATATATGTGTTTCTATGAATATGTGTGTGAGTGTGTGTGTGTGTGTGTGTGTGTGTGAGTGTGTGAGTGTGTGAGTGTGTGAGTCTGTGAGTGTGTGAGTGTGTGAGTGTGTGAGTGTGTGAGTGTGTGTACGAGCGTTTTTTATGTCAACCTCGCCGTCGTCTACTTATGTGCCACATGCTCCTTCGCTATCTATGAGTATGTCTCTGCATTTGTGTGTGTGTGTGTGTGTGTGTGTGTGTGTGCATGTGTATTATTATGTCTGTCCTTTGCGCTCGTGTCCTTACAAAATTAGTGCTCCTTTACATTTGTATGTACGAGTATAAAAATATATAGCAATTTTTTTGCAATTCATTTTTTTTATGTTTCATATAATTCGTTCCCCACTTCCCTTCGCTCCAAAGGCAAAGGGGCAGGGACCACGCCTCTAAAATACTGTGTAACATTTTATTTATTTCTTTTTTTTTTTTTTAATATATATATTATCGTATACCCTATCAAAGAATATTATAAATTATAGATAATATCGGCTACAGTCAGAAAAATAGTTATACAGCTCCCTGGATCCTTGAAGTGGCGAGCTTTTGGTACAGACTGTACCTGTTTTTGGGTAATGGGAAGATATAGATATATAATATATGGATCATAGAGAATGTGGATATATATTTCGACTCATGATTTATGTACTCGACTGATGAATTTAATTACAGCAAACCAAACTCTCTTTCGGATCGATTTGGATTTGGATTTAGATTGAATATATATATAATGTATATATATAGTTTCCTGGGGCTTCAGTGCCTATACAGTTTACAGGATATTTAATAGTCGTTAGATCCCAAAATCGTGTCCAATTTTTTTCATGCAACTCTTTGCGTCACATTGGCGGAAGTATCGCAGCGACATTGGCGAATCTCCGGACTGCGGCTGCCATGTGGAGCATGTGAAGGCTGTGTGGCCACCTTCGGGGCATGCCTCCTAAGATTGCCACCCTGTGAAATTTCGCCGATTTTTTCTGCTCACATTTTTAAAAATTTCCTGCTTTTTTTTATTTTTATTTCTAGCGCATAAAAAATTGAAAACGTTTTCATATATTTCAGTGAGTGTGAGTGTGTGGGCGTGGCAGTGCTCAGTGTCCAGTGTTCCCCTTAGTTAATAATGAGCATGAGAGTGAACGAGGATAATATGATGGGTATATCCTTGCTTAACAGTGGACGAGTCACAAATGATACATTTTACATTATATATTTGTATATTTATTTATAAGGATCATATATATATATATATAAAGTCAGAAGCTGCAAGACTCAGCAAGGACATCATTTTTTAAATATTTAAAATCTCTCAGAATATTTTCAATTTTGCAGTTTTCAAATAAAAATTCTAAACACCCTGTGACTAAAAATTAATAAAATTTATTTCTCATATATTAATTTTTCTCTTGTTAAGCAGATCCTTAAAGCTACTGTCTTTCCACATCCTTCGGCCTTTCTTTTACTTCATTTCTGAGATTTAATAAATTGATTATAATTAAATATATAATTAATTATAAATAAAAAATAATTTAAAAAAATAAAAAGCTCTTTAGAATTCAAGAGTCTGTCTATCATTTTCTCTAAGCTCCCTGTCTGCAAGGACTTTATATATGATCCTTTGTCTGCTTCTTTCGAGTACTTCTTAATCATGTTTTGAGAAAGTAAAAACCTTGAAAATGTTTTCCAAACATTTTAAAAATAAATATAAAAAATTTTTATTTTTTTTTTAACCATTTTATTATTCCTTTATAATTTCGTTGGAGTACCTAATGCACATCCTGTGGTAGCATCCTGTGGTAGCATCCTGTGTGAAAAACTCCAAATGATCAGTGAAAAGTTCCTTATATAATTTTGATTTTATATAATAAAATAATTTGAAAAGTTAAGAAATTTCTCATGTATCATGGCAGTCATAAGGATCCTTTTGCAACTTTCTATTATCCTTATTCTTAATACTCCAAAATGTGTTTCAAGTTCTTAGGATTTTTTAATCTAAATGTGCCCAGAATTTAGAAGCTGTAATCATATTATATAACTGTATATATATTAATATTTTACTATATACCCTATGAGCATATCCTGTACGCATATCCTGTAGTTATACCCTGTAATAGTTGATGTCTGTGCAGAAGGAAACTCACTTGCATTGCCTTTGGAAATTGCGATAAGCAGAAGCGACGCGGCTTGTAATTTGCTGCCTACGTTCATTTTGTGTATGTGTGTGTGTGTGTGTGTGCTTCTATGCACATGTGTGTGCTAGTAGATATGCTGATGCATGTGTGTGTGTGTGTGTGTGTATGTGTGTGTACGCGCACATATCCGCTTCCTGTTGTAGACAACGTAACGCTGATCTCTTTTTTCCGCTGTACGTGTCGCCTTGTCACTGAGACAGCCAAGTGCATTGTTGTTGTTGTTGTTGTTGTTGTCGCTTTAAATGTTGTTGTTTTTGTTGGTGGTGTTGGTGTTGGTGTGGCTGCTACTGCTGATTATTATTCCGCTGACCATTTCGTATTTATTTGAAAGGCATTTGCCACACGCTTGCTTAGTACCAGCGACTCACACACACACACACACACACACACACACACGCACACACATAGAGAGAGAGATACATCCAGAGACAGGCACACACATGCTTGGCATTTATACGCGCGTGCTGCTTGACTCGAATCCTTCGTCGCGACGCGGTTGTCGGATTGAAGAAGAAGAAGAAGAAGGAGAAGGACGAAAAGGATGAGAAGAAAAAAAATAGGTAGAAATGGTGGACAGGGGGGGGGGGGGGGGCAGCGGATTGGGGACAGTGGAAGTGGAGCAGGAGCATTTGTGGGTGTGCGAGAGTATAAAGGTCGGTCAGTAAGGGTAGGGTGGGGGGCCGAGCTGGCCAGGACCAACAAAACGACATATTCGTCCTGCATAAATGATGTAATTACAGCGCAAGATTTTTGCTATGAGCAATTTTTATTTTAATTCCTTTTATTTTTTTCTTCATCATTTTCTTCACCCGCTCCTCCGTATATACCCATTTATCCGTTTCCATGTTGTCTCTCCTTTTCCTATATAACAAACACAAACACACACACACACACACCCATACATGCATGTGTGTGTGTGTGTGTGTGTGTGTGGCATATAAGTCGCCTTATATGTGCTTGTAAAATATTTTGCATGCTTTTATCATAATTTTAATTAAATGCGCAAATGACTATAAAATTTATGTTTGTCTGTGCAGCACATTTCCTTCCCATTTCTCTGCTCTCTCTTCTCTCACTTCTCTCTCTCTCTTCTTATTCCTTTTTTATTCTTCATGCTGCTTCCCGCATTTTTTCTTCGCCCATGTGACACTTGTCAAATGCTCCAAGACTCCCAAAAACTATTAAAAAATGCAAAAACTATTTTAATTGAATTTGAATGGAAGGTAACGACCGAAGTGTCAAATCAGAGAGAAGCGAAGAGAGAAGCATAGAGAGAAGCGTAGAGAAAAACAACTCAAAAGGTACTAAGAATGAAGCTCAGTTGATAAGTTAAAATTTCTTAAAAACAAAATAATAAATATATTTGAAAAGAATATCGCTACAAAAATCCAAAGAAACAAAAAAAAGAAGCAAAGCGAGAAGCAAAGGATAATACTTTAAGTACCAAGAAAGATGCAATGGATGCAATTTTAAAAATTAGCAGCGAGATGAAGAAGCAAAAAATGTGAGGAGATACAAAAAGAAGAGAAGGTGATAATTTACTTTTAAAATAAACGAGATGCAAACGAGAAGCAAACGAGAAGCAAACGAGTAGCAAACGAGAAGCAAACGAGTAACAAACGAGAATTCAACTAATAAATTAAATTCATTAATAAGAATTTTGTAACAAGGATAAATTAAAAGGATTCCAGAAACCAAAAATAAAGACAAAACAATAATAAAAATAAAGAAGAGTTAAATAAATTAGTAGAAAAAAAGTAAACGATCTAAAAAGTCGGTCTAAAAGAAGAAGGAAAGTAAAAAAAAGATTCGATAAATAAATCGATAAATTAAATAAATAATGAGACAAATAAGAAAAATCGTTCAACGAAAAAAAGAAGAAAAAACTCAAAACTAAACGAAGACCAAATTACAGGACCTATAATTAAAAATGAAGCCATTCAATAATTGAAGATTAGAAGGGAAGAGAAAGGATCACAAGGATAACAATAAATTTCTAACTGGTTGTAATGGTTGCTATGTAAATATTTAAATAAAATATCATAATTTATCGATTGCTCCTATATATCCTGCATCCCTGTATTTGTTTTCAGATCTTATTACACAGCTCTTTTCACATCCTTGCTGTTTGAAAATAATTAAAAGGGAAAAAGGATGTGGCAATTTGGAATATGAAGTGATTTGTGACTTGACCGCTTTTTGGGCTTATGATGAGTTATTATGAGTTGGGGGGATGAGTCTTCGGCCAATCACACAGAAACTCTTAATTAATGAAAGGATTCATAAATTTCAGAATTTTCATAGTATTCCCAATATTCATAATATTCACAATATTCATAATATTCACAATATTCATAATATTCAAAATATTCATAATATTCATAATATATATAATATTCACAAAATTCAGAATTTTCAAAGTATTCCCAATATTCATAATATTCACAATATTCATAATATTCATAGTATTCATTATATACGTAATATTCATAATATTCATAATTTTCAGTGTGTTCCTAATAATCGTAATATTCATAATATTCATAATATTCATAATATGCATACTACTCGTAATACGTAATACGTATACGTAATATTCATCATTTTCATAATAGCATTCATAATATTCATAACATTTATAATATTCATAATGCTTATTCAATGTTGAACTGTCGCTGAACGGAGAAAATGCGACGTAGGTTATTCCCACCTTTCCATCTGTTGGTGGTTGGGGGGTGTGAGGTGGGAGGTGTGAATTATGGGGGCGTGGGAACAGAGGTAAGCTGATAACGGGGTGAAGGGGTAAAGGAGCTCATAATTCAAGCTGTACTTGCGTTTTGGTTTTAATTAATTAATTTATGAATTTATTTGGAAGGTGGATATCCACGTGCTTAATGAAAAAGGGCAGCAGGAGCCACAGACCGGGGCCCTCTCTGTGTCCAGGACATACAATTTTCCAGTTTATTGCCATTGCTTCTGTTTTTTCTTTATGATCTCTTGGCTTTCCATTCACGGAAATTTTCCACTTGATTTATGCACTCCCGAACAGTGGCTATTCACCTTTGTTTTTAGCAGCTTTCTCTACTTTATCCTCTTGCTCTTGCTCTTCCTTTTCCTTTCCCGTTTAAAGAGTCCTTCATATATTTCCTCAATGTCAGTTTTCCATTCTTCCCACCGCCATGTTTAGAGTGGACCAAAATTACCTTTCAATATTTTGTGAGTGCTCCCACCGCCATGTTTAGAGTGGACCAAAATTACCTTTCAATATTTTGTGCAGCATCTCAACTCAGTAGTTGTTTGGCGGCATCTCTTCTTCTTTTTTTAAGTAACTTCCTTATCTTCAAGTTTTCTGTGCCCCCTGTCCGTAATCGCTCACTGCTCTTTTTGGGAGCTTCTCTATCCCACTTATTATTCCATAGGCTCACAAAACTGTAGTAAGACTGCACTCACCTTAACTTCTCTGCACATCTTGCTTCGTCAAGGCTTTACAGTTATGTTTTCTGTAGTTTCCTTTGTGCTGTCTTCGTAAACGTTTCATCACTTCCTGAAATTTGATCCTCTCCCCACAAATGACAATGCGAAATGCGTCCTCAACTGGAACCATAAATTTGATGCTTCTATGTGTGAATTTTCTTTTATCCTTCATTTTATTGACGATAACAGTACTTTCCATGTTTCTTTATTGTATACATTTTTCCCCCTTTTGCACTTTTCTTTTTATTCTCTTTTTCGATTTTATTCGTAAACGTTTTATGAATAAATATTTTTACAGTATTTCTGCTGCAAATTTGTGTTGATCAAAGTTCTAAGCTTTGTAGGACACACTCACGAACACACACACACATATACACACACGCTTCATATATATATATATACAGATATATATTTGTGTGTGTGTGTGTGTGTGTATGTGTGTGTGTGCCTTGCTTATTGGATAAGTTGAAAAAGGGTTGAGGGCGACGGACATCGCCTGTATTAGTAGTGAGTGTGTTTAGCAGTTGTTTTTGTTGCTGTTATTCGAATTGTTGTTGTTGTTGTTGCTGTTGTTGCTGTGGATGCGTGTACTTTTGATTTTTCCGGCGCAGGTGGTAACAACAACAACAACAACAACAACAAAGACTTTGAGTAAAATAAATGATAATGGCCTCAATGATTATGCATCGGCACGTTTCTCATCGCGCCTGCACACACACAGCGCCACTCATACAGTTACATGCACGCACACACATACACGTACGCATCCACACACACACATACACACATACACACACACACACAGGCACAGCCTTCTACAGGTGTAGTTGAAAAAGGATTCACTGGTCGCTGTTGTTTTTAGCTTTCTGGCGGCGTTTAGCAGTCGGTGGGAATTTTCTTGTTGTTGTTGTTGCTGCTGCTGTTGTTGTTGTTGCTGCTGTTGTTGTTGTTGTTGTTGTTGTCTTTTATCGCCACTCGCGCGATTTGGCCAAACAAATTACAAATTGGGTTTAACTACTATTTTTTATGCTGCCGCGGCGTTTTATCCCCGGATCCGGGCCTTTCTGCGTTTCAGTGGCTGCCATTGCACATTACGCACACACACACACACACAGGCACAGGCACAGGCACAAGCACAGACACACGCACACCCACAATCAGCATTCACCTGGTGGTGTCTCCTCTGCGGAATCTACTCTTTATTTTTTATTGTTGTTTGATTTTCGCGGTCGCGCGTTTGGCTTTTCATTTCATTTAACGCGCCCGCCGATGTTTTTGCGGCGGACTCTGTCAACAAATCGCCGGATAGCCGCCTGAAGTGCCGTACACGGTCAGCCGGTTTGCGGGATGCGGCTACCGGCAAAACGGTCAACCAACAGGACGCACTTTTTGTCAGGTTAGAAACGCATTAGATGCCTCCTCTCTTTCTCTCCTTTTCTTAACTACTCTTTCTTTTTTCCTCTCTCTATCTCTTATTCCCCCTTCCTCTCTCTGTCTCTCTCTTCCGATCTCTCTTCTTTCCATCTTTCACTCTTTCAATTATTTTTATAATTTCTCCTTGTTCTCCTCGGTCTCCACTTGCTATTTATGTCTTTCCTCTATCTCTCTCTCTCTCTGTCTCTCCTTCTTCCTCACTCACTCACTCTTCCTCTCTCTTTGTCTTCCTTTTATCTCGATGTCCTTTATTATTTATCTCTCTCTCTCTCTCTCTTTCTCTCTCTTTTTCATTTCCTTCATCTCTTTCTCTCTCTTTATCTCTTTCTCATTTTATTTTCCTTCTTCTCCCTCTCTCTCTCTTTTTCTTCCTCACTCACTCAATCTCCCTCTCTCTCTCCTTTTCTTCCTTTTTTCTCGATGTCCTCTATTGTTTATATTTTTTACTTTCTTTCCTTTGCCTATTACTTTCTTCTTCACTTCTTCTTCTCTCTATTTCTCTCCCTCTTCCATAATCTACCCATGCATCAGCATTCAAGTAGGCGACCTCGCAGCTAGCACTTCATTCACCGATCGAATAGTAGGCCCGGCTATAAACTCAAACAGTGGAGCCTTGCGGCTAGCACAAAATTTTTCATTCACAGTTAAAACACCGACTATACAGCTTCACCTATTCCATTTGAACAAAAAAAAAAAAGTTTACGGATAATTTTTTAGTTTTCGTCTCAATCGGGAATCGTTGAAAGTAAAACGGGCACGAAAACAAAAATAAAATTAAGTAAGGCTCAAATGAAGCAGTGAAAGTTAAATGAGGCTTTAACCAAACTCCTTTAGATGGAGAAAGTCAACGGACACGGAGAAGGACGAATGTACGCTATCCAAGGAATATCTCGTTCTTCGTGCGGTGAGGCTCGTCGTGTTATACTTGACCCCAATGATGGTTCAGCGATGCCCAAGGAGCCGTCAGCTCCGATCCGTTCCAATACCATTATCAAAGGATCCATGGGGCTGCTGGAGCATACCCGTACAAACTGGATGGGACGCTTCCAGGACTTACTCCGCCTAATCAAGCGTCGTTTGTAGGGACACATCATACCTCCCCCCGCCAACATCCACACCAAAGCACTCGCCTACATAACTACAGGACATTTATGGAATGAGCAATTCTCAACAAGTTGTTACTGCTCCTGATTCCACTTTGGATACTGACGGCTTATTGTTCTGGTATGTGAGCGGCTGGAAATACCCGAGCACCCTGCGTGCAACCATCTCCATCCTTCATCCTCCATCTTTCATCCTCCATCTTTCATCCTCCATCTTTCATCTACTATCTTTCACCTATCTTTCATCTACTATCTACTCTCTTTCATCTATCATCTGCCATTCTACAGCTTCCATCCACAATCCACCATCTTCCCTCTTCTATCCTCTATCAGTCATCCTCCACTTATCATCTTCCATCCGTAATTTACTATCTATCACATATCATCTTGCCTCTTCCATCTTCCATCTTCCATTTTCCTAAAACCTATCATCTTCCATCTTTCATATTCCATTTTCCATTTTTGTTTTCTATCTCCTCTCCTTTGTCATCCATCTTCCCTCGATCATCTTTTTTCTACCATCTTCCACCTACCATCTTCGACCTACCATCTTACATCTGCCAACTTCCATCTACAACTCTTCTTCTTTCATCTTTCTTCTTCCATCTTTCTCTTCCATCTTTTGGTATATGGAAGATCCACCTACCATCTTCAACCTTCATTTCTTCTTCTACCATTTACCATCTACCATTCATCGTTCATCATTCACCATTTACCATCCCATCTTCCATCCTCTTTCTTCCATCTACCATCCTTTTTCTTCCATCCTACCCTGTCCTATACAATCTTCCATCTACCCTGTCCTATACCACCTTCCATCTACCACTGTCTACACTTCCTGCCCAGAACTGGATTTCCGTTGAACAAAGGATTGCGACACCGACCACGAAGGACGATGGTCAACAATTGAAATGTATTTAGTGTCTGCCTTTGGGCCACAGAGGAGTGCGGCCCTAGTCACCCAGGACAACAACAAGAGCAACAACGAAAACAGAAGTAACAACTGACACATTAGCAACAATAAGCAAATGTTACAGGAACAGACACAATAGAGGCAAAAAGGACAATTGGAAGCAGGAGCAACAAGGCGAACATTAAAATTGCTAACAGACAAAGCGAGCAAAAGTATTACAACTTGTCAGGAACAACAACAAAATTATATAAAATAAAAACAATAAGTTAATAATAAAATAATAAAAAAAAAAAAATAAATAAAAATAAAAAAATTGCATTTAATATTTTAAAATTATAAACTTCATAGAGCAAAACTCTGTGGGTGGTGAGGGGAGGGGCAAGGCATCCCCGAGGTGCCGAGGCGACTGCCCAACTATTCGCTCCTCCGCCAGGGTTGTCAGGTCACAGCAGTCACAAAGGGTTGCGCTGCCATGTGTCAAGTAGCGAGATATTGGCCAGGGTTGCTTGTTGTTGTTTTCGGCACGCTCTGAGTGACAGCGACAATGCGCTTCCTTCATCGCCTGACGAGTCCTTCGATGTCAAAGGAGTGTCTTCCATTCGTGGCTCCACTATTTGATCTACTCTTCAGATTCCTTGAATTAGGACGTTTCTTTACCTTTTGACTTATTTTACTCCTTACTTCTTGCTTATTTTTTCAGTTTCTTTTCTCCTCATTTTCTATTTGCTTTTTCTCCTTTCTTTTCAATTGTCTTTCTTGTCATTTCAAAAGTTTCTCTACCTTCTCCTTCCTCTGTCAATTATTATTCTCCATCTCAGCTTCTCTTCTATTTCTACCTTCGTTTCTTCTTCTTGTCATTTCTAGCTTCTCCTTTATCCTTTCTTCTTATCTTCTCTACTTCTACATTTCTCTACCTTCTCCTTCCTCAGCTTCTCTTCTATTTCTACCTTCGTTGCTTCTTCTTATCATTTATAGCTTCTCCTTTATCCTTTCTTCTTATCTTCTTTACTTATTTCTTAATCCTTTTCCGTCTTTCATTTTTTTTATTATTTTTCTTTAAGTCCTGCTTCTGCCATTCGCTGGAAGTACAAAGCGATTTTATTGTAGGGCATCATCTGTCTCTTGGTCCCCGAAGTGCATTTTGGCTGTTTGAGGCAGTGCTTGCCACAGGCCAACGAATGCCCCCATGTAGTGTTGCATGTTGCAAGCGATTCTTGTTGCTACCTTCCTGTTGTCCCACCTTTCCGCCCGGACGCCGCTTCCCACTCTCCAGCTCCTGCTCAACCGCCTTCCCGCCTCCCCGCCCCTTCGCATTTTCCCCAACGACTGACAAATGTCAAAATATAATTTTTGCGTGGATTTGCGTCTGCACAACAAGACCAACAACAATTATATATGTTTGTTATATCAAAGAAAAAAAAAAAGTAAGCCCCCCAAACACACACACACACACACACACACACACACACACACACACAGACACACACACGTTCAGGAAAATAGAAAATAGAATACTTTTTAGCACTTTTACAACTGCTGCACGCCGCTTGCTTATCGCGCCGCTGCCTGAGTAGCACATTAATGTGGCCTATGTGACCAGGAGGCGGGGGGTGGTAGAATGGCTGGGGAGGGGGGCCGGAGTAGCTGTGGCAGTTGCCGACGTTGCATGTCCTACTGTGAGACATAATTTTTAATAATCTACAACACGAGCGGGTTGAAAAAGCGACATCACTGGGGGCCACTGAGGGGCGCTGGGGGCATTTGGCCCCAAAAAATACGCGCATGCAAATGGCTTAATTTAATATATAATTATACCCTGTAAAATGTGTGCGACAGTCAATTGGGGCGGTGGGCGGCAAGCACAGCGCAATTAAAAAAAAAAAAACCCAAAATAAATCGACGCTGAGTCCAGAAGCCTAAAGAAAAGTTGAGGCTTGCCTTGAGAAGTCCCAAATCTGTGCTTCATTCAACCCTTTGACATTTTTAAACATTTGTCAAAATTTTAAAATTAAAAAAAAAATTAATTAAATTATTTTTATTTAAAATATTTCTCTTAGTTCAAAATTGTCCAGAGACACTTCAATTTGAAAAGCCTTAAGGATTCTTAAAGATTAATTTATTATTTGCCATCCAAATAATAAATAAATAAATAATAAAATAAAAACAAAAAAACTACACAATTTTTAAGTTTTAATAAAATATATTTAAATTAAATTTAAAAAAAATAATTTTAAAATCATTATTTGTAATTTTAAAATTTAAAATAAAAACTACAAAGAATTTAGCATAATTTTTTTGCCCTGAAATCCTCAAGATTAATCCGCTTTTATTTTTTAAATTAAATTAATTTTATAATTTAAATTTTAAATTTAACAGCTTAAAAAAATGTAAATCAAATCAATTTTTTTTATTTCAAGCTTCAAGTTACTTAATTAATTTACAGATTTATCCTTTTTTTTAGGTGCTCAAAAAAAACAACGCTTTTTGTCACATACAGAGAAAGCTTAAAGCTGTTTAAATATGTGCAAAGCTTTTGATTTAATCAGCTTATAATTAAAATCGAAAAGCTTTTGGCTATTCCATCAAGAGAGTTAAAATTTAAAAAAAATTTTAACTGAAAGCTGCGTATTTTTTTTTAGTAGGAAAATCATTTGTTCTTTTAAAATGGCGATGAGCTTTGAGCTGCTTAAATTGAAGTACATAAAAAGCTTCTCTTCTGCTTTCAAGCTTGAAATGAGTTCTGCTTAAACCGATCTACCCTTTGAGAGCGACGCTTTTTAAGGACTCCCTCGTATTTTTACTTTCCCCCTTGAATTGCCAAGGTGCTAAGAATTATGCTTAAATGTGTTCGGGTGAATATGCGGAGATTGTCTTGTCTAAGCCAAAGATTGATGCTGCGTTACTGCGACGCAAAACTCTGGCTTCTCACTCCCCCCACCCCATCCCGCTCCTCTTATTACTTCTTCCGCAACATTCTCGCATTTCACCCCCTTTCCCATGGCAATCCCAGAGCCGTAATTAAATTATCATGCGAGTAACGTAAAATTGCCTACTTTTAGGCTGAGACATTGTCGCCTGCATATGTAAAGATGCCGCTCGATGGCACCACCCACCACCTGCATACCCACCACCCGCCTAGATACACACCTGCACACTGGTTGTGGTCTTGGCTAGTAGATGTTATTCAAGCGGCGGGCAACGGGTTAACATTAGCGCACTTTTTATGGCCCACGCTGGATAAGTGCTTGTTGTTGTAGCTGCTGTTCCTCTTGTTGTTGTTGTTGTTGTTGTTGTTGTTGTTGCTGCTGTTGCTGCTGTTGCTGCTGTTGCTGCTGTTGCTGCTGTGTTCGTTGTTGCTGTTGTTGCTGTTGATGTTGCTGTTGTGGATCTTCTCCTCCTTTTTCTATTTTTGTCGTTGTTGTAGCTTCTTTTTCTCTTGTTGTTCTTGTTGTCTGTCCTGTCCTGCTGTTACTTGTGTCGCATCTCTATGATTAGCGTCGAAATTTATGCCAACCGCAATGGCATTTTGTGGCATCAACCACGACAAACACAACAACAACAATAACCGTAACAACAACATGAAATCTAGCAAGTCGTATGTGAGATAGCCCCATCAAGCCCCCATCAAGAAATTTAATCCCGATGCCCTTAGCTGCAGCAGAAAAGGATGTAAGGCCAAAAGGATATTTTAAAATTAACTATAATCTTTAATATCAATAGTCAATCAATAAAATAGGCAAATACAGAAGAAGAAGAAAATGATACAAATGCAGAAAAATATAGAAAAACTTACTTTAAGTTTAGGGATAAGGATTAAGGATATTAATACGGAGGAACCAATCAAGAAAGACCTAAAATTTAAGTTTTCTAAGAATTGTAAAGATAAAAAAGCCTTAAGATAAGTCAAAATATAAAAATAAAAGAAATAGCTATAAAAAGGATTATGGGAAGAGGATCTTAAGACACACAAAGTCGATACTCAAACCAATTGTAAATTCATAGGTGAAATAATAAAAAATAAATAATATTAAAAGATGTAACTTAAAAAAATAGAGAATGTCTTTAGTCATGTACAATATATACAACAACAAAAAAATATTAAAAATATTATAATTTAAAAAGGAAAATTAAAAAAAAAAATGATTTGAGCTCAAATCATTTAAAATTAAATGTTTAAAAGGTTAGGCCATAAACAAGAGGAAATTTTATATATTTTTATTATTTATATATAAATATTATTATATATATAAATATATTTATATTGTTCATATTATTATGGTATTAAAAGGAGAATATGATAAATTAAATTAATTATAAAAAAAAATGCTGATTTGGCAGTCAAATGCTCGAACCCCTCAACTCACCTCTTTTGCCATAAAACATCTGAAGCTGATGATAAATTTTATTAAATTAAATTTATAAATAAAATATAGTTTATTAATTTAATATAATTAAAATATTTAATTTAAACTCAATACTTCAATAATTCCACGCATTGATTGCAAATTTGAATATCATAAGGTGGGATACCGTTATTTCAATCTGCAATGCATTGCCTTGCACTGGGAATATGGTTCGTAACTTGGATAAGGAGATCATCAGAAAGTTATTAAACGGAATCCACTTAAAAACTCTCAAAAGATGACGTCGCACTTAGTGGTCAACAGTTACACATCATATGTACCCTGTCTGTGTGTGTGTGTGTGTGTGTGTGTGTGTGTGTGTGTCAACAGGATGGCTTGACATACGCGAGTTGAGGGATAGGTAGGGCAGGTCTCAGCCTCGGCATCTCGGGCAGCAGATGTGTTGACCAAATGTGGACTTAGGACGTGCTTTTAATTTTTAAAAACTGCTTTTTAAACGTGATAAAACACGTTGAAACTGCACACAGTTAAAAAAATAGAACACATCTACACACACACACACAAACATATGAATAAGCATATATTCTAAATATATATATATATATATATATATACATATGTATTTATATATAGAGCGGCATTTTTTATATAACATCCGCGCAAATCCCAAGCCGAAGCCGAAGAACTAGAAAAGGGAAAAAGTGGTGAATAAAAAGTCGTGAGTGCGGGACGCCAACAGAAAGGAAAATAAAATAAATAAAAAAACGAACGGAATGTGTAAAGCGTGCATTTACATAATGAAAGATGTAGCAATATGTGACTGTATACCAGCACGTGTGATGTGTGTGTGTATGTGTGTGTGTGTGTGTGTTTGAGTCCTAGTCCGGCTGCAGCTACTGACAAAGGGATAAGCAGCAACGGGACATCATGTGCGTGGCATTTTTTTCACCATAGTTAAAAATTATAAAAAATGAAATTATAAAATATTGAGGCGAGTAAGAAATGCGCAAAGGACATACACACACACACACACACAAATACGAATGGGCAGACACACACACACACACATACACACACACACACTGAAGCAGTGCAATTGGGCTGAAAGCAGTGCAGTTGGGCATCCGGTGAGCTTGTGCGCTGCTTGCCCGCTCCCCGTCAGCAGGCAACTGCTTAGCGGGTTTGAGGCATAGATGGCGCTGTGAACCGCACAGAGAATTAATGTCCTTTTAGATACAAATGCAATTTATAAGCGTATGTATGAGCGACTGTGTAAGTTGTGCGGTCTGTAAATGTTAATGTAGCTGTGTGTGGAAACCATATGTATGTGTGTGTGTGTGTGTGTGTGTGCGTGCGTGTGTGAGTAAGAGTGTGGGTGCGGGTGTAGGTGTGCGAGACGCCCCAAAAATGCTTTCACATTGTCGTACAGCATCTTTTCCTCCCAAAAGTAAGCACACACACACACACACACACACATACAGGCACACTCACACACACTTAGCCACAGCCTTACGTTTTTTCCAACGTAATTTTGAATAACATTAAAATTATTAGCTACAAATGGTCAGTGCCTGGGATGGTCAGGATGTGGAGGATGGCAAAGTGGGAGTGGCAAGGAGATGCGAAATGAACGATGGTAAAAAATGAATATGCAAAAAATGGGCGTAGCCCAAACAACAAATGTACATAATGAGCTCTGGCTCAGCGACACAGACGTCCATTTGAGTGGACGGCGGGAGGGGATGGGTCCTTGCCGAGATTTACGCGCGACAGTTTTTTTTTCTTCACGACCCCTTTTAGCTCTTTCCCACTTCCCACTCTCTCTCTCTCTCTCTCTTTCCCCACATCCCTCAGTCCTTGCAGTGTCCCCGCGGAGCTAAACACTTTTCAGTTGATATCGCAAATCCTTTTTTGCAACGCTTACATAATGATATGTGGGCAGCGGTTGCATCCATTTTTTCTTAATTCGTGTGTCTGTGTGTCTGTATGTGTGTGTGTACTCTGCAGCTGCTGCGGTCTGTTACAGACGGATTTGGGGGGGAGGGGCAGGCGGAGAGCATTGCATTTGCATGCAATTTACGTTGTTGATTTGAGAAACGGAAAACTCGACACTCGCCACAGAAAAAAAGGAGTAGCGACTTTGAAAAGGATCCTTAAACTAGCTACCTTTCCAACCAAAGAAAGAGAGAAAGAGAAAGTGAAACAAAAGAAAGAGAGAGAGAGAGAGAGAGAGAAGGTGGAAGAAAGTGAGAATGAGAAAAAGATAGAAATCGGTAAGAAGTCGTCATCCGATCGAAAGGATACTTCACACTCCTTGCACCTTAAGGTCCCTTGCTATACATGATATACACAGCAGATTTACCCACTCCATCAAACAAGACAATCCTGGCATCGTATGCTAAGGATGTAGCTATCCTTTATAGCTCAACAAAAGTTACCAAATTATTATTAAGATGTCGCACTGTCGCATAAACAGGAGCAGCAAGTTATCCCTTCGATGTAAAAGGACAGTCTATAATTCCAGAAGCAGCAAGCTATCCCTTCGATGTAAAAGGACAGTCTATAATTCCATAGTGGCAGCAATTTGGAAATATGGAAAATAAATTTGAGAAGTTGCAGCCAAGTCACACATCCAAAAAAAAATAAAGATAATTCAAAATAAATATTTTAGGACTTTAGTCAATTATCCTTTTTACGTAAGGAGCACAACATTACATAGAGACCTTCATCGGGATACGGTGAAAGGCTCAAAGCTCACAGAAATAAACTGGCTCAAACGCTGGAAAAAAAATAAAATAAAAAAAATAAAAAATAAAAAAATAATAATATATATATTATATACATATATAAAAAAAATATAAATGATTAAATAAAAACAGTAAAATAAATAAATAAAAATAATAATATATATAATAATATAATATATATAAAATATATAAAAGAAACAAAAAATAAAAATAAAAAAAATAAAAATAATAATTAATATATAATACATATTTATATATTATTTTATACATAATTAGATTTGTATAACAATATTTATATTTAATGTCTTAAATTTTGTTATATTTTCTAGGCTTATCTTCATTAAATTAAACTATTTAATTATAATTAAATAAAGATATATTTATTTTATTACATATATGAGAAAAAAAAAATAAAATAAAATAAAAAAAATATATATATATAATATATATAAAAAAAATAAAATATATATATACATACATAATATATATAAAAAAATAAATAAATAAATAAAAATAAAAAAAAAATATTTAATATACATATATTACATATTTTATATATAACAATTAGATTTTTATAATATTTTTATTTTATATTTTACATTTTTTATTAATTTTTTAATCTCTATTAATTTAAACTATTTAATTATAACTACACAAATAATTAAATATCTTTCTTATTTTAAATAATTTTAGAATTACATAAATAAAATTTTTAATTACATAAATGAAACTAAAATAAATACTAAAAAACTTATATAGTAATTTTAAATAATTAATTAACGAAAATTAAAGGTCCTCATCTTCTTCAGGCAGAACAATGTTCTGGGCCAACTCCAGGTCACGCTCAACCTTCAACTGCCACTCCTCGTCCATCACAACGTCCGGCGGCAGCAGAGCTGGGGCTTCAACGAAAGTCAAATCAGGATCACCCAACAGCTGGCGGGCTAGCCAAAGGAATGGCTTGTCGTAGTTGTAGTTCGATTTGGCTGAGATCTCGTAGTACTAAAAGGATTCAGGTAATTCATTTTAATCCAATAATTAAATAGATAAATTAAATAATTAAAATATCGGAAGAGTATGTCTCTCCCCTCTTATAATATATCATTAGCTCTCTAGGACTACCCTAATCCGTCCCTAGTCCTTCCCTAAGACTACCCTAATCCTTCCCTAAGACTTCCCCAGTCCTTCCCTAAAACATCTCTAGTCCTTCACTAAGACATCCTCAGTCCTTCCTTAAGACATCCTCAGTCCTTTCCTAAGACATCCCTAGTCCTTCCCCAAGACATTCCTAGTCCTTCCCTAAAACATCGCCAGTCCTTCCCTAAGATATCTCTAGTCCTTCCCTAAGACATTTCCCTAGTCCTTCCCTAAGACATTTCCCTAGTCCTTTCCTAATACATTTCCCTAATCCTTCCCTAAGACATTTCCCTAGTCCTTCCCTAAGACATTTCCCTAGTCCTTTCCTAATACATTTCCCTAATCCTTCCCTAAGACATTTCCCTAGTCCTTCCCTAAGACTATTTCCCTAGATCCTGTCCCCTAAGACATTTCCCTAGTCCTTCCCTAAGATATTTCCCTAATCCTTCTCTAAGACATTTCCCTAGTCCTTCACTAAGACATCCCTAGTCCTTCCCTAAGACATCCTCAGTCCTTCCCTAAGACATCCCTAGTCCTTCCCTAAGACATCCCTAGTCCTTTCCTCGAACATTTCCCTAGTTCTTCCCTTAGACATTCCCTAGTTCTTCCCTAAGACATCCCTAGTCCTTCCCTAAGACATCCCTAGTCCTTGCCTAAAACATCCCTAGTCCTTCCCTAAAACATCCCTAGTCCTTTCCTAGAACATTTCCCTAGGACTTCCCTTACCCTGCATTTTTCAGCGTAGGGACATGAAAGCTAAGGACTCACCTGCAAACCTTTCTGGCGATGAAACACAATGCTCTTGGCCTTGACCTTGCGATCCTTGAGGTCAACCTTATTTCCGCACACGACAATCGGGATATTGTCGCAGACGCGCACCAAGTCCTTGTGCCACATGTGCACGTTCTTGTAGGTCACACGTGATGTGACATCAAACATGATGATGGCAGAGTGCCCGTTCACATAGTAGCCATCACGGAGGCATCCATATTTCTCCTGTGCGGTGGTATCCCAAATATCGAAGCGAATTTCACCACGGCTGGTGGTGAATTCCAATTGATGGATCTCCACTCCAATAGTGGCGACATATTCCTTCTTGAATTCACCGGTCAAGAGGCGATTCACGAATGTTGTTTTCCCAATTCCACCATCCCCGAGCAGGATACACTTGAATGTGGGTACATCCTTTTTTTTTTCCTCAAGTGCCATAGCTCCCATCTCTTCGGTATCCATTTCTTCCTGCTGGGCCATAGTTTTCTTTATCTTTTTTATTTTTAATTTGTGCGCCAAACACGTTTAAAAAATATCAAGATTTTTTATAAGAAACGACAGGATACTCAGGGCAGACTTGGGATAAAAAAAAATAAATTTATTTTTTTTTCTAAACGAACTTCACTCGACGAGATGAAACGAATAACTAACTTATGTTAAGCTAGGAATTAATAAGGAAACCTCGGGCTGCTTTCAAATTTTCTTCTTCTGCCTTAAAATGTCAAAAAAAAAATTATCTTCTTTATTTTTTCAAACTACAGTTATTTTCAAATATATATTTTATATTTATTAGCTTTCAATTAAAAATATATAATTCAGTTATAAAAACACTTAAGAATATAATAAAAATTAAAATAAAAAATTTCTTAAAACAAAAATTTATTAAAATAAAAAATAAATTAAAAAAAAAATAATAATTAAAATGAAAAATAAATTAAAATCAAAAAGTAATTTAAATAAAAAAAATAAAATATAAAAAAAATTGAAATAAAAAATAAATTAAAAAAAAATAATTTAAATAATAAATTAATTTGAATAAAAAATAAAATAAAATAAAAAATAAATTAAAATAATTAAATCAAAATATAAAAATTTTATTAATGCTAAAATAGTCCATTAAAAATTCCGTATTAATTATAATAACAATATAATTCCTGGACGCTCGACTTAACATATTAATATCCTTACTCCAAGTACCTAGTCCTATATATATATCGATACTCTTAAAGGAACTTATCACAGTAAATTTAGAGCTGCGAAAATGTATCCTGCGGACCTGGCAGCTTCCTTCTGCTCCTGGATTTAGTTGGATTTGCCCAAGCTGCAAGGAAAATGTCAGACAGAAGATTAGAGTAAAAATAAGCAGACAGGAAATCATTTATTTATCTACCATAAGAGTCCTGTCTGGAACATGGAAGGATACTCCAAATGCATCAAATTTAATCTAAAAGATTTCAAGGAAGGAATAACAATAATACAAGTCATTTGGAAAGGACTCAGAGAGAACATTGGATGGAAGGACATTGATTTGATTTCCATTTGAAATTTGAATTTCAGTGCATCTTCGCTCTGGCTAGCTTCAAAGGATATACGCTGTTCCTTTAATTTTTTGATTATTTATTTATTTTATAACTTCCTTATTCATTTTATAATTAATAATATTATTTATATTAAGATTAGAATATAAGTTGTGGGACGTGTATAAAAATGCGATTATCTTTCATAATTTCTCCTTCTCCTCTCCTCTGCCTCCTTCTGTACTGCTGCCTTCTCCTTCTCCTTCTTCTTTTCTTTTCTTTATATCCATTCTCATTCTCATTCCCTGTCTCTTTTGCTTTACATTTTTAATGCGTTCTGCGCCTTGTTGCGCCTCTTGCGTCGCTTGCGTGCCTTGCGACGCAGCCGATTGAATTCTCTTATGTGTTGGACAATGAAATGCTTGAAGTCGCTGCCCTCGTATTGGCGGCAGGACACTGTCAATAATATTAAGGAATTAACGTAGAAAAAAAATCTTATATCATAGTTATTCATATTTGATGAATTTGGGCCACGCCTCCCACCGCTCTGCCTGCTGTCGTCCTGTTGCTGTTGCTCCTGCTCCTCCCATCGCTTTTGTTTCATCTTTTGCGGTTCTTTGTTCAAATTGGTGAGTTTCTTGAATTTGGTGAATTTGGTAAAATTGTTGTAGTTGTCGCTGTTGTTGTTGTTGCTGTTGTAATTGTTGTAACTTTTATAGTTGCTGGAATTGTTGAAGCTGTTGTAGTTGTATTTGCGTTGCTTGACAGCGGATCCTGGCGACAACGTGGACGAAAACGACGACTCCTCATCCTCATCGCTTTCCGTGTAGCGACGATAGCGCTTCTTGGCCTTTGGAGTGAAATGTTGGCGTAGATAATCATAAATGCTCATGCTTCTAATGGTGATCAGATTGATGGTGTTGCTGGTGTTGCTGATGTTGCTGATGTTGCTGATGTTGCTGATGTTGCTGATGTTGCTGATGTTGCTGTTGTTGCTGTTGTCCAAGCTTTTGCTGTCGATGGTCGTTAGCCTTTTGAACGGTTCCGATTCATGCGGCGCCACATGCTGTAGATACCGCCAACTGCCACACGCCAAGTGCGTGCGGTTTGGTTGCATGTTGTTGGTAATTGTTGTTGACATTGTTAGAGATGTTGTCGGTGTTGTTAGTATTTTTGATGTTGTTGGCAGCATTGGCATTATTTTAGTAGTTATTTGATCGTGAACATATTGATCTACAGCAGTGACTGCAACGCGTCAATGATCATTGACTAGTGGGCCCCAGAACATTTTAGATATTTTGGTATCGTCTTCGGTTAAAAAGAATTGGCGTCCCAAATGTACAAACTCCTTGAGCGACAATTGACCATCGCCATTCTTGTCTATCACAGCAAATGAAACGGCAGCATCATCTTCAGAGAGTCCCAGACAGCGGAAGAAGAGCTTATATTGTTCGAGATCCAAATGGCCGGTGTGATCAAAATCAACGGCCTGTGTTCCAAGAAAGATTATAAATAATTTTATTGTTTATGACAATTAAATAACTTGATCAATTTGTTACCTTAAACAAGTAGGGCAAAAAGCGTCCAATGCGTTTGGCCATCTTCTTGTCGTTCAGTCGGTGATGCAAGTCGGTTAAAAACTGCTCGACAGTTACCAAATTATATGGAGTTATCTCCCCGAATTGCTCCTCCCATGTCTGCTTGATGACCTCCTTAAACTCGGCAGTCGTTTCGGGTGACAAGTGTCCCAAGTTAGTGAAACGATTGGCCAGCAACTTGAAGTCGTCATAGGAAACGACACCATCGTTGTTGACGTCCATAATGCCATGCAATGTGCGCATCTTGCGGCGCCAGAAGGCAGAGTCACCCTAAAATATACAAAATATAAAATTTAATAAAGTATTCATTTTTATTAGCAAGTTTAAATTCAATTTTCCAATTATTCAACTCAACCTCGAAAAAAAACTGCTTGCAAAGCGAGAAACTTGCACTGCTTGTGGACGCTTTTGCCTGCATACAATTTTTTCAGCTGCTAAGCTAAAGTTCAACGAACGGATTTAGCTTAGACACAAACCAGTGACAGCTTTGCGCCTGCGCCACCCACTCATGCCCTGCATCTCATTAAACCAACAGGTTTCAAACGTTGTAGACGGCAAGCACACGCGCGCGCACGCACGCACACACACACACATGCATACACATACATACGCAAAAATTTTTGGATTTATGCCCACGTGTCGGCCCGATTGGTTCACTCACCCGTTCGCTGCGCTTAATGTTCGCATTTTGACGACGTCGTTCGAACTCATCATCTGAATCCGAATCGCTGTCGCTGTCGTCACGTCGCAATGTAGCTGCACCCGCGGATTTCTTAGAGTATTTGCGTGCAGCCTGGCCCACAGCTCCAAAGAAAGGCAATAATTCACTGGGTGTACACAAAGGAACAGTCACAAGACGCTATAAAAAAAGAAGCAATAAAATAAATTTAACAAATTTTAACATCATTTAAAGTAAAATTATAGCAACTTCTTATACTACAGTTTTAAGGGTACTTTCTACACTGCTTGTCCTCCCATGCACTGCTTGTTGGCCCCAACAGCTAACAAATATTTTTATTGTTGGCCAAAACAAAAACAATTAAAGGAAACCTCAGAATAAAAACAAATAAATTAAGTCAGTAATTGTTGTTTTTGTTTACTGTTGCATTAACAGTGCGATGTTACATAAGCGTATGGCCCATACCGTGCCCTTCGGCCACCAACAGATTGTAAACACATACCCCAAATTACACACAATACAACACGCATGTTCTTGTTTTTTCCCATTGCTAAGGTCAGTTCTGGATTCCCTTTATGGACCGGTTCCGATCATACAAACACACACAAACGTATGTACAACAAAGTACTAAGACTTATCAAGAGCCGTGACACAGCATAAGTAAATTCTTATACATGCTGTACAGTTTGAGAGTCACTCCGAAGGCCCAAATAACCACGTGGAACATCCACACAAACAATCAAATCTCGCATTGGTGCTCGGATCATGTATTCTTTCTCGTTTCTTTGTGACCTTGCGGTTAACAGTGTTAGTGAAGATTCAACTGCTATCGCATACACATACACATACATGCATACGCTGACATGCATGCATGGGCGTTCGCCCGTTATTTAAAATCATTTAAATACGTATCTGTGTGTGCGTGTGTGTACTTTATGTATATGTTTGCATGTCTGCATGTTTGGTATTCTTTAATGAGTTCTTTGGATGTTCTGGATGACAATTGATTGGAGATAACTGCAATCAATGTTGATTCTCATATTTCTTTCATTCCCTTTTGTTTTTAATTACAATTTGATAGCTTGTCAACAGTTTCAGGTAGCCTGAATTTTCGGAAGGGCACAGATAATGGAAACTGTAGCAAAGACAGTGAATGCTGATTTTTTCGGTATGATAATTCCGATGATATCATGAGACAGAAACAAGTTTGGACTCAAAAGACCAACAATAATTTGTCCGATATGCAAATGACAGACACAAGCCTCTCTTCACATATACATAAATACACACACGCATGTCTACATATGTATGTATACATATCCATAAGCAGAGTCGAAAGCAAAACATTAGTCCACAAAAACAAAACAGTTAATTTATGTTTAGGTCTGAAAAACAAACACAGCACAAAGCAAACCAAGCAACAGGTCAAAAACGTTGCAAACTTAAAAAAAAACAAGTAAAAAGTAAAAAAATAACATCAAAGAATAAGATAAAAGGAAAACAAAAAGCAATAAAACAAAAAATTCAGAGTGAAGTTGGCATATAACCACCAAATTACATGGGGTGTGTGTCCGAGCTAAGCTAAGCTAAAAACACATGACTGCCAAACTGTGTGCAAGGCTCGACTATCACCAACTTCCGCATTGAAGCGCTGAAGTTTTCAGTTTGTTTTGGTCTACGTGCTTATTTTTGTTATTGCTTTTCGGCGTTTTGCGCAGGATTTCTTTTCCACAATTTGCGCAGTTTCAAAATGACAAAAGTTTGTTTCTGCTTTTGGGGATGGTTTACCACTTAACCGGTGGGAAAATGTTATAAGGAAACTAAAAGAAAGTTTCACTTTTCAAAATATTGATTAATGGATTGGTGGAGGGAAAGAAGTGCATAGGATGACAGACAGGTGATTGTGAGTTACGATGTAAGAAGTAATACACCAATAAAAATGTATACACACACACACACACACAACAGATATCCAATGCAATAACTGATCACAGTGCATACAGATACACACACACAAACACACACAAGCGTAAGTGTGAATACTTCGTTCTTTTCATTTATGTTTCGTTTTTTTTATCGTAAAACTGTTCTTCCGCATCTCAAGCTTTCAGCTCTGTTCCCCTCCCGTTCTAAAATTTGCAGTCTCCTTCCCACATAAGCAGAATGGCCTCATTTAAAGCTGATGCCCCACCCCCTCTCGATTACCGTGCATTTGTTAAGCGCTTTTTTTGGAGCTCTTTATAATTAAATTAACACACAGAGGAAAACGCTTACATTTGAATGGCAGTCGCTTGTATGGAGCGACCAGGTGGAGAGGGGCTGCTGCTGGTGGTGGTGATGCAGTGCACCCACTGATGCGGCCATATTGCGCTCCAGAATTTCTTTCGAAGTGCGCAACAGACCGCGACTAACAATGTTGAAGGCCATTATAAAAGTTTGTTGTTTTTTGTTGCTGTCAAACTTGATGCTTCTAGTTTTTGAAGAATTTGAATTCAATCTCTTTCTCTTTTTCAGTTAGTATTTGGTTTAGTTAGATGGCTTTGAGGATTTGTCCCAATATCAGGCAAGCGAAAAGAAATGTGCAAGCTGACGGTGTTGCTTAGCTGCTGTTTTTGTTGTTGTTGTTTTTAAGTTGAATGTTGCAGTTGCAGCGCGCATTTAACAACCGGTTTTGAATGCACACAGACACACACACTCTTGAACGAATAAAAAAAGGTTGCAGTTTTGTTTGCTTTTGCGTATTACACTTTTTTGCTCCTCCTTCTCCTCTTTCTTTAACTTCTTCTTCAATGGCTTCTGATACTTCTTTATAATTCTTCCTCAGTTGATTTTTGTCCGTTAAACACAACCGTTCACTATCGCGTTCGAATTCGTTTTGAAACCGGCCGTTGCCTCGAAAAGACATGAAAGCAATGATGGCGGCAACGGCGTCGACAATTCTGTTACAGGCAGCAAATACAGCAGCGGCGCCGTGTTCGTGTGTGTGCGTGTGTGTATAAGCTGTGTATGTGTAAGTGGTATATGGATAAAGAGTGGTGCGAGTGTAGAAGGGCTGCGGCGAAGCTACCAGAAAAATACAGCACACACACACATGCAAACTTACAGCATGTTTTGGGCAGGCAACAAAACAAGCAGATGTTGCAGGCCGGCCAATGCTTCTCAAACCGTTTTACATCTCTTCTGTTTAACTCTGCACTTGAATGAAGAAATTTGTAACCTATTAATGCAGTTCTGTATTGGTATTTGTGCTTGTTTGTGTGCATTTTTATTTACGACTGTTTGTGTGCTTATTGATAAAGTAAACAGAAACCTATTTAGGTCGTTGTGACAAACTGTCTAATGAACGGGCGCTTACAATGTACCAGACAAGCTTACGCATACAACGAAATGTGCATGGGTATGTAAGATTACACAAATACATACACATACCTATACGTGTATATACATGTACGCACACAACAAGTAGAATATGTAACAAGCGGTCGAACGGTCGGTTGGTCGAGCGAGTTTTCTGTTTTGTTTTTTGTTCTACTTCTACTTCAGTGCTTCAACCGCAGACACACACGCATTTACAAACATGCACTGCGTACATACTTATTCAATAATAATGTATACATATACAATGTATTTAAGTATGCTGTTAATGGCCATGGACACTTCGATGTATTTGCATTGTATAATTCGTCACTTGCAGATGCAAAGGAAGAGAGAAAAAAAACATTGCATTAACTTTTGTGGGCAGGAGTAAACGTATGAATTGAGGAAAGTTAACAGCTGTAACGCATCAGCTGTTATGCTGACATACATGTTTGCTTGCATTTTATGTAAACACACATAAGAAGCATGCAGCATATACGCACACACAATTGCATTAATATTGTGTGTTGCGCTGCTCATACCAATGCACTTGTTCCTTTGCGCTTGCCAGAAAACATGTGCAACAAATAAAAAGTTGGCTTGGACTCTAAACGGCCCCCAACAGCTCCATTTTTCTTGTTTGTTTTAGTTTCGTTTTGTATTTGCAAAAAGTGCATTGCTCCCTGACTCCCATTTCAATGTATGCGTGCGCGCTGTCTGTGCCTATTTGTGTGTGCACGAACGTGTGTGTGTGTGTGTTTGTGTGACTGTGTTTGCATGTGAACGTGCAGAAGAACATCGCGCTTGTTGGCATCGGATGACTGTCTAGTGTCACGTAACAACCTTAGCGCCGGGAAATGCAACAATTATAATAAGACAACAGGTTCAGGGAAAATGCATTAGTTCCCTTCAGCTAGGAGTGAATAGACATATGTATATGTAGGCATGTATATAAAAAGAATATGTATATTCATATTTTTTTATTTAAACAAATGAAACAAAGCTCCACTTATCCAATACACCCACCAAATGTACAGTCGTCTGCGCTTGGTACGCATCTTCTCAGATCTGATTATCGTTTTAAGATATTCAAGCACGCTTATACATAATTAGAACATAATAACTGTATGAAATAAATCGATGAATTTATTATGTCTTTGAATGTATTTGTTATTTGCGCACACTTACAAATCGAGTTTATTAAACTTTGCTTAATAATAACATTTATTTGGCTCGGTAGGACGTGAACAGCATACCTGCCTTCACCTCACAGCACGAGCTTTAAATCGTCCAAATTTAATAAAAAAAAACTGCGTAATTTCAAAATTTTACATTTGAAAGTGTTTTGTGTTGTTATTGTTTAAGAGAAGTTTAATGCTTTATTGTTTTGAGTATCCCCCCATGTACATTTCTATCTATGTAAAAGAATAAACAGAAATGTGTTTCTACATGTGTGTATGTGTATACAACTGTGCGTGTCTCATTAATCTGTGACCGGCTAATCAAAATGCGAAGCACTTACATAAATACATACATTGATATGTACCTACACATGTATGTATGCCTGTATAGACATTAACACATCTGTGTTGGTTTGCACGCGACCGCTGTAAATGTAATTGTGTTTGTTGTTCTTGCTTTTGTTTTCATTATTAAAGCGAGGCGCGCACTACAGCAATGTGAGGGTTTGTTTATGCGTGTGTGTTTGTCAAAGTTCTGTTTCTGTTTCTCTTTGCCTCGCTTCTGATCATGCTAGTTGTTTTGTTATTCTGATTCTGATTCGTCTTCTTCTTTATCATCTTATTTTGACATTTTGCGTTTCTTTCAAGGCTTTCCCCCCTTCGTCTATTAGTGATTTCCGCAACGCTGTTTAATTTTTGGCGTACGTGTTTCGCGGCTGCCGGTTTAACAACAACACTAACAGTACCAACAACATTGGCAGATTCTGATACTAGAGTGCGTACATATGTATGTGTGTGTATACGTTTGCCTGCTCGCATGTATTGAAGTTTTAGTTGATGCTGTGCCAACTCTTTCGCTCTCTGTCATCCTTGCAAAGTGCAGATAGTAGGAATGGGTCGATGCAACTTGAAGGCGTGCATGGCGGTCGTTGCCGTTTGCAGCTTTCGTATGCGGACTTTGGCACGTCGACACAGTCTCGCCGGCAATAACAGAGACAGAGTAGAAGCATGAATTGCAGCTCTCTCTTAACATTGCAGTTGTCGCTTACATAACGTTTGCATGTATGCATTTGAACTTCTACATGCGTGTGAAAATTTACAGACACACTCACAGCTTAGTATGGATATGTGTGTATTTCGGGGTTAGTAGCATGGCCAGGCATCTGAGATGCCTACGTGCAGCTCGGCAACGCGTCCTTTTTGGTTGTCGTAGGTTCGACTGGCTAAATTTGAAGGTAATGCAAATTGACAAACATACAGAATTCTATATTTATAAATGTGTAAGCGAGTTGATTGTTTACAGTAATTCATGGACAACTAAACTTCCATCTTATCAGCGACCTGTTTGTTATTTTTATTTTTTATTTATTGTTTTGCAATTGATATAAACAACAACAAGAAGAAAATATTTTGGTAATCATAATTTCATTATTGAGCGGTCGCTTTGTGTGTAACGATTAGGACAAGGTATTCAAAATTTACGAAGGCTGTTCGAAAAGTTACTGATCTATTAAAGTACAAGATATATTAAGCAACAAAACAGAATTTTAAATGTGTTGCCAGAAAGTGATTGAAGCAGTTTACTGCAGTGCACAAAAAAAGGGAAGACTTACTTAATTTTAATGTAAGCAGTGCATTAACCAATGCTAGCAATAGTGAAGACAAGTAGTGACGTAGCTAAGTTCAGAACCAGTGCTAGGACCAGAATCAAAAGTAGCGAGACAAATATTTATATATTTTAAAGAAATCGTTAAATGAATATCATGCAAACTTTGTATTTGGTATAATGTATAAAATTATTTAATTGTTTGTAATAAACAGAGGGTTCGAGTAACAATTTGAAAATTATTATAAATAAAATTACAAGCTGTCAGACACATGAAGAATCTGATATGCTTGGATCGACTCAGTTAAAAATTATTCAAATTCTATTTACCTACTTACTTCGCTGTAGTAAATTATTTCAAGCTATGCCAGTCAGTTAAATAAGCAGTGCCTCCATTTGAAGCAGTGCAACAAGCAGTACAAGCGTGCATAGCTAAGCAGTACAATTTCAAAAAAGCATTCAAAGGAATCGCCGAGCAATGTGCATCACCTATATGGATGGTTTATGGAATTTAATTGATTTCAATTTGACGCATTTGAAATATACGTTATCTCTTAAATTCAATAAAATTAAACAAACCTTATTTATAAAAAAAATATATATTTTAATTATTTATGTAAAAAAATAGGTATTTTTATATGTAAAATATATATAATTATTAAGATATACAAAGAAAACATATAAATACATATAAATACAAATATATAAAAATAGATAGATAAAAATGCTTTGTTTTCCTATTTCTTTAGCTTATGTCATTCTATCGAACTATCGCTAAAAATGCAACCATGTGTTCACAAGTAAGCTTTGTGCTATCGATAAATTTGGCTTATCGCGAGGCTATCTATGCAGAAAAAAAGAAGAGTAGCTGTCGCAGTAAAATAGATTTATTGATTTTAATATTCACGTTTTTGAAAAGTCAACGATCCAAAATTGTTGCAAAATATCTGTATTATGGAGGCGCTGGTCAATTATAGCAGCGAGGATGAGCAGGATGTCGATATGGAAAAAGAAATAAGGGTAAATACTTTACAAGAATTGTTAGGAAGGAATTTTTTTTACAACAAAATGCCGAATGTCAGAGCATTTATATGTGTATGCATATGGGTTTTTTTTTTATATGCCCTGCATAGATTTATGTGTGTGTGTGAGTGCGTGTATACATGCTCTTGTGTATATTTATGTGCATATGACATATGTATATTAATATATATATTTATGCATATACATACACATCTATGCAGGTGCGATACGTTAGACGAATTTCGCCTCAATGAAAATCAAAATCAAAATCGAAATCAGAATAAGTATCATACGTTTATGTATATCTCTCCCGCCTTCCCATACCAAAGATCACACACACCATAAAGCCCGCACCACAAATCCATTACCCTTGTCTATATATATATATCTGTATATGTTTGTATGTAGGATGTATTTAGTGCTTTAGTATAATAATGCGAATTTGCTGTTTCTGAATAGTTAAAAAATTCCCCTAGGCACCACCACCACCACCACCACCACCACATGCAGATGCTTCCATGCAAAAGCGCGTTCCGGCTCCGAAGGCAACTGCTGCACGCCGACGTTCACGCTCGAGTACATCAGCATCGACATTGGAGGCATCACAGGCCACAGCGGCAGCAGCAGCAGCCGAAGCAGTAGCAACAGCAACAGCAGCAGTTGCAGCAGCAGCAGCAGCGGCAGAAGAAGAAGAAGCAGCTGTAGCAGAGGCAGAAGCAGAAGCAGAAGCCGAAGCCAAAGCAGAAACTGCAACATCGGCCATCATCACAACCATCAAAGTAGCCACAACTGGAACATCATTATCATCATCAAGTTTGGTTGTTAAGAAACACAAAAAGAAAGGCAAATCCCGCGAACGTAATATTCGGCGGCAACGTCAACGTCAACGTCAACGTCAACGCTCAAGCAGCGCCAGCAGCGGCAGTGGCAGCGGCAGTGCCAGTGGCACTGGCAGTGACAGCAGCGACAGTGCCAGCGACGATGATGACGATGGTGGAACTAAAGAGAACACAAAAAAGAAATATGCGACACCCTCGTCGCCATCGTCCAAGGCGGTCACAGGGAATGAACAACATCAAATGCAACAGACACTATCGCCATCGAGTGGTGCCGCCAGTCGGCATGGCCACCATCATCACCATCATCATCATCACCATCATCATCACCATCACAGGAACAAAAGCGGTCGCCACAAGAGCAGCACCAACAATGACGAGGTAATCCTTTGTTGTCTTTCTCACACACTAATCCAAAAAAAAAGAAATACCCAAATGCCTCATATAAACATTTATCATGTGCCAAGAATTGGAGCAATTTATAAATTAAGCAAAAAAAAAAAAACCACAAAATTTGTAAATTTCTCATTTTTTAAAGTTGTTGTAATTTTTGTCGGACGCAGCTTCATGGTGTCCTGGCACAGGCCAGCTCCCCATGGAGCTGAGTCGCTGCGAGAATTGCAACTCCTTTGAAATTGCAATAAATTGGCTGACTTTTCTTCATCCACTTCCCACTTTCTCTCTCTCTCTCTCTCTCTGTCTTCCTTTTCCTCATTATACATTTTCTCTATCTCTATCTCTCTCTCTCTCTCTTTCTCTCACTCTCACTCTCGCTCTGATGAGAAGCGTCTCCTAAGCACATATAAATCTTTATATGAGTTACCATAGTTATAGTTACATTTTTTGTTGCCTAACCTCTTGTCCAGGCGAATCCAGGCGATAATCCGGATACGGGTTTTTGCTTCAAAACTTTTCGAATCTCATTTTCCAAACACTTTCCTTTTGTCTGGCTGCTTCATTTGGTCCGATGAACTGAAGGATTCATTTCAATTTATTTTAATGCCTCTAGGCAGTTGGGGCCGCTGGGGGGCAGTGGGGGCTCCTATCCTTTTACTTCTGGTGTCGGGAGGCAACGTCGTTTCGTTCTAACCACTCCCCAATATCTATGCAATTCTCTATATATATATATATGTGTGTGTGTGTGTGTGTATATATGTGTACATGCACATGCATATGTATATGCATATCTTATAAAAATATTTTTTTATTTTTTTTACTGTTTTATTTTTTATTCATAAGCCTAATGCAACCTTTTTACTTATATATTGACTAAAATATACCATTTTATTATTGTTATTGTTAAAAAAAAAAAAACCAAAAAAAAAAAAAAACAATCCGAAAAAAAACAAACTAAAAACCAACACAAAAAATACAAAAATGAATAGAAGCCAAAAGAAAATAGTCTCAAACTGCGACGACCGAAAGGACATGGACATCGACATAGACATGGACATGGACATGGACCAGGAAGGACGTGACCGAAACCGTTACCACGTGACAGGAAGTGACTTTATGTGACACGATGTGACTTCACGTGACAAGAAGTGACTTTAGATAACACGATGTGACTCGATGTAACATGAAGTGACTTTATGTGACAAGAAGTGACTCGATGTGACATGAGGTGACTTTATGTGACAAGAAGTGACTCGATGTGACAGGAGGTGACTTTATGTAACAAGAAGTGACTCGATGTGACATAAAGGTGACTTTATGTGACAAGAAGTGACTTGATGTGACATGAGGTGACTTTTTGTGACAAGAAGTAACTTTATGTGACTCGAAGTGACATCTGGTGACTTTACGTGACAAGAAGTGACTCGATGTGACATGAAGTGACTTTAGATAACACGATGTGACTTTATGTGACAAGAAGTGACTTTATGTGACAAGAAGTGACTCGATGTGACATGAGGTGACTTTTTGTGACAAGAAGTAACTTTATGTGACTCGAAGTGACATCTGGTGACTTTACGTGACATGGCGTGACTTTATGTGACATGAAGCTACTTTAGATAATACGATGTGACTTTATGTGACAAGAAGTGACTTCATGTTGCAAGATGTGACTTTATGTGACAAGAAGTGACTCGATGTGACATAAGGGTGACTTTATGTGACAAGAAGTGACTAGGTGACACGACGTAACTTGACACGAACATAAACTTTACTTTTACGTTAAATTACGTTACGTGACGCTACGCTACGTTACGCTACGTTACGATACGTTACGTTAATCGAGTTATTAGAGTTTGTTCAACGCGACCAAAAGGGTTTGTGTCCCAATCCTTTAACTCCTTGAATACACACTCTGACCGCATGGTTGCGACTAAGAGAGAAAGAAGATCGAGATACATCAATGTGAGTATTGAAACAAATCTAAAATAACAATAAATAAAAAATAAAAAAAACTTAGCATTTAATCTACACACCTTTGTACCCATCCGCATTGAGAAGCAGAGACAGAGAGAGACAAATAGAGAGAGAGAGAGTGAGAGAGAATAAAACAGAGACAGAGAAAATAATAATAAATAAAAGCAGAGTCAGAGAAAGAGAGAAAAAAGAGAGAGAGAGAGAGAGAATTAAAAGACACAATAAAACAGAGAAAAGAAAAAACCCACATAAAAGGGAGAGAAAGAGAGAGACAGAGAGAAAGAGAAGGAGTAATGGGAGAAGGAAAAGGAAGATTCCATCAGGAGAATAAAATCATCCCATCAAGACCGCAATCCGCATCCAACATTCGCATCCGAACAGCAGCGCCTGGAGCCAATGGCAACTCAAGCAACAACAACAACAACAACAAAAGTAACAACAATGCAATAAAGCAACAACTACAACAACAAAGCAGCAGTAACAACAACAGCGACAGCAGCGAATCTGAGTCCTTCACAAATTTGTTGTTTTGTTTAATTAAATTTATGATTTTTCAATTGATTTCTGTTGTCCTTCGAAGGATTGGTCAAGGAATATGCATTAATATAAAATCCTGCTGCTTGTGTCTCTTTTAATTACAGGATGCTGCTCAGGCACGCAGTCGTCATAGCCGTGACTCCGACCGGCATAGGGAGAAGGAGCGCAACAAGGACTATGGCAAGGTAATGGTGGTAATGGCAGCCATGACATGGCATGGACTTAGACTAATTATTAATCTCTACTCCGCAGGGCGAACGTCATCATCGCACCAAAGAGAGTATCAAGGATGGCGACTATAAGCGGGAACGTGAACGTGAACGTGAACGTGATCGGGATCGGGATCGTGAACGGGAGCGCGAACGTGAGGGTCGACGACATGGTGGAAGCGGCAGGGATAGGGAGAGGGATAAGGATAGGGACAGAGCCAGATCGGGGCACTACAGTAAGGAGACGCGATACAATGATAATAGCGTGCGTTCCCATAAGGCGCCCTCCACATCCTCCTCATCGTACAAATCTCAGTCCCAGCGCCGTTCCTATGATGAGCGTAGCCGACGTCGCCGCGACTCACGTTCCCGGTCACGGGACTCGGTGGAAACTTCGCCCGGTCGCCGGCGATCCTCAGGACAATCGCAACCGTCGGCATCTTCATTACGCAAATACCGCAAACACGAGTCCAGGGATTCCAGAAGTCGCTCCAAGTCTCCGCTTGAGCGCTCGAATGTCAATGCAAGGAAGACCAACGACTTTGAAACCAGAGCCTTGCCAGCAACTGGACACATACTCAACAAGTCAACAGCAGCCGCTCCGCCAGTTCCATCTGAAATTCCGGGATCAGTGGCTGTCGCTGCTCCAAATGCCACGCCAGCCGCCAGTGCTCTCGGTAGCATTGGTGGGGTTAATGGCGGTGGCTTGTTGCCCACTCCTAAGATACCATCACTCATGTCCTTGGATCTGTGCTCGACATCTGGACCCAAAATTGAGCCGCAGCCTGTGGTCGTGAATTTGCCCAAGTACTATAACCCGAATGTCATCAATGCCAATCGCTATGCGGAGCAGCAGCAAAAGCGGAAGCTTCTCTGGAGCTCCAAGAAGAGCGATGACTCGGCCAACAAGTGGGGCAATGCGCATTTCTCTCAGGACTCTGATGGCAAGGTAGCTTCCAAGTTCATGCGTCTCATGGGTATCAAAAACAACAACAACAACACGGCTGTTATTAATCCCGAGAGCAACAGCAGCTGCATTCCCGAATCAAGCAGCAGCAACAACAACAACAATAACAATACCCACGGCAAGGCCGAACCAACGACTGAGCCCGGCGGCACCAACGGGAACAGCAGCGTACAGCCAATACCAACAGATGTCCAGCAACGCCAGCGAATGTTCTCCAACATGGAGCAGCAGTACGAGGTGGCAAGAGCCGCCACCCACACCATGCGCGGCGTGGGGCTTGGATTTAGTTCGCAGCCGCGTAGCTTCTGAAGGATGATGATGCACGGAATGCCGAACCACGTTGAGTGGAAGGTGTAAATAGGACGAGGCGCCGGATCAACAGTCACCTTAGAACTTTGCAGCTTTTATTGGTTTTAAAAAAAATAGTTTCCTGATTTTTTTTTGTTTTCTTATTTCAATAAAAATTGCAAGTAACGTTTCAATATTCGATTTTCATTTCATTAACAAATAAATCGTACGAAATTTATCTTGTAATGGCAGCGCTCAACATGTTGTTAAAAATAAAAATCGAATATATATTAATTAAATATATAAATACAAGCGAGAAATAAAAAATTTTCTGTCAAATAAAAAAAAAATTTTCATATGCGGCGGTTCAGCGGCTCCTTTCGATGCTGCGCGTGTCATAGCAGCGAGTAATTTGCCAGCCAGTCCGATGAACATCGATATCTCGCACGCATCGATAACAGTAATGACAATAACAACAATCAGCTGAAGCAGCTGTTTTGCCACGCAAAATATTAATTTAGATATTTATGTATATTTATACGTATCCTAGACGAATAAAAACACGACGACGGAAAATATTGAATATTATCATAGGTAACATACAAAAGCGGTCCACAGATAGCAGACAGGATGTCGTGGCTAAACAACAGACTGAACACCATCAAAGGACAACTGACAAACTTGGCTCAGGAGGTGTTGGCCGAAACGGCCGGGCCCGGCGATGACAACTACCAAGATTCGGAATTGAATGTTAAAACGGCACTCAATTTGCTTGCCGAGACGAAGCTCCAAAGGAAGGAGCTGCTTAAGGAGTGCGAGGAGAACGAGCGGAAGGTAAGTTTTTGCCTGTAATTCAACCGAAATAATTGAAATGTTGTCATTTTTGTTTGTTGCACTTCTCTGAGCATTTTTTGTTGCTGTTGTTGTTGTTGTTGTTGTTGTTGCTGTAGCTGGGGCTATGTTTAACCAAATATGTTAAGCGTCTCCTGCCGCCCGCAGGCTGCAACGCTGAGAACGCGTTCTGAGTTGAATGCACTGCACTTGTAAGACTTCCCTCTGTCCAAATCAAGTTCCTGCTTGCCCCGCCCACCGCCTTGCCTGTACAGAACCTTTTCATGCCATGCCGCACATCTTCTTTCCTCAGATTCGTGCTCTACGCACGCACATCAAGACGCTCAAAGACTCACAGACAGGCGAAGGCGACGTTGGCGACATTGACGACGACAGCGACGACGAGAAAGCCGCATCGGCCAAATCCTGCGAACCAAAATTGGTAAGTCAATAAAACGATACACACAAAAAAAACACTTTAATTGAAATGTCCAAAAGGCGCTCTGTGGATGTGGAAACACATCTGCCGCTGCCTGCCTACAATTTTTGTATTTCCTGTGAACTTCCAAGTTGAACCACTCACCCACTGCATGGACCATATCAGTAGACAGTACACACATATACATATATACATGTATGTGTGTGTGTGTGTGTGTGTGTGTGTGTTTATATAGAATGTGCGTTTTTTTATGTATTTCATTTATGTGTACGTTAATGCATCTGGAAACTTTGCTCCTCGTTCCGTTTGCTGTTTGCCTCTACTGTTTGCACGCGGCGATAAGGAAACGGCATCGCCATCGCCAACGCCATCACCATCGTCGCTGCTATCGGCGTCGACGTCGGCGTTGGTTGCGCGTCAAAAAGTTCTCTCGAATATCCCTAAATTAATATTTAAATTGTGATAAGCGATGGCAGCTCAGGAGCAGCACTGGGCACAACAGGCTGTTGGCTTATCTGCTTTTCCCTTACCCCCACCACCACCACCACCACTGTTCCTGCCCCGCCTCCTGGCGACAAGCGACAAGGTGGCCTTATCATCGCTTACCTGATGCCACATTATGTTGCCCACGTCCGATAAACAGACGTTGCAGCTTGTCTATGCCCACCCCACCTATCCATATCCCCCGCCCCCCTTTGGGTTGAACACATGCACCCGTCCACCTAACCACCTATCCACCTATCCACCTATCCACCTATCCACCTATCCACCTATCCACTTATCTGCTTATCTATATCTATCTACCTATCCACCTTCCCACCTTTCCGCCCGGAGCATAGATCATTTACTGCTCGCTCTTCCATTGAAAAACGAAATTTACGAATTTTTCTATTTGATTTCGCATTAGTTTCTATTTACTGGGAATGTCATAAATCGGCTGTGGCTTTTCCCCACCCCCCACTCTCCACTCCCCACTCCTCCCTTTTCCTGTGAATTATTCGCCCATATGCTGCACTCCTGGATATGCCATATCTCCATTGTTGGTATCTATTTACATTGATTTATATACACGTATATGACCACAAGCGAATCCTCATCATCTGCTCGACGCCCTCTTTGTTTAATTTACCGAATTATTTCTAATTATGTCATCCAACCGACCCGAACTCCTCACTCCCCCTTCCCCATCCCCCACACATCTCCAACCCCCACCGGACACGCTGTCTGTGTGTGACCTACGATCTGGTGGGACTTGGAGTGAGTTTCTGGTGGGGACTCGGGCCTGTGGGTGGGGTGTGCCTGGCATGTAGATATCTATTATCTATCTAATGCCCGTTTTAGCCTAGTCGAACACAACTGTACCCGGCCCAGTGATTAGTTTACCGTTACACCCTTTCCATAGCTGCACTTTTGATGCAATGTTTTTTTTTTTTTTTTTTTTTATTTTAATCAAAATACAAATACGCTTAGAGCCCATCATAAATTTATTAAATAAATTAAATATTTATTTTATTAAATAAGTAGATTATAAATATTAAATATTAATAACCGGATATTCCGAAATTAAAAGAACATTTCCTTAAATTAAATATTCTTGGGTTTATTTTTAAACTAAAATTTAAGCATTGATTTTCTCAAAAGTTTGCCGGCTTTTAAATATTTAAAGTTCAACTAATTTAGAAAAAAAAAATAAATTTAAATAAAACATAAATTCAGTTAATTTTTAAAAAAGAAAAAAATGAATTCTTCAACATGAATTAATTTGATCCTTAAATATAAATTCAGTTAATATTATAATATAAATTCAGTTAATTTTTAATTTTAAATTCAATCAATTTTAAATTAAAAATTCAATTAATTCTTAATTATAAATTCATTTTATATTTTTATTATAAATTCAGGTAACTCTTAAGTAAAAAAACAAAAAAAAACAAAATATAAATTAATTTTATTCTTAAATATATAATAAATTAATTTTTAAATAAAAGTTTAGTCAATTCTTAAATATAAAATATAAAGTAAATAATTATTATATTAAATATTTAAATTTAAATTGGAAAAGCTCACCAAAAGTTTAAAATTTTAAAAATGAGCTAAAATTTTTTTTCTAAGCTGAATTTCTTTTTTTTTAAATTAATCAACATAAGTCACATAATTTTTTAACATGTTTTCCTGTGAAGGATATATTGATTTGCGGTCCTTGCTTCTGGCAGGACGCAGATGCCATTTTCAAAGGTAGCTTTCGGTTTTAATCCTTGTCAGGCTTTTATTTTGGCAATTTAAATATTAAATCTTTAATATTTATTTTATATATGTTAACACACACACACACACACACACACACTCACATATATATATATATATATATATATACATATATATATATCTTCTTTTGATATGTCCTTGATAAAAAGGGATTCAATTTAAGCCTCCAGATGAAATGCATCGTGCGCATGTCCTTTGAGTTTTTGTTATTTTAAGAATTGTTAAAGATTCCAATTGGTTTTCCCGTTGAATTTTCTTATGTCCTTTCGCTTATTTGAGTCGCAAACAACTTTTTTCCCAGCCCCTCAAACTTCTTCCTCTCCCGAAAAGGTTATAAAAAAATAAACCCAGCAGTTGGAAAATTTGTTAAAAAAAATATGGAAACTATTTATCCTTTTTTTTTTGGGAAATAATCGCTGCTGAGTTAAAAACTTCCTGTTGCTGAGGCATCCTGGGGATTCTGCAAATAATCTTTTAATTTATTATTAAAATTTCCGTAGCTTCGGTTCAATTTTGAATCCTGTGCCAAGATGTGGGGGCTTTAAAGGTCCATTTGGTGTTGGTACTAGGGTTTTTGCTTGAACATATCCTTTGAATGAGGATAACCTTTTTTCTTTTCAACCGACCGAATGTCCTTCGATGCAATCGAAATAATTATTGCTAAATTTTTGTCCGTAATCAGAGATTTCGAATTATATGAATAATAATGATATTTATATTAATAATAATAATAATAATAATAATTATATTAATCTTAATAATAGTAATAATAATAATACTTTCTATCGCTTTTTAAACTTCAATAATTTTCTTTCTCACGGCATCTTTCAATTTCATCTCCTCCATTCAAATTCAACTTCTGCAGCCCTGCCAATTGTTGATCAGCTGTTACTGCAGCCCTGGCAAAGAAGCTGATGGAAGCCAGGCAAAAGCTGCTTGATTCCGTCGGCTCCCTTCTTGCCATCAATTAAGAAGCTGCGAGTTGTATAATTTCGTAGCTGCAAGATGCAACTTTTATTTATACAATAAATTAAATATATAGTTATATTTATTTAGTTATATACATAACTAAACATATATATATATATCTTATATAATATGTATATAATATTTCTATATATGATTATTATATAGAATATATATATTATTCTGCAATTTATTTTTTGACTTTAATCGCAGCTCAGAATGAAAGTTGCCTTCTGTCTTGCAAGGGCTGCCATTTCCCCGTTGGTTACCCCCTCGCCCAAAAGAAGTAATTCTTAGATTTTGAAATTTTTAAGCTCTGCTTCTGCGCTGAACTTTTTAAATTACTTCAAATTTTAAATGAAAATTTTTGAATGTGAATTCAAAACTCAAAATATAAGTTTTTTCTATTGTTTGTGGATTCTTTTCTATCTTTCCTTTTCCCCCTTTCTCCTGGTGAGCTTCTCCTTTGTCAGTAGCTCGTGTTCACGGTTAAGTCCTGGAGTCTTCCAGGTGTCCCCAGGTGTTTCCAGGTGCCCCATATGCCTGATATGGAGGATGGGTTAATATCCTCGTGTTGGATCTTATCATTTAGTCGAAGCTAGTGTGGTGTTTGTTTATCTCTCGAATGGATCGATACGAGCCGCCATATTGTTTTGCATAATTTCGAGAGGTGGAGGTGGAGGTGAAGGTGTAGGTGATGGTGGGATGAGGGTGGCAGTTAAGTGTGTGCGGATGGGACTATCATCGATGTCGAGACGACCCCATTAGCCATTGTTATCTTATCCGGGCCAATGGTGTCATCTATTGGTGCTGGCCAGGATTGGGTGATGGTTGATGGCTATTGGCTTATCGCAGGGGTTGCAGAGGCAAGGGCATAGCCCTTGGCTGTGGCGGGTCTAGGGGCAAAGAGCGGGCACGTAATCGGGGCACATCAATTTTCGGGGGTTGCTGTTGGGGCGGCTCCCAAGGGTTGTCTGCTGCCTATAAAAGGGGACCCACCTGATCATTGGTATTCATTTCGTATCGCCGCCAGCGATCGTCAACCCGTCGACAAATTTATTGAACCGTGTTCCTCCGTGTTCTCCGTACTCTGTACTCTGTACTCTGTTCTCCTCCATCCAACCAACAGTCCGTTCCGTTCCGATTCGGAGCCTCGATGGCAGCCCGCATAAAGTGTTAATTTTTCTTAAAACGTTTTTCTTCAGTTTGTTTTTTTTTTTGTTTTGTTTTTTTGTTTAGTTTTTTATTTCACATTTTTGTTGGCTCGCCTTTTGGCTGTGGCCTAAAAAGACAAAAACGCAATTTGCATTTGAAAATCGTGTGAACAATTTTCAAAACAAGAACAAAAACCCCAAAGAAAAAACGAATACGAAGAAAGAAACAAAACGAAGAAGCTAAAAAGGAGGTCAACGGCAACACACAAAAAATTACGTTGTCTTTTTGGTACCGGAAGCTTTGACTGCATTTCGAGGTGAGTTGTAAATGTGTACCCAGAAAGGTGTACCCAAAATATTGTAGCCAAAAAATTGTACCCAAAATATTGTAGCCAAAAAATTGTACCCAAAAACTGTACCCAAAAAATGTACACAAAATGTGTATCCAAAAATTTGCACCCAATAAGTGTACCCACAAGGTGTACCCAATAAGTGTACCCAATAAGTGTACCAAATAAGAGTACCCAAAAATTGTACCCAAAAAATTATACCCAAAAAATTGTACCTAAAAATTGTGCCCAAAAAATTGTACCTAAAAATTGTGCCCAAAAAAGTGTACCCAAAAAGTGTACCCAAAAAGTGTACCCAAAAAGTGTACCTAAAAAGTGTACCCACAAGGTGTACCCAAAAAGTTGTTTCCATGTGCCGCAAAGCGCAAATTAGTTTAATTGTTCAATTTAAAAGCGATGATTAGACTAGGCGCTCGGGGACATTGATAACGAGAGGGAGGGATATGAGAGAGTAAAAGAGAGAGAGAGAAAGAGAGGAAGAGAGGTAGAGAGGTAGAGGTGGAGGCTATGAGGTCTGATGGTAACCAAATCTGTGACTCGACACGAGCAGTGAACACGCACCTGGCGTTAATAATGAGTTGAAGCGCAGGATGAGGCGCAGGTGTGGGTGGCCAGGGGAACAGGTGGTTAGCTGCTCGCGCAATGATCAAGCACGGACGGGAGATGCAGGAAATGTCGGGGAGCACGAAGTGTGGCCGAGGGGCTGGTGGGCAAGCGAGTCATCAAATTGAAAGCTAATTGACATGTGTCTGGGGTAATGAAGCGATGTGTTTCCCACAACCTAAGGAGATAACAGACGGACAGGGATTTCAGTGGTGCAGGGAATGGCAATGGGAATGGGTATAGGGATGGGGATGAGGATGAGGATGGGGATAGAGATGGAGATGGAGATGAGGCTTGGATTGGAACTGAAAACGGGGGGTGATGCTTAGATGACGTTTGGCACATGCCATGCTCATCGACCGGAAGCACGCCATGTTGGAGTCTAAAGCAAACAAAAATTACTAAATCTAACTTGAACAAGGGACAGACAGATAGAGAGAGAGAGGGAGCGAGAGAGAGTGAAAGAGGGAGAGGGAGTGAGTGCCTGTTTTGAAGTTTACACATTTTTACATCAATCTCCGATCTCATGTCCATTTCCATCATAAAGCGACACTAATCAACGGCAGCTGCAGGCGAGGTGGTTGCTGGGTGGCGCAGGTAATGGTAGCCAGAACGGTGGGGGTGGTGGGGCTAATGGTGGTGCCTGTGGTGCTGTTCAGGTGGCTTCAGTTTAAAGCCACGTCAACCCAAAGCGCGTCATGTCCCATTTGATAAACTTGATTTTTTCCGCTTGGTCAAACTGTGTCAAATGCTGCTTCTTCTTTATCTGGGCTCTATTATTATTTAAATTATTAATATTATTATAATTATTATTATTATTATTATTATTATTATAATTTTAATTTTTATTATTATTTAATTGTTGTTGTTGCATCCCAAAACACAGTCTTTTAAGGGGTTCCACTCTCGGCTCTGTCAATTTCCGTGTTGATCGCTTTTAACTTTTTATTCTTCAAATTTTGTCCCAGAATTTTCCAAATACGTAAAAAATTTAAATTTAATTTTTATAACATTTCTTAGGTAATAATTTTGAAAATCTTAAAGTTTAAAAATATCTCAAGTTAAGTTTTTTTTATTTAATAATTGTTAATACATTTTATTTATAGTCAATTATTTTGTTTAAACATGAAGAAAGAAGCTTCAGTTTTTTATCCCTCTCTTTTGTCTTGCATTCTTAAACGTTCGAATGATTATTAATCTCACCAAGCGAAGGAAGAAAAAAAAAAGAAAAAGAAACAGAATTAGGATGCTAATTGATACCGTTTATTGGTCCTACATTCTGAAACGTTAGGAGTTTTTGTAATTAAAGTAGAGACTAAAAAAAAATAAAAAGAAATGCGAAGAAGAAGTATGGGAAAGATAGCAATTAACTATTTCCACTTTTTTCGTATCCTTTGCTTTCGATATATTTGAAACACATTATTTTACTTCTTATCCAAGGAAGATTTAGATTTAGACAAAAAGAGAGAAAGAGGAAGAGAGAGAATCCAATGTGAAGGAAACGAGTGCTTTTACTTTTCCTCTTTGTGCCACATTCTTAAACGTTTTTTAATAGTTTTTGAGCCTTTGTTTGTTAGTTTGATAGAAGATTTAGAAAAAGAGAGAGGGAGAGAAAATGAAAAGTGAAAGAGCGATTGTTTTTACTTTTCCTCTTTGTGCCACATTCTTAAACGTTTTTTAATAGTTTTTAAATCTATAAATTTGATAGAAGATTTAGAAAAAAAGAGAAATGAAGAGAATCAGAAGTGAGGGAGCAAACAATTATTTCTAATTTCTCTTTGTGTCACATTCTTAAACGTTTTTTCATAGTTCTTAAATTTATAAATTTGTCGTTTTTTAAGTCTGTGCTCGGTGCTCCGATCCATTGACTGCAATGATTGACGATGAGCACAGACCGACGACATGATCGAAACGTCATTCCCATCATCTATGGTCCACCCACTGCGCCAGTTGTCATTCAGAGCCTGACCAAATGCCCGGCCAAGTGTCCAGTGGGTGTCCAGCGGGTGTCCAATTGTCTTGCTGCGGATCATAATGTACCGTCCAAATTGCGATATTGTTGATATGGAAAAGCTATTATTATTAAATTTTAAAATTTTCATATAAACAATATATGTATATATATGTATATGTATGTGTATGTGTGTATATGTGTACCCTCCACTCGCCTGACCCATTGAAAGTGACCCACGTCCAATGAGACACAAAACGTTGCATGTCGCTAAGTGCAGTTTTTACTTTTTGTTGTTCTTGTTGTCAGGGAAACCTGCAATTATTTTATTACATTTTTTTTCAACATTTGATAGATGACATTGTTCGTTGTTATTGTTGTTATTGTTATTGTTATTGTTGTATCTGTAAGTTTTGTATAAACAATCAACGAAGCGAGCGGCAATTTTCACTAACTGCCCAACTGAGAAGCTAACAATGCGATTGCACAGTCTCCCAATCCGAGTCCAAATCAATTTGGGGGCCTGTGAACACACACACACACACACACACACACACATATGTATGACACAAATGCAGCTGTTTTTCGCATAATTCACACACACACACACAATGATTACTCCCCGCTTCCGTTGGGCTTGAAGCTTCAAATTGTGTGCCACGTCGTCGCGTGTGTGTAACGAGGCTTAGACGGAGGCCTAAACGACGGTTTAGTTGCTTAGAAACAGAGTTCGCCCCCAACTTTCCCGTTTGCCCACCCCCCATCTCCGCCCACCATCTTTACCCCATTTCAATTATTACCACACCCATCCCGCCCACCGACCCGCTCGCCTCTTGCAGATAAGCCACATGCGGGCAGCCGCAGCTGCTTTGTGGTTGCATTCAAAATTTGTGCTCGATTCTCGCTGAAGTTGAAGTTGAAGTTAAGGTTTTCTGTGTTCTGTTTCTCAGTAACTTTTTGTTTGCATTTAACCTTCGTTTAAATTATATGTCTACACGTTACATATCTGTGTGTTAGTGTGTGTGTGTGTGTGTGTGCACCCCACATGCAATTCATTGTTGCCACATGTGGAAAGCATGGCTTGACGCGTATTTGCATAGTTAGAAGCATGTCAATTAAGTGCCATCTATAATAACAGTTGGATCCGCGCTAGAGATGACACTTTTCATTAATCGATAACAATAACTATTCTTTTTTAATCGATTTATCGTTCATTAATAACATTTTGTAAATGAAATTAGTTTATTTTTAAAATATTTATATTATTTATATCTTTTTTAAACATTTAATTAAATTTAAAAAAAAAAATTATCGAAATCTGAGGTGAATAAAAATATATAGTTTTCAGTTCTCAGATATATATATTCATATATTTACTCAATTAACTTAAATTAATATACATTAATATAATTAAAATACATAAAAAACACATTTTATTTATACTCACCACACCTCAAATGCGCATCTATATTCACCTCGGTCTGATGATTAAATCGTATCCCAGTTACTTCGGCATTCATTTTTCTCGAATTCATTTTAAAAAATAAATTCTTAAATTACGTATTTCTAACTTAAGTGATTTTCTTTCGAATTTTCTCAAGGTTTTTCCTATTTCCCAGACCCCTGAATTGAATTACTTTACGGAAAACCAATGCTCAGTGTCTGCGTTTACTTTTGCCAGTTGGGTGGCAACAGACGCACTGCGTTCCACTTCCAATCTCCCTACCCCTTGCCATCGCCCACCCCCCTTCCCCTACCCCTCTTTCCACCTCCCTCTCTCTCTCCACCTCCCTCTCTCTCTCCGTTTCTGTCTCTGTCTTCCTCCTCCTTCGACTTCAGTTGTCGTCACTCCGCCCTCTTCAGGCGGTTACTCCTCTTGCTTGCTCCCCTGTTCCTGCTTAGACACCCCTCCTCCTTCGCCCCCTCCCCCTCTGGCAGTGTTTCTTTCAAACTAAATGCTAATAAGCATTAAATTATGAAAAGATTTCTGTTTTGCAGGCCAGTCGCGCCATAAATGACGAAATTTAAGCGCCCATATTTATAGCCCAGACTTTTTGCACTGGAAAAACTAAGTGCGAGGTTTCCACATAGCTTCGGGTGTAACAAGTGACAGGCTGTATGAGATGGGTGGGGGAGTGGAAGATGCAGAGGAGGCGAGCTGGCAGGGAGGAGGACAGCTGAAGCGGTGCCACATTGTGACTGATGGGGGGAGGGGGAGTGGGGGTGGCCAGGTGGAGGCAGGGCCACAAAGGCGAAAACTGCGTTTGAGGTTTCATTTTATTGGCAAGTCGCGCAGTTGCATAAACACAGCAGGAAAAAAAAAAACAAAAATAAAAAAAAAGCAAATAAATAAATAAATAAATAAACAAAAAAGAAAATGGAAAAAAAACTGCACAAAATGAAAATATGTTTTGTTGTTGCTGTGTTGCGGTGAGCGAACAACAACAACAACAACAACAATAAAAAAAACAGAAATTATATTGAAAATCTGAAAATCTAAAAATCTGAGAAACTGAGGAAACAGAGAAACTGAGAAACTGAGAAACTAGAACGTCAAAATGGCCCACGGCCCATAAAATCAGTTAACAAATTGTCCAAAGCGGCGCATCGACTCCCCAGCGACGTTACCTTTCGACTGACAACAACAACAACAACAACAACAACAAAATGTGCAACGCATTTCTTACCGCTTCCCAATTAGCCATGTAGCAGGGAGTAGTAGTAGTAGTAGTAGGACAGAGGAACAGAGGGGCGTGGCTGGCTGGCTGGCTGGCGGGTCGGCAGTCGGTCGGTCGACGGTCGGTCGGTCGACGGTCGGTCGGTCGACGGTCGCCAAGTACAGGGGCAGTGGGTCACTAAGGCTGAGCCATAGAAGACCTCACTGCATAGTTTGCAGCGCGGGCAGCGGCGATAAATTATGAAAATGTTGCAAACGAAAGAGAAACTGGGAAACTCGACGATGAGTTGCGAGTGATAATCGATTAGTTTACAGTCTAAATTATCGACTGGAAAACAGTTTTCAATTTCAGTGCACATTAAACAAACCAATTGATGGTTTCTAGTCTTGATTGACATTTTTTAATTATCGATAAATTATCGAACAAAAGAAAATGTCTACTGCTGTGTAGCTTAAAGTCTTAAGCAATTGTTGTAACTTTTATGTGATATCGATAATTTGCTGTCGATCAACTATTTCTAGTCATAAAGCTTCAAATCCATTTCAAAGTTGGATGCTTCTATTGGGAAGTTTATTTATCGATAAATCATCAAACAAATGAAAATGTCAGTTGCTTCGTAGCTTGAAGTCTCATACAATTGTTGTAACTTTTATGTGTTATCGATAATTTGTTGTCGATCAACTATTTCTAGTCATGAAGCTTCAAGTCCATTTCAAAGTTGGATGCTTCAATTGGAAAGTTTATTTATCGATAAATTATTGAACAAAAGAAAGAGTTGGTTGCTTTGCAGCTTAAAGCCTCATACAATTGTTGTAGCTGTTGTGTGCTATCGATAATTTACTATCGCTCAACTATTTCTAGTCATGAAGCTTCAAATCCATTTCTAAGTAGGAAACTTTGGTTGGTATATTTTACTTTTCGATAAATCATTGAACCAAAAAAAATGTCTGTTGCTTCGTATTTTGAAGTTTTAAACAATTGTTGTAACTTTTATGTGCTATCGATAATTTGCTGTCGATTAACTATTTCTATTCTAGAAGCTTCAAATCCATTTCTAAATTGGATGCTTCAATTGGGAAGTTTATTTATCGATAAATCATCGAACAAAAGAAAATGTCAACTGCTTCGTAGCTTGAAGTCTCAAACAATTGTTGTAACTGTTGTGTGATATCGATAATTCACTCTCGATCAACTGTTTCTATTTATGAAGCTTCGGTTGGCAAGTTTATTTATCGATAAGTCATCGTACAAGAGAAAAACATAGTTACTTCATTACTTGAAGTCCTAAGCAAATGTTGAAGCTTTCTTTTGCAATCGATAATTTGTTATCGATGAAATGTTGTTGGATGAGAAATGTTAGGTTGGTCCTTGACTAATGAGTCACTTGTTGATGATTTCAAGGAATCGTAATTTTGAAACGAAGTAACTAACCCAATGAATAAGTCGTTTAATTGGTTTCTTATGTGTTATCGATATACGATTGACTGTTGTGTAAAATAAACAATTGATTATTCAGTGCTTATGACTAACTTTACTTTTAAAACTTAAAACTTGAATTCTTGATTTAAACCTAATTCAATTGACTTCAAAAGAAAAACTGTCGCCCGAAAAACAGAGACTCAGCTCTGACTCAGAATGAAGTCCTTGAAAAATATCGAATAGAAGAAGACTTTGTTTTTAATTTGTCTTAAATGTAGAATTTTCCGTATATATAGATTTCTATATTGGAAGTAAGGAAAATATCCTATAGAGTTGGAACTATTTTCTTAAGGATATGCCTTGTATAAGCATTTCCAGACAGGATATTCAGGAAACATCGCTTAAGAAAATTTGTGTAAATTTGGGTATCGCTTCGCTGTAGAAACATCGTTATCTGCGCTGGAGATGCTTTGGCTCATCCCTGGCCGAAGCATCTAATGGTTAGCCGCCGGGTGAGCCGGGTGAGTCGGGTGAGCCGGGTGAGCCGGGGGCAACCTCTCGAGGACCGTCGGAAATGAAGCGCGTTATTTGAATTTGATTTCTTGTCTGAATTTTAACATCAATGTGTTAAATGGATGCCAATACAAAGCGGCTCGCCGGTTCTCCATTGCCTCTTCTCTCGTTATAGTTCTTTGTTGTTGTTGTTGTTGTTCATAGTTGTTGTTTGTTGTAGTTGTTGTAGTTGTTGTGTGTTGTTGTTGCTATGTGTTGTTGTTGCTGTTGTTTTGTTATTGGTGTTGTTGGTTACCGTGACGTGCCACCAGGTACCAACATTTATCCAAGTGTTATATACAAAACACACACAAACACACTCACACACACATATATATATACACACACACTAACACATAGCTATGTACCTTTACCTTAACTATGTATCCGCACGTATCGCCTAAGCGTATCTGTTTGCCCCGCTCTAGATAAACTTTAAACATTTTCACATCGGCGTCAGCGGCTGCGCCTGCGTCGGCGTCGACGTCGGCGTCAACAACATTTTGTCATTGATTGTCATTATGCATCCGGATCCGTGGACATGTCAGTACATAGACAAATGGGTTGCCATGGGCCTGGGCGGAGAAGAAGGTGGGTAAGAGGAGAGGCGGGGAAAGGGAAAAGGGATAGGAGGGGGAATGGAGAAATGGGGAATAGGGAATGGGAAATGAACTGTTCATATCTTTGGACTATATCAATACGTCAATGGGTTGGTTTTTTTTTCTTCTTTTCTTCTTCTTCTTTTTTTCTCTTCTTCTTTTTTTCTCGCTTTCTTTAACTTATGCGAGCAGCAGCGACGATCTTACGGCGTTCCGAGGACGGGATCTCCGTTGCTCTAGAGCTCTGGGGCTGGGATCTCTGAGTGCCACATATTGATCGAACGTGTGCAAATAAAATACAATTTAAATATTTATTATCTTTGCAGTTCGTTAGCATCTTGTATCTGTTTAAACACTCGTCGACTTGGCCTCAATTTTGGGCTACTGATATACATAGACACCCATATAGATCGTTGGCTATGTACATATATGTATATCTATGCGTATGTGTGCGTGTGTTGATCTGTGATCCATTGCTGCCTCTGGAGAACCTTTCCTGAGAGAAACCTAAACATTTATACAAATAGGTCGCCAATTGGCGTCGTTTCATTGGAAAAACAAAAAAAAAAAGAAAATGAAAAAAGGTACTCCATAGGAAGCTGAGTTCACATATGACTTGTGAGCAAGGGGGGAGGGGTATGGGGTAGGCTAGGGGTGGCTATGGGGCAGGAGAAATTATCGTATAATTTTCAAAATATTATACATATTTATAGAGGAACATAGCGACAATTCGATTTGCATTTGTAACAGAACGAAACGCGTTAGAAGAACTTGTAATGTTACTGTTAGCAGTTGTTGTTGTTGCTGTTGTTGTTGCTGTTGTTGTTGTTGTTGTTGTTGCTGTTGTTGCTGCTGTTGCCTGTTGCTGATAAAGGAAAAGCCCCCCAAACTAATTAGCGCCTGCAACGTGTGTAGTTCTACTTTGCTCTGCGGGTCCCAGTTACTCTCTCTCTCTCTCTCTCTCTCTCTCTCTCTCCCTCTCCCCTTCTCTTTCTCTCTCCTTCTCTCTCTGTGAATGGCTTTAACTTTTCGGCTTGGAGCGAATGCATTGTTGTTGCTGCTGTTGTGCCTATTACTGATATCGTGCCGGTACGAAGAATAACAGCAGTTAACGCCAAATGCGTGCGACAGAGTCAAGTGATAAGCGCCCAAATGGGTGAAAGCGAGAGAGAAAGAGAGAGATGTACTGTCAGGTATACTTCAGGGGTTGGCTGTATTTTTATCTGCTAATTAAACACAGACGCTCAATTGCAATAACAAAAATAAAGAAAGAAAATCTATATATGTGTATATGTATGTGTATATATATATAAATATATAACATATATGTATATATATAAATATATATTATTATATATTGTATACATGTGTGTGAGTGTGTGTGTGTGTGTGTTAACAAACATTAACAAAAACAACTGTCAGAAAGCCACATTAACAGCCTGTTTAAAAGTCAGCGACGTGGCTACATAATATACATATATATATATATGTATATATATATATATATATATATCACACACACATATACACATACATATATATACATATTCATATCGCGGCGCTAGAAATCTAAAAAATTTGTTCACATTTTCGCTGACTCTTGCACTGCCCACGACTGCAACTGCGAACCACATTAAAAGAAGTGCTAAAAAGCAACACATACAAAATCACATACACATACACACACATTCACATACACAGATGCACACACATACTCACATAAGCCTAGTACTTAGCCAAGGAACTCAGAGAGTAAGTCAACTGAACTTTAACTTTAAGTTTCAAATTGAAGAACTGAGCCAAGAAATTAGATTTATTTATTTATTTATATTTTTTTTTGTGAATAAATTTTAAAATTTAAGGGGGAAATTAATACAATTTTAAAATTAAATACTATAAAATATATACAAAAATACTTCTCTGTTTTTTAAAATAAAATGAAATAAATAAAATTTTTATTTATTTATATTTTTTTCTACGCATGTTTTAATATTAAAATTTAATTTATTAATTTTTATTTTAATATTAAAACTTATAAATTTAGCTTAAGCTTTTTTAGCTTCAATATTTGGTATATATTATTTGTTGGTTTTCATTTGGTATTCTCTTGTAATTATATACATATAAATAATATTTATAATTTTTATATTTATATTTATTTAATTTATTTTTTAGCATATTTATGCATTTAAAAGCTTTATAATTTTGAGCTGATTCTTGAGATAAAAAAAGTATTTTTTTAAATTAATCAATTCCTTTTGCCTTTATTTTAAATACTAAAAATTAGCTAGTAGAATTATTTTAGTAAATTAATTAAAGCAAACTTTTTATTACTCGATTCTAAATCTAAATCTAAATCTAAATATAAATTTTTAAACAAATAAAAATATATAAGCAATTATTTAAAGTTACCAACTTATAAATTAGTCGGTAGTCCAGGCTTTCAGGCAGGAACTGATATCCTTTTGATAGTTGCATATTTTAACTGCATTTCAAATTGCTCAGATTTATATAGTTAATATCCTGTAGGATATAGGTATAGGTATATTTTCTCACTGCTTAAGAAGTGTTTCTCGTGTCTGAGGAGTTCATCAAAATCTTCCTTGAACTCAAAATTTCATCCGTTTTGTTTCTGTGGCTATGCAGTCTTCAATTCCTGAAGTGCATTCTTCTTCCAGACCAATAGATTTTCACGCACGCACACACATACGAATAACACACCTTTGTGTGTGTGTGTGCGTGTGAGCGTGTGTGCTTGTTTGCCTATTTCCAACAGGTTGTTGCTATATCTCTAAAACTGAAACTAAATTTAAAGATCAGTTGCGGCTGCAACGAACAGAACTGCGGCAGCGCTCACACCGACGTCGGCAACAACGTCGCGACGACGACAGCAACGAAGACGACGACGACGGCGACGACGACGACGACGACTTTGACTTGAACGTCTGCGTTTGCAGTAACAGCAGTGACAGCAGTCGGCGTCGGTGTTGGGAACAAACAAAATGAGCAAAATAAGCAAATAAAACGTTGTCGTCGTTTTCGTTTACGTCTGTCGCTGTCCTCAACGTCGCTGTACCCATGCAATAGCAGCAACAACAAAAACAACAACAACAATATCAGCAGACCAAGAATTGTTGTTTTTTAACCAAAAAGAAACAACAAGAAAAATAAACGTCACTTAAATTCAAGTTAAATAGCCGACGCGCATTATTTGAGTTTTGAAATGGAGAGCACAAGTCGATGTTGGGATCGCTTTAAGTGTGTGTGTGTGTGTGTGTGTGTGTGTATATGATGTATGGATACATATCCGTATATATGTATGTATGTATGTATGTGTGTATGGCTCTGTGATGTATGCCTATGTAAATAGAGATGCATCTAAGTGACAGACCATTCACATAAGTCTTGATATATTGAAGAATATACATATGTATGTATGTATGTATATACATATATGCATATGTATACGCTATATATAAATATGTGTGTGTTTGGATATGATTAGGTGATAGACGTGAATTTTGTTACGTCCTGGAAAAAGGGGGAAATCTTACTTAAGTCGCTCGAAGGGTGAAAACCTCGTTTAACCTAAGTTTTGGAGACTTTTTAAAAGTTTTTTTTTTTAAGTTTATGTTTGGAGAGTTTTAAATAGTGGAGATTTGGTAATATCCCCATCAATAAAATAATTTGTTGTTATTTAAAGCTATTTTTAATAGACATACAAAAACAATTTTATATCAAAAATGTATATCCATATATTCCTACAATTTTTGAATTATTATAGTTTTTATTATTTATGACATTTTTAACCTTAGACCAAGCATAGAAAATTATTATGCAATTTTTCAATTTTAGTTTAAAATGTCTTTCAGCTTGTATTTAAGTTCTCAGCAAGTTTTATATTTACGTACGTGTATGTCGCTTTGTTTAATCGAGAACGGTTTGATTATTTTGCTTTGGGAAATAGAAGATCCGTGAAACGATTTCCATTATGTTTTAAATTACAATTTTTTATTGTTAGTTTTTATTTGTCATTCGACGTTTGTAATATCCAATTTTTGTGCTTAACATGCACATCGTAGCTATCAAATTTTACACATACACGCATATTTGTAGACGCACACGCAACATACACACGACTGGGCACACACGAGTGCGCTCACACGAGCACACATGCGCACACAAACACACACATATACACATTGAAGTAACGACGCTCAAGTTTACGGTGCAATATGCTGACGGGGCGGCGCTTGGCCGACAGGAGTCGCCACTGAGCCGTCGGATGATGATCGCATACAGTTACATTTTATATAAATGCTTTGTGCATGTGTGTTAGTTTTCTCTGTTGTGTGTGTGTGTGTGTGTGTCAACTGTGAGTCTCAGCTCTGCCTCGACCGATACGCTGCAACGATAGCAACGTGTACACTTCGTGGCTTTTGGCTTAAACTTCGGCTGCGGGTTCGGCTTAGAGTTCGGACTTCGGTTGTGTTTATCGTGTCTCTGATTAACGACTCTCAACGCTTCGCTATTTTCCCCCATAGCGCAATGCACGTTGCGTTCACTCGTCGATCGGTTGTGCTACGGGAAAGTCGTGGCCTGCGCTTGAATCGGCAATCGGTGAAAAATTTTCATTCAACGCCAATTGAATTTTCATTTCTTTGCTTTAGTTTGTTATTTATTTTTTTTGTGTGTTCAAAAATTCAATAACGAAAAAACTCATAAACATAAATGAAAAATTGTAAAGAGAAATACGCAAAAGCAAACACTCTGTCGCCGCCGATTATCGAAGCCGTTGCTGTTGACGTCGCCGTTTCGCCCGTCAAGTGCCTGCCAAGTGAAAATTAGCCGGGTTTTTTTTCCCCGTTCTATGTACTTTACAGTAATTTAGTTAGCTCAGTTTGAATGTTGATTTTTTATTTTTTTTGTGCATGTATTTCGTTAACGTAAGATCATATGCCGGAAAAGCGAAAATAAAAAAAAAAAAAAAAAAATAAAACAATTGCAAAAAATGTACAAACTGCAAACTCAAACTGAGAGCTAAGCTGAGTATCAAAACTGATCTGAAATCTAAGAACTGAGACTGAACTGAGAAAACGTCATAAATTCAAAAAAGCCGTCAAATTCAAAATCTGCACTGCTGACAGGCAAAAAATGTAAGTTTGTTCTTCTTTTTTTTTTGTACAGTTATTATTGTTGTTGTTGTTTTTGTTTTTAACTACATTTTTTCTTTTTTGTCTTATTCTCATTATATTCACTTATGTGTGTGTGTGTGTGCGTGTGTGTGTACGTGCATGTGCGTGTGTGTTAGTTGAAGCACTTACTTTCGACTAAGCTGTCCGTCCGGTCAGCTATGAGATTTTGTCGTCGCTATTACCTTGACTTTCGACTTTTGTCTCGACTTGACATCTTCTCTTATTAGCTTTTTAGCGAGTAATTCCCTTTGAGTTACTGTGCACCCTGTACCCATTAAAAGCGGGTATAACGATGTTGTGCAACAGCATGTTATGAGCACTAATAGACATCTCTGACCCTATAAATAATATATTTACATGTATTTCATATATTTTAAAGCACATCATCTCGCCCATTGAGCTTAAATCGATATTTACCTCAGTTACTCTCAGTTTCTATGACATTTTATTTGTTCCCATTACTGGGTATCTCGTCGTTTAGAACCCTTTTAGTTATTGTTATTAGCTTCATTCTATTTTTATTACTTCTCATGCACTAATTCATTTTTTCCTATTAGTCATTTTGGGCTGCTGCATGTTGCAAGCTTTTTTCTTTCTCGTATAGTAAATGACTATCTTTGACTTTAATATATATATTTAAATAGATTATATATTCATAAATATATACTAGCATATGTGTATGTGTGTATGTGTGTGTGTATATATATTTATGGGTACATGCACTTAGCTGGCTTAGTGACTGAAGGTGCACAGAGTTAAGAAACACGTTTAAGTGAAGTGTTTAGAAATTCGTAAATCTTAATAATTGGTTTTTTTTTTTTTTTTTTAATTGCGGTGAGTAATTAAAATACTTAAAGTTGTGTTTTGATACAGTTGAGTCCCTCAAAAGCCTTGATTTTTTTGACAAGAGTTGAAAAGATTGAAAATTAGCTGCCAAACTTTTTTTTCCAATGCCTTCCTTTTGTTGAGTTATCGATTAGTAATCGATTAGTTTTGACAACGGAAAAGTCTTAAATTATTTTATTTAACAAAATTTTCCCTTAAATCTTTTCTTTATTAAACAACTAACTGAAAAACAAATAACTGTTGAGCTGCAGCTTTGATTAGGCCATAGAACTGGCATCACATGAAGTTCCTGGAATTGACTGCTGTTTGGAAAATGAAACTTGGAGAACTTGGAGAACCCGGAACGATAAGAAACTGGAAACTCGATCCCAAACTCAAACTCAAACTCCAAAATGAAAATATTTTTTTTTCACAAATTCTTTAATTACTGCAATGAGTAAACATTGTGATTCCCCTGGGAGCGTAGCTGTGAGCAAGTGTGTGTGTGTCTGTGTGTGTGTACCCTTCGCTGCGTCGGACTATTTATTACTTCACCCCTAGCCCTTCCACTCATTGCCATTCAATGTGCCAAATAAAGTCGAGTGCGATGTGCAGAGCTTTTAAGAGCTTTGATTCATTGTATATCTCCTTTTTCCGCTCTGCCCTCCAGTCCCCTCCCCATCGCCTCTTCTTCCATTCCGTCGCTCTGCGTAGTCATTGCTATGGCTCTCTAGGCACCCCAACGATAAGATAAGCGCCGCAATGCCAATGGCAACGGCCATGGCCACGTATAAAATTGAAGCTAGGCACATGACTAATCCCCGATCTGTTGGCGCTGTTGTTCCCAATCTTTAAAAGGGTTGAGATCGACGACTTTTCAATTATTAATAATAATTAATTATTTAAGTACGTACTTCAAATAATTAACGATTATAATAAAAACAAAAATTTATTCTCACTTTTGTTAGCATTTACCGCTCCCAGAGCTGAGTCATTTTTTTTTTTGTAACAAATAGTGGAATTTTTTTTTTTTTTTTTTCTATTTCATCGATAAGGATATATTTTTTTTTTTTATGCTCAATTTCTGTGGAACTTCTGATTTAACGTGCAGCTTTTTTTTCCATTTGGGTCTAAGTGTCAAATGTTCGATATTATTTTTCACATTCACAAAGCCCATAAAAATGTAAACTTAACTTTTGCTTTTTGTGACTGAAAAAAAAAAAAAAAAATGATTGCAAATAGAATTTTTTTTTTTTCGTTTCCGTTTTTTTTTTTTGTGTTTTTTGCTGCTTGAGTAATAGAAAATTATTAGTTCACCGCATAGTTTCATGGGTTTACAAACTATTTGCGGTTATCTGCCAGTTGTTTACTCTCCACTGAAGCATTTGGCGTGGATAATGAATTTTTGAAACTGGATTTTAAGTTTCCTCGTTACCAAACACCCTGCACATTTCTCTACTCCTTATGGGGTATTCCTTTGATTGGCCTCTAAGTGACTTAATTTATACTTTATATACCCTACGCTTTGTGATCTCAATAACTTATACTCCACATTTATTGTTTCCCATATAAATAGTTATAAATTTATGCAATTGAGTATTTATTTTTTAGTATAATTTCTGGTATTTTTTTGTTGGTCTTTGCTTCTCAAAGTATTTAAAGAGGTATTTAAAGAGGTCTATCAAATCAGAGAATATAAAATATGGATAGACTTGTTAGTGACAGAATTTCCTATAAATATAATGGGTTTTTTTTTATTGAAAATATATTTTTATTTTTTTATTTTAGAGTAAAGAATTAAATTAAACTGAACACACTCTGTTTTTAATTAATTTTAAATATTGACAATATAGAGGCAAACATCGAATGTTTAGTTAGATTTTCATTTTTTACCATTTCTATAAATCTAATCTTATCTAAGCTAAATATATTTCAACTTACCTCAACATTTTTTTTATTAAAATATAAATATAAAATTTAAAAAAAATTCAACTTTTTAGATCTAACGAATCTCTTATATCCTTCTACCTTCGATTTTTACCATTAGCTTTGTTTATTTTATTTTGGGATCAAGGATTTCAGTTAAACTTATGAACAAATAATTTATTTTTCCCCTTCTCAATTTTAATTTAAAAATTAATTAATATTTAATATCAAGCCAAAATAAAATAACTCTTGCAAATTTATATTTAATATTAAATAAATTTTTTTTAAATTTTTCAAATCTTATAAAGAATTTTTTTATTTTTATATTTAAAATGTTTATAATATATATTATAGAATTATAAATATATTATTTCTTTATATATTAATTTAAATTTTTTTTATTAATTTTATTCAAAAATATTTGAGATTTCTTTGAATAGCGTCAAAGTGCCGCCTGCTCTTGTCACCTTTTCATTTCCGGTTCCCCTTCGCGCGGCCATTGCTGCTCGGCGTTTTATGTACACATCCACCCCGCCCACCCCGCCCACTTCCGTACCTCATTTGGTGTGATCTGAAATTGTATCTGTTTCGTTTTTCCTTTACGTTTGCATTTTCTTTATCTAATCTTCTGCAAAGGCATTCGTTGTTCATCGTTGTTGTTGCTCCTCTTTTTATGTTTGTTGTTGTTGTTGTTGTTGTTGTGCTCAGTGTTGTTTTTGCTGTAAGTGCTGTTTATTGTTGTTATTAAAGTCATTGCTGTGTTTGCATTTCGGTTGTCTATGCTATATACTGATTGCAGACACTGACACTCACAGACACACACACACACTCGCACACACACATACACAGAGACATACACACATATATGTATATGGCTATAGCCTGGACAGCGATATCTGAATTTTTTTCTGTACATAGGTAGATATACTTATCTGTAGAGATAAACATATGATGCATAGTGCCTACACATGCCGACATTTAGATTCCCATGGCTGACGCACAACATGATCGATGGACGATTGTTGTTGTAGTCAGTTGGGTGGAGGGGTGGAAGGAGGGAAATGAGGAAGACGCTGACATGAATAATTTTACTAATATTTGTTTATGAAACACAAGTGTTTTCACACCCAGACACACACACACACACACACAGAGAGAGACTCTTAGGCACTCATTGGGTTACATGGCAACACAGACTATGACTTAGACCAAATACGAGCTGTGTGTGTGTGTGTGTGTGTGTGTGTGTGTGTGTGTGTGTTGTTGCTGTTATGTAGATAACCCAGTTTGCACAAGTGTCTCTCTTTTAGTCGCCTATAAAAAGTATTTAATACTGTATATATATAAATTAGCTGGAATGTTCCTACCCTATATATAATATATATATCGCATGTTGGAAGTTTTATCGCATGCCACGCCCACTATTATTGTTCATTTTGTGCCAATTTTTATTATGTTCCCCAAATACTCCCAACCGCCGCTTTTTTGTCTTGCGCCCTCATATAGCCACATCGTTATGGGCCTTACTTTGGGGATCGCGTCGTTTCTTATCGCCTTTTCTGTCTAACGACTCTCTTGGCGGCCATCTTTAAACTCTGCATGGGCAAGCAGCCAGTCGTGTTTCGGCCCAGTTCGGTTGCTCCATAAACTGGTTACCGACCAACGAGTCTCTCACGCGCTTTAAGTTGTAACGGCACCTGATCCGTTATTCGGACATGTGGCGCATGCGCAACGTGATTCGAATTACAGTTACTTGAGATAAAGGATGGAGACCTGTGAGTGTATGCTATGTGTGTGCTCTCATTTGATTGGCTGTTAGTACAGTTATGCCTTTTGTTTTAAGTTGTTCGTTCTTTGGGCAGCCATAGAATCTCGTTGCATATATATAATTATATATGTGTATGCATATACATCTAAAAGTACAGTTGTGCTCCTCAGACTAGTCACGCTTTAGGCAGTAACGGTGCATATTAAGACACAGATGTTTTTTTAATAATAACTGTAAAATCACTATATAAACGAATGGATTGCTGACTGATAACTTTTAAGTGCTTGCAAATAGCTTAAAAAATTTCCAAAGTTTAATAAAAATTTAAAAATAATTATTATTTATTTATTTATAAACTAATATTAATAGCAAAAATTAATAGTTTTTATCCTTTTTCTTTACTTCACTTTTAGCCTTCGGGAGAGGAGCAAAATGTGGAGGACAGTTGGTGCTGGGAGCCGGTGGACTCCAAGGATACAGACAAAAATGAGGCACACGCAAAATTGGTGGATGTTGCACTGGACTCCAAAGAGAGTGTGTCCAAGCTGAAGGCTGTAATAGCTGATCTGGAGAATCAAAATGCCACATTACGTAGTTCACTGGACGAGCTCGACGCTCAGCATGAGTTGGCTATGCAGCACATTCTGGCCAACAAGACGGAACTTGAAAAAAAAGTCGCACAACTACAAGAATATCAGGCCGATCGCATAGTTGAACATGAGCTGGCGATGACGCGGCTGCAGGCACAGCTGGCGGATGAGCAGGAAGAACGGCGCATCGCCGCACAGGCCCAAAGTGAGCTCGAGCAGCGCGTCGAGGAGCAATCAAAGGAGCTGCAACAGAGTGTTGTGGAACTGGCAGACATGCAACAGTTGCTGGAGAAACGTGGAGTCGACAATACGGAGCTAATCGAACGTGTACGTCAGGCAGATGCGGAGCGCGAAAAGATTCAGCGGGAGTTCGATGAGCTGGTCAAGCAAACCAAGGAAAAGAAGACGTCCGAGTCGTCGAACAGCTCTTCAAATGGCAAGCAAAGCGAGGATGAATTTATCGTCGTACGCAACGCAGATGCTGCAGGATCTAGCTCAGATCCTGATCCTGATGCGGACACAGAAGCCACAGTGCCGCCCTCAAAGGAGAAGTTACGGAACAAGCTTGTTTCTCTGGAGGCGCGCATTGCGGACCTGAATGCCGAAAACCAGAAGCTTCAAGATGCAGAGCTTGAACGTCAGTTGGCTGGCAGTGTCCTTTCCGAGCAGCTGTCGGAGCTGGAGACACGTCTGCGCATTAGCGAGAGCGAAAAGGAAGAGCTACAGATCGAGTTACAGCGAAAACTACAACAGTTGATCTTGCAGAATCAGGTTCTCAAGTTGAACGCCGAGGCTGACCAGGAGAGCCACACCAACGATCTGGAACTGCAGCTGGAATCTCTTCGCACGGAGAACAGCCAACTGCGTCAGGAGCTTGAGACGATGGTGGCGCAGGCCAAGTTCCGTCAAGCCATTGTCGCAGAGAAGCAGGAGATCACGGATCTGGATCAGGATGAGGTTGTGGCTGACACTGATCACCACAAGCTTCTACCATTGCTTGAGGCGTTGCTTGCAGAGAACTCGGAACAGGCCTTGGATCGCACATATCGACTGCTAAACGATCGCTGGCAACGAGCGGACAGCACAGAGCAGCGACTTGTTGAGCTGCAGGATCAGCAGCTGATCGCTGAGCATGAGAAGAAGACACTCGAGGCGGACATCTCACAGTACATCCTGCAGTGCGATGAGCTCATGAAGAACAATGAGCTGCTTCTCAACGAGCTGGACAAGTTCAAACGCAACAAGCTGGAAACTATCGAAGAGCATCACGAGCAAACAATCGTGCAGCTAGAGTCACAGCTCGAGGAAGCAAAATTCCAGCTGCAGCGTCATTTGGCTAGCGGTGATATGCAAAGGAACTCGGAGCTGGAACATTCGAAGGAGCAATTGCTTGCAGCTACAAAGCAAAACGAGCAGCTAGAATCTCAGTTGGCGGAGGCCAATTCACAGCTAAAACTGTTGAAGGAGTTCTCCGATCAAAACTCTCAATTGGAACAGCTCCTCGTGCAACTTAACGAGCTTCAGTTGTCCAAGAGCGTCCAACAATCACAGTTCAGTGCCCAATTGGATCAACTGACGCAGGAATTGAAGTCAAAGGAGGAGCAGCTGACGCGACTTCAATCTCAGCAGAAGGAGAATGAATTGCTACTCTCACAACAATCGGAATGGGTCAACTCTTCGCTAAGTGAGCTCCAATCGCAGCTGGAGGATAAGCAGCTTCAGCTGGTGGAGAGTAACCAACGAAGCGAAGAGCTTAAGGTGGAGCTCGACGAGCTCAAGGGGCAACTACTGAATGCTTCTCAGCAAAACGAAGTGATGGATGAATTGGCACAGCGACTGGCCGCTAAGGAGCAGAACTTAGAGGAATTTAAGGAGCAACTAAAGCAGTCTGAGGAGCTTCTCGCTCAGGTTCAGGAGAAACACAATCACTTGATAAAGGACACACAAGAACGAGAGCTAAGGTTGAATTCGCAGCAAGAGGAGCTCCAGTCTCAGTTTGAAAAACTCTCCCAGTCTTCTGATCAAAGTAATCTGATTGAAAAACAGTCTGAGGACTTGCACTCCCTGGAAAAGCAATTGGAGCAGGCGCACACGGAGCTAAAGTCCTATGAAGTCCAACTAAAGCAGCAGTCAGAGTTGCTAAAGGAGCGAGACGCTGAACTGAAGTTAAGCTACACAATCAACGATCAATTAAAGTCCAAACTAAATGACCTTGAGTATCAATCAGCGACAGCAAAGGAGTCCACAGAACAGATCACAGCATTGGAGCAGCTAAAAGAGCAGTTACAGTCGAAGGAGCAGCTCTTCGATGAGCTGAAGGCACAACATCTCGAGAGCAATACCCAACTACAGCAGATCATCGAGACACTAAACAATGAAAAGGTGGAGCTTATCAAGGCTCTGCAGCAGAAGCACTCGGAGGCTTCGCAATATTATGTAGAGATACAGCGTCTGCAGCCGTTGGAGGAACAGATCGTCGAGCTGCAAAAGGAGCGTGAGACCCTGCGACATCAGGTCAATACCCTGTGTGAGAAGGCAGCGACGCTCACTGCGAGTCTTCAGGCCGAGCAAAACAATCAATTTATTCTAAAGAAACAGCAGTCGGAAGAACAGGAGCAGCAGCTCGTGGTACAGCGTGACTTGGAACGTCTGCGTGCCCATTTGCTAGAGATCGAGGAGATGCACACCCAGGAGACTGTCGAGTTGCAACGCGAGCTGGACGAAGCCCGCTCCACAATGGCGACTCTCCAACAGCAAGTCTCTCAGTCCAACACCGCCTATACCTCGGCCAGGTACGTTTTGTTTCTCCTCCCCTGCTCTCCTCCTCAACATCCTCTGTCTCTCTATCTGTTCTCACTCTCTCTCTCTTTCTCTCTCTGCCTCTCTATCTGTTCTCACTCTCTCTCTCTTTCTCTCTCTGCCTCTCTGCCATCTCTCCATCTTCATAAGCTTGTATGCTTGTTCAATTAGCGTAGTTAATTACTTCGATAAGCCTTCGTGCTTTTGGCAACGATGTCGTGAGTCAGTTGGCCGCCATTTTGAATTACAATTCGCCGCATGTCACGCTGCCGATAAGCGGCGAGACCTGCGACGACTGCTGCACCAAGGGCAAGCTGACGAGACGAAGTTCCTATCGCTTATGTCTGTTTCAGCTAATTGCATTCGACATGGAGTCTGGCATACATCTTCCCCTCTCTCTCTCTCTCTATTTTTCTCCCTCTCTCCCTGTACCTCCTCCTCCTCCTGTACTCGCACCTTGCCTCGTCTCTAACCAATTTCAAACGCAACAAAAACAAGTGTGCCATAAACTCTCGATCGCTATAAATTATTTCTGCTCCAAATGAACGAAGCTTGAAAGACGATGATAATTTATATATTGAGTTGCTTACACGAGTGCCCACTTTTCTGAGCACAACTGTACTTAAGTTACCAGCTGTATGGAGTTTAGACTTTCATAGCTTAAAAGTTTGTAGACATCGATCTGAATGGATCCTACTCGAGGCAAATAATGAATGTTCAAAAATACATTTAAGACTTGAGAATATATTCGATAATTATCGATAGCTTCAATCAATTAAAATATAATTTCATGGAATATCCTTTTTTGATTCCACAGCATCAGAGCCAATCAACAGGCAGAGACGTTGCAAGCACAGCACGTGCTGCTCCTGCAACAGCGGGACGAACTTCTGGCAAAGTTGGGTCTGTGTGAGGATCGCGAACAGAAGCAGAAGGCAGCGCTGACCAATCTGCAGTGTGCACTGGAACAGTTCCAGAATGGTAAGTAGCATTTAAGACTCATTCAAGCAGCAGCCTTCAGATTTCCATGTCCGTCGCCAGACAAGGAACACGACATTGATGCGGCAAAGCAGCGCATGCGCCGCGAGCTTCAGACTCAGCAGGAAAAGGAGACGTTGTTGCAGGCGGAGATCGCCGCACTGCAGCAGAAGCTGACGGATGCCAACCAGGGGCTGCTTGCTGCGAAACGCCTCTCCGATCAGCTGGAGGCTGGACAGCAGGCGATCGCCGTGCTACGGGATGAAGGTAAGTACTCTATTCAAAGTCCTTTCAGTCAAGGATGTCATTTGTGTAGCTTTAAAGCAATAAAACGCACCCCGCATAACGCAAATTTCAATTATCGATTATCGTTTATCGATTATCGATTACCAATTACCGACTAGCGATTATTAAGTATGAAGTAGCAATTATAAAATACCAACTTCCTGTTACCTCTCACCTGTTAACTGTCACCTGCCACCTGTTACCTGTTACCTGTTACCGGGCATGTTCTTAACAATCCACGACTCACATCATGATTTTCCCAATCTGAATTATTTTTCACCTACTGATCGATCACGCATACAACCCGCACCACCTTTAAAGCTATTTGAATGAAAATCAAAGGTTAAAAAGAGCAAAGATCTGATCTGCGATTGTGTGCATGATAGAAAGAGAGAGAGAGAGAGCGAGAGAGAGAGAGAATGGTAAAGGGTGAGCGGGTGAAGGAGTGAATGAGGGAATTATAAATAGAGTATGTGTGAAAGAGAGAGTGGAGAGTGGAGAGTGGAGAGAGGAGAGGAGAGAGGAGAGAATCACCAGATTCTTAAAGGTAAATATCAGCTGGTAATTCTGGGAGCAATACCTACAAATGAAACACTCGGAATTTCAGTTGGTATCGACTTTTATGAATTGCATTTAATCACCACTAAAACAAATACAAATACAAAAACAAAAATCAAAACCAAAAACCAAAAACAAAAGCAAAAGCAAAAGAAAACCAAAATAATAATCAAAAAAGCCAAAAACAAAAAACAGCTAAATATAAAGGAAAAACAATAAGGAAATTAATTATAAATTTGCACCTACGGCATGTGGCAATATTGGCTGTTACCCCGAGTTGGTCTATATAGATCAGGTAAAAGTAACACTCTGTCTCCCCCACAACACGCCCCCCCACACACACACACCCCCTACAACACACCTCTGTTCGTCCGTCCGCCCAACATTAGAACAACGCAACACCCACCATCAGCTTTGCAATCAAAATGTGTCCACTAACTGATCAAACTTAAGCACCCGAATCCAACTCTAGTTGCTGGCACACACACCCCCACACACCCCCCCCCACACACACACACACACACACGCAAACACACACACATATAAAGACACACAACGGAACCACATATACAGCTGCAATACAAATAAAATATCCAAACACAGTTTTAGTTTGGCTTTTATGTTTTACACGTAATTTATAGCTAATTAATTAATTAAGAATTTGTAACATTTTAATCATTTGTAACTCAGTAGAAACTACAAAACTTAAATACCAACAAAAAATACCAAACTCATCTAAGTTGGTATTTATTTTTGAAGTTCTCCTCTAAGAAAAAAACCACTTGAATCCACATTTAGATTTAAAATTTGTGTTCCTCTTTAAGTGCCTTACACTTTCTTGTTGCCTGCTGTGTTTTTATTTTTAGTTAAATTAATTATTAATTATTATTATTTTTAATTAATGCCAATTTCTTCAATGATTGAAATTTTAGCTTTAGTAATTTACGATTTATGATTTCCCGTACCGTTTACTTTCCTTAACTCGTATTGCGTTGAATCTTTTGAACCCGTAAAAAGTATCGTAAACTACCATGAATCGCATATCCGTGTGCATATATAAAAAACGTACAGATATATATCGTATAAATATATAGAGTATAAATATATTGTGTATATGTATATATATTTAATATATTTAAATTTAATATTTGAATATATATTTAAATATATCGTATATATCTGATGTACGATGTAATGACATTTATCGTAAATATGTTTGAATATATCGTTTGTCATATGAATTTAAATACATCTTATATCGTATATATATTTAAATATATAGTATATCGTAAAATATATTGTATATCGTATATCGTATACCGTATATCATATATCGTATTTCGTATACCGTGTATCTTATATCGTATATTTATATATAGATATATCGCATATACATATTCAATTATATCGTATGTTTATATATTTAAATATATCGTACATTTACATAGATTCGTAAGGCGTCATCATAAAATCGTTAAGCGAATGAATATTAATTTGATGAAACCATATGAAAACTTCCTATCTACTGTTGTTGTTATTGTTGTTGTTGTCGTTGTTGTTGTTGTTCTTTACTTTTATCTGCAACATTGGATAATCTCAATTTGTAAATGTGAGCGATTTTTAAACATTTTACGTACTCACTTTGCAATTGGAGATTGCTCGAGGTTGCAGCATTTGCCACATTATGTAAACGCCTACACATACCTTCAACATATATATAAATATATGTGTATATACCAATACATGTATATGTATATAGAACTATATGTATACGTATATAAATATGTGTATATGTATATATATATATATATTATGTATGTGTATATGTATATGTATATTTACATACATTTATATTGATATATCTAGATGCAGATTTATAAGTTAATTAGCTTCTTATATATACAAAAGCATTACGCATACATGCATACACACATACACACACACACACACACAAACACACACATACACAAACACACACATACACACAAACACACATACATACATATATACATGCATATATATTACATGTAACAAAGTATGTACCTTGTTGCTCTCTACTGTGGTTGTCGTTGTTGTTGTTGTTGTTGTTGTTGTTCTTGTTGTTGCTATTTGAATGATCATGTGATTTGTTTGCGATTTGCATTTGATTTGAGTTTTGCCAGCCAAATATTTTGATTTGCATTGCGTTTATAGCCAAGCAACAGCCAAAACACACACACACACACACACACAGCCCAATCAACTAATCACTCAAGCGACTCACTGACTGACTGACTGAGCGAATGACTGACTCGCTAAGGGAGTGACTGAGTAACTCTCCAACTGACAGTGACTTACTAAGTGATTGAACGAATGAGTGAATGATTGACTGACTGAGTTATTGACTGAATAAATGACTGACTAACTGACTGACTAACTGAGCAAATGACTCTCTGAATGAGGTTATTATTGACTGACTGAGTAAATGACTAACCAACTTAGCAAATGATTGACTGATTGAATGAATAACTGAGTGAGTGAATAATTGACTGAATGATTGACTGTATGATTAACTGACTAATTGATTGTTTGACTGTATAATTAACTGACTGACTGATTGACTGACTGACTAACTGAGATTATGATTGACTTACTGAGTGATTGACTGACTGATTAACTGAATGACTTATCGACTTAGCGAATGAGTGAATGATTGACTGAATGAGTTAATAACATACTGACTGATTGATTGACTGTGTGATTAACTGACTGATTGATTGACTGTATGATTAACTGACTGATTGATTGATGGACTGTAAAATTATCTGACTGAATGATGGATTGACTGTTTCATTATTTAACAGACTGAAAAACTAATATATTGACTGACTGACAAAGAGTATGACTGACTGACCGACTAACTGATCGATTGACTGACTGGCCAGCTAACAATCCCACCAATACAATCACCGACCATTTAACGTACACATGCATCAGCATCTTCAGCCACAAACCGCAGCTGCAGGCGCTTCCGTTGCATCCGTTGCATCTGTTCCGTGGCATTCGAGGCACTCCAAAGACTAGCGTCTGTACGGCTGAGTATTACATCAGGTACTGGTGTGCCATTTAACAAACTACCAGTACTTATGTCATACTACACCGTGCAGCTAACGCACTAACCGCATGTCCTGCCGTACCGCCGCGCGCGTCAGTTGTCTCGAGTGAAATGACTATTCATTAAGTTCCCCCTAAGATCCCATTGAGTACTTATCCTTGTAACTCTTAAGCTATTTTCATATTGAACACTAGTGTCCTTAAGTAGAATTACAATTATTAACCAAGCTCATTTGATATTTTACATAGTGGAAAGTTTAAGGAATACGAATCAGAAGCTGGAGCAGAGCCTCACCAGCAGCGAGTCAAGTCAAACTGATAAGATTGATAAGAATCTAATCAAAAGCTTGTTGATTGGGTACGTCGTCAGTGAGGTGTCTACGGACAAGCAGCAGGTGCTGCGCGCCATGTCATCCGTGCTGGGCTTTAATAGCCAGGAGTCCGAGAGAGTTGGCCTCAATAAGCCGCAAGGCGGCTGGCTTAATTCCATCCTTGGCAGTGGCTCTAATCAAGGTATAGTTTAAATAGATCCTTTTCTTTTGTTGTCAACTTTCTAATAACTGTTAATTTGGTTTATCTTTCCATAGGCAATAATAATTTGGCGCAAGCTTTTGTACAGTTTCTCGAAAAGGAATCACAACCGAACGCGTCGGCACAGTCGCGGCCCACGTTGTTGAGCATGGCCAAACAGTCGGAGACGCCAACGGCGACTGCAGCGAGCAGAAAGTCATCCACATCATCGACATCGGGTGGAGGTGTGCCATTGGCAGTCAGTAATGCGCCAGGAGCGTCACCAGGATCACAGTTGCAAACGCTGCTATTGAGCAGCAACGAGTTTGCGCCATCGCGCAACTCCAGTTCCATTTTAAAGGATATACTCAACGATTCCTGATGGCTGTAGAAAATTGTGAAAGTGTCCTTCGTGTTTTTGCCTTTATGTTTTCCATTTTTTATTTATATATTTAAATTTATTCGTATGTCCTTTGAAGTTTATTTACTGACATGTGCAATCACTTCCAAAAATACCGATTCCGTATACCGTTCATAATGATCGACTCGTATGTACATTATATTATTACCTGTAATAGCAACTGTAAATATGTAATATGGAATATATATATATATATAACTATACACGTACATGTATCTATCTATAAACTCACCACACTTGTATCATCGCCAGCAGCACCAAACGAGTGCCAATACTTGCGCCTTAATAGCTAAGCAACCAAGAAATTAAATAAATAATTGCTGAAACCTAAAAAGTACTAAAACTCAAGTTTCCTTTCCTAAAACCCCCACCTCGCAGCAGTGAGAGTTGATTTGGTTGACTGTCCTTACAGGACGCGAGATATTTCGATAGAAAGATGTTAAAATCTCCATTTTTACATATCTAAGCCTGGCATATTTAATATAGCAGTACAAACAAGGACAATTACTTACCTAAAGGACCTTCACATTAAAGCTAGTAATCTAGCTGTTCCAATAAGGACATTTACTTAGCCAAAGGACTTTCACATCATAGTCTTTGACAGGCCAAACAAAGCACATTCACATCGTTTTTAAAGATATGCAATAAAAATTTCTTGGGGCGGCCCACAATTTTTGCCCAAAATCGGTGCCAGAAAATTCTGAAGTACCAGGCCAACAGAAATGCTTAGCAGGGGTCCGCATAATTTTGCGCGGCCGTTAAAAATTTGAATTTTCGAATTATCAACTATCGGCGATGAATTTTCAGCTATCGCAACGGCCAGTAGCTTTTCGGGAAGCGCCTCTACTAGTAAACTTAAATCGGCGGTATCTCCTCCAATTTAAAGACTATCGCAATGTCCTTTGACACGAAGGTAGCTTAGGTCCTTCCGCATAAATGTGACTTCTGCCAGGGACAAAGGTCCTTACAGGACTCGATGTATTTGCTATTTAAAAGTGTTAATATCTTAGTCCTTTCATATCGGAGTCTGGCATCTTTAATACAGCAGTTCCAACAAGGACAATTGCTCAGTCAAAGGACCTTCACATTAAGGACTTTCAACTGGCCAAAGGACATTCACGTCGCTCTCAAAAATATGCAACATATATCGCCCGAATCAGATATAAGGCTTTAAATTCAGCTCTATATCGGTTGTATCTCCTCCAAATAAAGGACTATCGCAATGTCCTTTGACATGGAGGTTGTTTAGGTCCTTCCGCATAAATGTGACTTCTACCAGGGACAGAGGTCCTTACAGGACTCGATACATTTGCGATTTAAAAGTGTTAATATCTTAGTCCTTTCATATCGGAGTCTGGCATCTTTAATACAGCAGTTCCAACAAGGACAATTGCTCAGTCAAAGGACCTTCACATTAAGGACTTTCAACTGGCCAAAGGACATTCACGTCGCTCTCAAAAATATGCAACATATATCGCCCGAATCAGATTTTGGGCTTTAAATTCAGCTCTATATCGGCTGTATCTCCTTTAAATAAAGGACTTTCGCAATGTCCTTAGGCATGAGGGTAGTAGAGGTCCTTCCACATAAATGTTACTTTCCCCAGGACTAAAGTCCTTACGGGACTCGAGATATCTCAATAGAAAGGTGTTAATACCTCAGTTTTATCAAAACGAAGCCTGGCATTTTTGATATAGCAGTACAAACAAGGACCATTACCCACCCAAAGGACCTTCACATGAAGGACTTTCAACTTGTCAAAGGACATTCACGTCGCTCTCAAAAATATGCAACATATATCGCCCAAATCAGATTTAAGGCTTCAAATTCAGCTCCATATCGGCTGTATCTCCTCCAAATAAAGGACTTTCGCAATGTCCTTAGGCATGAGGGTAGTAGAGGTCCTTCCACATAAATGTTACTTTTCCCAGGACGAAAGTCCTTACGGGACTCGAGATATCTCAATAGAAAGGTGTTAATACCTCAGTTTTATCAAACCGAAGCCTGGCATTTTTGATATAGCAGTGCAGTCAAGGACTATTACTTACCTAAAGGACCTTCACATTAAAGCTAGTAATCTAGCTGTTCCAGTAAGGACATTTACTTAGCCAAAGGACTTTCACATCGTAGACTTTGACAGGCCAAAGTACATTCACATCGTTTTCCAAGATACTCAACTAAAATTTCTCGGGTCGGCCCAAAACTGCCCAAAATCGGTGCCAGAAAATTCTGAAGTACCAGGCCAACAGAAATGCTTAGCAGGGGTCCGCATAAATTGGGCGGCCGTTAAAAATTTGAATTTTCGAATTATCAACTATCGGCGATGAATTTTCAGCTATCGCAACGGCCAGTAGCTTTTCGGGCAGCGCCTCTACTAGTAAACTTAAATCGGCTGTATCTCCTCCAATTTAAGGACTATCGCAATGTTCTTTGACATGGATGTAGCTTAGGTTCTTCCGCACAAATTGAACTTCTGCCAGGAATGAAGGTCCTTGCAGGACATGAGATATTTTTATAGAAAAATGTTAATATCTTAAATCTTTCATATCGGAGTCTGGCATCCTTAATACAGAAGTACCAACAAGGACAATTACTCACTTGAAGGATCATCACATGAAGGACTTTCAACTGGCCAAAGGACATTCACATCGCTCTCAAAAGTATGCAATAAATCTTTCCCGAATCAGTATAATTAGAATTTTGGCCTCAAACTCAGCTCTTATCCGGCTGTATCTCCTCCAATTTCAGGGCTATCGTTATGTCCTTTGACACGAAGGTGGTCGAGGTCCTTTTGCATAAAATTAGTTTTTGTCAGGGACGAAGGTCCTTCCAGGATTCTAGATATTTTCTGTTGAAAAGTGACTTAATTCTGCCGTCTTATATGACTGTCCTAGTTTCCTGCAAGGATCATTAAAGCGAGGATTAGAAATGGACCAAAGGACTTTCCGACTGATTTTTTTTTAGCTGGTCAGAAAACCAAACCTCACACACATTGCTTCTTCTTTTGTTTTATAAACACAAATCACAATTTTTTTTAACACTTCACAAATTTACTTTATAGCCATGTCAAAGCAAAAAGCCTTGTCAAACACACACACACACACACACACACACACACACACACACACACACACACACACACTAACACAATTTCACTTTTTCTTAAATTTGGATTTTTCTGCACTTTTCATAATCAGAAAAAAACATCCATCCTGTGAACTGCTGAGTGTGGGTGAAGCGCCCTACGCTGAGCACCACCGAAGATTCCTGCGGGGGAGTTGAATTAAATATATCACATTTAATTAATTTTTTTTATGAGAAATAAATTAGATTATAAATTTATAATAATTTTTGCTGAAACCTGAAATAATTTACAATAAATTGTGGTTATTCCGGGATAAATATGAAAAAGGAAAAAGGTTGTTTTTTTTTTTTTTCATTTGCATAACAAATTCAATTAAATCTCATTTTATTTCAGTTTTGTTTCATTTTTTTGTATTTTTTTTACAATTTATTAAGCTAAAGTGTGAAAAAATTTCGCTTTTAATTTAATATATTATTTTGTTTTTCGTTTTCGTTTTCTTTTGGTTTTCTTATGGTTTTGTTTTTGTTTTTGGTTTTTTTTTTTTTTATTACATTACAATATTTTTTGTTTGCCCTTTTTAAAGTTGGATTTAATATTATTTATTATTATTTTTGTTCTCGTTCTTAGGTTTTTTGCCTTTGGTTTATATTTTAAAAATTATACCGTAATATAAATTATGCAACTTGTTGAGGAACTAAAAAAGCATTAATTATTTATATATAATGAAAATAAAAATGATTTCTTATCAGTTTTTAATTTTGGTTTTGGGTTTGGTTTTGGGTTTGGGTTTGGTTTTGGTTTTGGTTTTGTGTTCGCGCTTTTCGGGCATCAATTTTGTTGGGTTTAATATTAAATTTTGTATGTTCAGTTTTTGCTTTGCGGTTTATATTTAATTAATATTTTTACATTTAGATGTTATTGTGCAGTTTGTTGTTGTTGTTTTGTTGTTGTTGTTGTTTTTTAATTTTCGACATTTTTATTGGGTATGTTTTATTTTTGTTTTACATTGAAGTTGTTAGTTAAATATAATTTTTTGTTTGCGTAACAAACTAATTCAGGCGTTTTTTGTATCTTATTTTTCCTCATTTACTTTAGTTTTTTTTTTTTTTTTTGGTTGTATTTTTAAATACATTTATTTAAATTTAATTTTTGTATTTCCTTCATTTTTTTCCTTTTATATAATATATCTAATATATATGTATATTAATATACTTTTATAAAAACAATTTATGTTTGTGTTGCTGTTTTTGTTTTTGTTTTGTTTTGTTTTGTTTTGGGTTTGGATTTGTGTTTGTTTTTTTTTGTTTTGGTTTTCGTTTTGTTTTTGTTGTGTGTGTGTGTGAGTGTGAGTTGTATTTTAGGGTTGTTTTTGTCGTTAATAAAAATTAATACATACAAAATTGTTGTCGCACTGCTTTTGCTTTTGTTTTATATCTGATATATGTATATACATTAATATATATATAAATATATATACATTATATATATTTTTCTCTTTCTTGCTTTGTAGTTGTATTATAAAAAATGGCGCTCAAACTTAATGATTTTTTTTTTTTTAATTACGAGTATTTTAAAAAAATCGATAACAATAATTTTTTTTTTTGTTTTTGTTCGGCTTCTTTTTTTTTTTTTTGTTTGTATTTCATTTTAAATTTAACATTTTCGAGTTTTGCGAAAACATTTAGATGTATGACAGCTCTTTTTGTTATTATAATTTAGTATTTAGTATTTAATTTTTTTTTTTTAATTTTATTTTTAAGAAAATTGCTAATAGAAGTAATGCCCATGAAAATAAGTAAAACAACTACTAGAAAATGCATCGACCTATATACAAGTCGTGTGTGTGTGTGTGTGTGTGTGTTTGTGTGTATGTGTATCATATGTGTGTGTGTGTGTGTGTTTTTTGGGGCTGTGTGTTTGTGTTTGGTAAGCAAATGCACAACACATACTCGTTCTGTAATGCTACATAAATATACATATATATGCATATATATGTGTATATATACCTACATATACATATATGTGTATACACATGCATATACATATACATATACAAATACATATACATATATACATATGTATATATATACATTTATATATATATTTATATGCGTATACATATCATACATATATCTTATATATACAGTCGATTTGTTTAGTAGAAAAGTGGCGGGTGTCATACATTTTAGCTTTTTACTTAGTTGCACAAATACATATAAATAAATATGTATATATACAGAGTATAACATATTTAAAATTGTTATTTTTTTTTTGATATTTTTGTTTTTCTAAATTTTCTTAAGTTTTGTATATAATTTGGTATTGTTGCTGGGAGGGCATAAACAGTCATCTGAACCACTAATAATTTGTAGCCGGGGAAGTTGCTATCAAATAGAGTTGCTCAAAAACTGCGCTCCATGAAGAGAAATTTCTTTGTTTTCGAAAGAAGTAGTAGTAGTAGTAGAAGGAGGAGGAGAAGGACGAGGAGGTGGAGGAGGTGGTGGAGGGCTTACAGAATGAATATGGAATATGCTAAAAAAAATCAAGTTAGTCGTTAGAACGACGACCTACTGTATGCAACTATCGTAACTATCGGCTTTTAAGCTACTGCACGCCTTCTATGCGCATCTCATCATTTCTATACCCAAGCGCTTATTAATAATAATAATAACTGCCTGTTCCAGCTTGGATGGAGTATGGATTGTGTATTTAATGTGTGTGTGTGTGTGTGTGTTTTGTTTGTTACTGTTACTGTTAATGTTACTGTTGTTGTTCCTGTTGTTTACTTTGTGCTCAAGCGAGAGAAATAAAATTTGTGTTTCATAGAGTCAGACAGCTAGGCAGATGTAGGCATATGGCAGGCATATATAAAGTCTTTACAAAGACATCAGTTGTTTCTCACTAATAAAATGTACTTCATGTACTTTGCTTAAATTGTATTTTGTATATAAAAAAAATATGCTAACGGTGCCTGTGACTCTCTTATTTGTTTTTTTTCATTTTCGTCTTTTTTTTATTTTTAAATTTGTTTTTTTTTTCTTTTTGCTTAATTTGGTTTTTCTGTTACATTGCTATTTCTCATTTATCATTTCTTGTTTCTTGTTTCTTGTTTCCTTTTTTAACATATTCGTTTTATTATTTAATTTTTAATTCTCATATTTCATTAATTTATTTCTTATATATCATTGGTGTTTAGAAAAGAATTTCATATGTATATTGAAATTATCCTTTGCTTGCTTGTGTATAAATATAAATACATTTTCCTTATTGTTTGTCGTTTTATTCGTATATATTTTTTTTTTGTTTTCTTCTTATATCTCCTCTTCATTTTCTTGCATTTTAATATTTTATTTGATTTTTTTTTTTCATTTGCTATTTTATATATCTTCATTTTATTTCTGTTTTCAAGCTTGTGCCGCTATATAATCATTTATTAAGGTTTAATAAACTGTCGGTTGCTGCTGCTGCTGCTAGGTAACTGTATCTGTGTGGCTGAGTGTGGCTGAGTGTGCCTGAGTGTGTCTGTGTGTGTATGGGTGGGTCTAAATGGTTGTTTGTATTTGTGTGTGTGTGTGTGTGTGTGTGTGTGTGTACTTTATGTAGCATTAGTTTTAAAAGCAGCTCGTCGATTACTCGCTTTGCATCTTGAGTTCCCAAGTCTGGCGATCGTTTAATTTGTAATCCTTTCGTTTCATTTCTTTTCATTTAGTTTTGTTTTGTTTTTTATTTTTTTTTTCAGTCTGTTTTTTTTTGTTCTGTTTTTTCTTATTTATTTTTTTTTTTTTTGCATTATTTTTTCTTATTTATGAAAGTGGTTTGTCAATTAATTAAATATGTATTTCCATTTTCTGTAATGCAAATACTTCGCTGGATGGCAACTTTCATAATTGTGTGTGTGTTTTTTTTTGTCTGTCTGTTGGTTTTGCTTGATCTGTAGGCTTTTAGCTTTTGGCTTCCGGCTTCTGGATTCCGGCTTTCGGCTTCCGGCTTCCGGCTTCTTATAGTTGATGTACTTGGATGGTACTTAAAATTTTACTCGGCATGGGCAAGGCTGCTGGCAATTAGTATGTGTGTGTGTGTGTGTGTGTGTGTGTGTGTGTGTTTGTGTCTGTATATGTGTGTGTGTGTGTGTGGTCTGTGTGTGCAACAAAAATATATATATTCTTAACTAAATTACTAATTTAATTATAATTACACCACAAATATAACAAAAGGTAAGAAATAAAAAATTAGTAGAAATTTCAATTTTTTATATATAGAATATCTAATTGCAATTTTTTGTTTTTGTTTTGTTTATATTTTTGTTTGTTTTTGTTTTTGTTTTTGTTTTGTTTTTTTTTCTCATCTTTAACTTTTTTCTTTTTAATTTTATTCTTAGCTATGCATAATAACTGGCTGCATTACATTTAAATGTTTTTTATTTGTTTTGTTGTTGTTGTTGTTTTTGTGTCGTGTTGCATTTTGTTTTTGCTTTGTTTTTACAGTTCGTTTTTATAATTGTAATTGTTTTTATATTATATTTAAATTTATTTGCTATGCTTCGTTTGATTTTCATTCTTATATTTTTGGTTTTTTGTATTTGGTTTTTTATTTTTAATTTTATATATTAAATGTAATTAACTAGACTTATGTAATATATTACAAATGTAAATGTACGAGTATAAAGCTAAAGTTGTTGTTCATTTCAATTTCTATAGTGATTTGACAAAAAAGCATTTATTTTAATTAACTAATATAATATTTCACGCTTTGATTTAACTGTACCTAAAAAAATGTTTCCTTCTTTTAATATTTTTGTATTTTCATTTCCGTTTACCGAGTTACTTGCTTTATTTTTATTTTTTTGCATTTCCTAAAATTATATTATTATTATTATTATTAAAATTATTAAAATTATTATTATTATTATTATTATTATTATTATTATTATTTATGAATTTTGCTCTGCTGCAGAATCTCACACGCTTCTTCTCAGCTGCAACTCGCGCCAACACTGTACCGTGTACTATGCACTTTCCTAATGTGGAGTGACCGTGACTGTAACTGTGGAGTCTGCGTTTGGTTATTGAGCAGCTGCACAGTGCCGGCGCCCGTTATTAGTCATGCTGTCACATACACTTAGATATAATAATGCATGTATTTAAAATTATGCAGATGGATTTTATTGCTCTAAATTTATATATATATATATGTTTATTATTTTTATTATTATTATTATTTATTTTATAGTTGTTATTATTTTTAAGTTTAGTTTCATTTTTGTTTTTGTTTTTTCTTTGCTTGTCATTAATTTTTTTTGTTGCGTTGTGACCTCATTCAGCAGCACAAAATATGCAATAAGTAATTTATTATAAATAGTTTTACTTCATCCTCAGTTTTAGGCATATTCATATTGTATATATATATGCACGCATGTATATATATATATATATATGTATATGTATATATGTATATATATATATTTATATATATATGTATATATATGCATATATATACATATATGTATATATGTATATATATATATATTTATGTATACATGTATATGTATATATATATATGTATATATATATGTATACATATATATATATATGTATATGTGTATATATATTTATCTATATATATATAATTTTATTCTCTCTAATGGCAATGATGCGCGTGTTGCTTCGAACGTAACCTCGGCACAAAAAATATTTATGCTAAAATATGAAATAGTTTTTTATCTTCATCTTTATTGATTTAGATTTTATAATTTATTTGATTATTATTATTGAGTTTTTGTGTTATATTTGTATTTTTGAATTAATACTAAAATTTGTTATTTACGATTATTATTGTATTATTTTTGTAAATATACAATTTTCTTTATATAATTTTCTTGTTGCATTCGCGCTTGATTTTCTTTAGTTTTTATTTGTTTGTTTTTGTTTTTTGTTTTCGTTTTTTGTTTTTGTTTTTTGTTTTGTTTTTTTTTTTGCTTTTTAGTTCTTGAATCGCATAAGCATATTTTTGGTGTACGCTTTTGATAAAGTCCTTTGTATTGTAGTTGTATAATAATTCATTATCATTTTTGTTTTTGTTTTTGTTTTTGTTTTGTTTTTGTTTTGTTTTGTTTTATTTAATCTCGCCCCGCCCCTCATTTAAAACAGTGCACTCAGTAGATATATATATATTTTGTTTGTTTGTTTCATTTTGTTTTTAAAACATAAGCATTTTTGTACGGAATTTCAAACTTAATTTTCTGTTATTTTTTATTTTTTTAGCACGTCGGTTAATTTTTTGTTAGTTGTGTGTTTTAGTTAATTGGTTTGATTTAGCATGTGTTATACGTTCATATGCACATACATATATATGTGTATATGTATATGCATAATATTAATTATTTGTATTATTATTATTATTATTTTGTGATCTCATATTATTTGTCAAACAGCCAACAAAATGTTTAATTATGAAGCTAATATAATATATTTATAAATTGTTTAAACAATTGGCAATTGGCAAGCGCTTATAAAATGGGGGGAGAAAACAGTTAAGGGCTTTAAGCGTTAAATGATAAAAGGTGCCAACATTATAGATACATATACATAACTAACTAAAGGATAAATAAGGATGTTGAATTAAGCAAAGACTATGACATTTTTAGACTATGATTAAGAAATAGATTGGCTTTAAGGCTTTAAGGCTTCAAGGCTCTTAGGCTCTTAGGCTTTAGGCTTTTAGGCTTAGGGTACATGTTGATGACAATGATTAATATTAATTAATTAATTAAGGAGAACAAGAAGAAGAAGAAGAAGAAGAAGAAGCTTGGTAAAAGCATATACACATGTATGAATGTTAAAAAAGGAATTCAATTTTGGACTTGATGTGTTCATCACAAAGGCAAGGCTCAAACTGGTCCCCAAAATACGTACATATATGGTATCATTTCAAAGGACATAGGCACATCAATACATCAATACATCAATATATCAATATATATATATATTGAAGCTGTACATTTGGGGGTTGCTTTGGCAAGCGAATCTTGTTATACCAGTTACATATTGACGGCTTCTATGCAGCTATGCCTCGTCCTGGAAGTAGCCGCCTGCTGGGCGGTCAAATTCGAAATAGAAGTACGTGAATTTTGTATGAAAACAATAAAAACTATAAAACGAACTCATAGGATATTCATACATTAGTATAAATATATATAAATATATATATTATATATACATATATGTATGTATATGTAAATTATAGTCTTTGCGGTATAACAAATTGTTGAAGCTCAACATTTTTATCCTTTTGGTTTCTGTGCCTGGGGTGGTATTTGTCAATTTAAATTTGTTAGCTAGGATCTATAAATTTGTACAAATTCGTTGATACATGTACATGTGTATGTATTGGTATGTTCATGTCTATGTGTGTGTGTGTGTGTGTGTGTGTGTACATACATATGTACCCATGTATGTTAAGCTGCATGTGAAGATGTTCAGCACCTGTGATTCGATTATACACATATAATTTGAGAGGAGGCAGTGAATTGAAAGCATGAGTGATTCCTGCCAGTATGGGGAGTTTGGGTAAGGATAATCGGTATAGAGTTGATTTGAGTTGAGTTGAGTTGAGTTGAGTGTGTGCTGGTGGGTGTATCTTGTGTGTACTCGATTTAATATGCAATATGGTTTCTATAGTCTTTCAAAATCTAAAAGCACCTCTAAAGAAATTTGTTGGTTCATTTCTTGTCGGCTTCATTTTTTGTTCATTTCAACCGAATGCGGCAAATTTAAAGCAGTAGCAAAGCATCTGTGTATATATGTGTATATGTGTATGTGTGTGTGTGTGTGTGTGAGTGTGTCTGAATATGATCTGTATGCCCAAAGTGTGCATATCTGTTAGTGCGCAACGGAACCTCACATCGTCAGGTAGTTTAGTATAATATTCAAGTAGAAATATGCATTGTTCATACACACACATATGCAAGTGTATCTAGAGTTTCATATACACGCATATTGTGTAACTGTATGTAAAGTTTCGTTAAGTTATTTTTTGTTAGTTGCATTTCACACAAAACTAAAGGTCCGTCCAAATCGCATTGCTAACCAAAGAGTTACAAAGAATCCGAACCAAAATTAAATGAAAACAAAAATTGTTAATTGTCAACAGTAAATAGTAAGTAGTTAATTATTAATTGTTAATTGTTAATTGTTAATTATTAATTGTTAATTGTCAATTGTTAATTGTTAATTGTCAATTGTTAATTGTCAATTGTAAATATTAATTAGTTGATAGGAAACAAAAAAGCCGCTTAATTGGGAGCTTCGCTAGGCATAGCATGAAGCAAATGAACGGCGCACATGTAACCAAGCGAAACTCAACGAAGCGAAACTTAACGAAGCGAAACTTAAGGAAACGAAACGAACAAATGAAATGCGTTGCGAATGCAGCATAAAAGTAGGCAACATTTTTATAATTATTATTATTGTTTTTTGTTTTTGTTTTTTTGTTGTTGTTGTTGAAAAAAGCAATCAAGCAAAATCCTTTGAATTGAATACTATTTATACTTATGTGTGTAAGTGTGCGTATGCACACTAGTGCACATATACATACGCATATATTTTTATAGATTAATTTTTAAAAGTTTTAATGCTTTTGGTAATTTTTTGATTTGCTTTTGGTTTCCATATTAATTTTGTTATTTATTTCACTGCACTTAATTCTGCTTTTTGTTTGTTGTTTCTTGTTGTTGTTGCTTTTGGTTGTTGCTTTTGGTTGTTGCTAGTTGAGAATTAAAAAGGACGAAGAAGTTAAAAAAGAGTACACGTTCGAATAAATAAGCGCCTTCTCATCCCTCATCATGTTGTACACTCTTTGTGCTCCTTCCACTGTTTACGTTATTCTCCTTTACCCTTACCTTTATTTTTACCCTGCTTCTCGTTTCCACACGACGCCATTTTTTTTTTTTTCGTGTGTTGATTTTTTTTTGTATTATTTTTTCTTACTTCTTGTTGTCTTTTTGGTTTTTGGTTTTATGTTTTTCGTTTTGCTTATTTATTTTATTGTACATTCCCGTTTGTTCGCTGTATTGTTCGATTCACTTCACACTCGAGTGACTTGCCTCGTCTCCTGCCATGTCCTTTCATCCTTGCTTCATCACAATTGTGTTCCACACAGTTTCACAAATTTATTACTTAAGCTACTCTTCATCATATCAAAGTTTATTCTGATTTCTTTAATCATTTAAATTCTTGTTTTCCTTTTTTATTTTCTTTATCTTTATCTTTATCTTTATCTTTAAATTTATCTTTATCTTTTTCATTATCTTTATCTTTATCTTTATCTTTATCTTTATCTTTATCTTTATCATTTTCATTTCATTTTGATTTTGCGATTCATTTTGTTTTGCTTTTTTAATTTGCTCTTGTTGTTGTTCTTTTTTTGTTGTTGTTGTTCTTATTTGTTGTTGTTTTTATCTGTTGTTGTTCAGTTCTCGTTTAGCTCAATGCGCCCCAACTCCAATGTCAATGTCTCTATGTGTTGTTTAGGTTGTTGCTGTTTTTGTTGTTGTTGTTTTTGTAGTAGTAGTTGTTGTTGTTGTTGTTGTGTGTGAGTGCGGTACAGTTGCCACCGCTTGGCTGGTATTGCCAGCAGAGAGCAAATGGAGAGCATTGCCAGCACTGTTTTTGGTATAATCAAATGTCAAATGCTTTTATGTACGTGTGTGTGTGTGTGTGTGTGTGTTTATATATATGCATGTCTGATTGCTTTTTACTTGTTGCTGCTTGTCCTTTAAAATTTTGATTCATTTCGATCGATTCAGCGTTTACGCGTTTCCAATTTGATCGAGTATCGAGTAACACACAAAATTAATTTTGAGTACGAAACTTTGAGGCGCAGCCAACTTAACGTTTAACCCTAGTGTCATGAAGCGCCAACTTCGTGTCTCCTGTCCTCAATTCAATTCAATGAAATGAATGTGCGACTCATGGGTTAAACGTAAGAGTTCTTTGTATAAGCGACTGTTACCTTGACTGTGGTTTATGTATCCCTGTGTGTGTGTGTGTGTGTGTGTGTGAGTGAGTAGATAATAATAATAATAAAAAAAATAGGGAAAATCTCTAATTAATTAATCGGCGCATTTTGTAAAACATTTCGAAAGAAGAGAATTGGAATTCAAGTTTGATTTTTCCAAATAAATATACTAGTACATATGCATGTGTGTGTGTGTGGGTGTGTGAGTGTGCGTGTGTGTGTGTGTGTGTGTGTGCGTGCGTATGTGTTAAAGTATGATGTATGATTTTTGCTTTTGGTGTTACTTTATAAGACTTTATTCCGATTCCGATCTCGATGCCGATTACGATTGCAATCTCGATACCGATACCGATATCGATAACGATTTCGATAGCAATCGCGGCTACGATTACGGAGTTTCGCTTGACTCTTGTTCGTTATTTCGTATTGCTTTTTATGGCAGTTCAGACGGTTTATAATAACTTCTTTAAATTGTAATATATAAAATACTATTTTATGTACTTGGTGTTCTCTTGGTGTTAGCCATCACTTCGAATGATTAGTCAATTAATTAATTATAGTTTAAGCTTTTGTTTTGCATTTTCCTATTTGATTTTACTTCATTTTGTTTTCTTTTGTTTATCATTTATTCTCATTTCTCCTTTTGGATGACTTTCTGTTTCTGCTTTCTTATGGTTGTGGTCTTTGTGTCGCTTTAGAATTTCTCTATGTTCGCTATGACTTGCAGATGGTTGTATGCAGGTGTGTGTGTGTGTGTGAATGGGTGTGTGTGTGTGTATTGGTATAAGTGTGAATATGCACGTACTTGGATGTATGTGTGACCAAGGCTTGTTGTATTTATGAGAAATAAAATATGAAATCTCCTATCGAGATTTATTTTGATTTCTATCGATAAATCGAAACTTTTGTGTATTGTGTGAAACTGTACGAGTTTTGAAATGGAAAAAATGCCATATGAATATTGAATATTTCGTAGGATTAACTCTTAGAAAGTACGCCAATTATATAACTGGGATTCGTGATTCAAGTTAACTTTGGGAGCCTGCTTATAAATGTAATTATTAGGGTTTCCATTAGCTTAAATATGATTGTTGTTGTTTTTGTTGTTGTGTTGTTGTGTTGTTGTTATAATTTGTTATATCGTGTTGTTGTTTTTGTTGTTGTTGTTGTGCTTCTGAGAACTTAATTGAAAATTCTTGTAATTAACTTAAAATTAGACACTTGCTGCTGTCGTTGTTATAAGGATGTTCCGTGTTGCTGGTGTTAAAGTTGCTGTTGCTTTGCTGTTGCTGTTGCAGTTGTTGCTGTTGTTGTTGTTGGTGTTGTTGTTGCTGCTTTTGTTGTTGCTGTTGTACTTGATTTGCATTTTATTTGTTTTATATATGTACATATTTTTATGATGTTCTATGCATATATATGTATATGTATATATTTGTGTGTATGTATATGTGTATATAAATGTGTAGATGTATATGCATACATACACACATATATATACAAATATATATATATATATATATATAATATATGTTTAGCAGAAAATTATGCTTTGTCGCTGTTGTTGTTGCTGTTGCTGTTTGTTGTTCGCTGTACCTGTTTGCTCACTGTTAGCAGTTGTTGTTGCTGTAGTTCTTATTGCTGTTGTTGTTGTTGTTGTTGTTGTTAATATCTTTTATTATTATTATTATTGTTGTTGTTGTAGTTGTTGTTGTTGTTCGGATTCGCTGCCGCAGCTGACATCAGTTGTTGCTGGTGTTGGTGTTGTGTCTGCCGCTGACGCTGCGCCTCCTAATACTCGCGTGCGTCTTGGAGGGGGGGGCGAGGCCTGGCTCAGACATCTGCCGTGCGCGATGTTATGCTCGGTGATCGCGAGTGTATTACAACCTTGTGGCCATTTTTTGTCACAAAACCATCGCTCTCGACGAGAACAGCCGTCTGGCGGCCGGCGCTGCCACCGCTGCCGGCGCTCTGGCCACCGGGACTGCCGCCGCCGCCATCCGTTGGACTATTTACATTGCTCTTCGCGTCATCGACCGCTCCCGGATCAGCAGCTGCGGCATCAGCTGCTGTATCATGATCGCGGCCATCGCCATCGCCGTCACCAGAATGGCCATCATCATTTTCAGCACCATCACCATTGCCATCGGGCGCATCGTCGCCACCAGTTGCATCCGCATCGCTGGCGGCTCCTGCTTCCGGTGCGCCGCCTTCGCCGCGCGTTTTGTGCTTACGCCACGCATGCTGAATGAGGCGGGCGCAGTACTCCTCCCGCTGGCGCCAGAGTGTTGAGGATACGGGCTCATAGCCCTCGGTGTCGGGTCGGGCGGCAATTTCGCCAATCTCGCCGGTCTCCTCAATCGGATTGCCTTTGCGCGCGAAAAAGTCTTTGGTGAGTGCGTCGAGTATGTCCACACAGTACATGAGATCCCCGCGACAGATGGGTATATCCATCGATATGATTTTGTACTTATTGGGTTTATGAATCTGCAACGGCGGCTCGAGCACGTCCAGAAACTCGGACAGCTGATCGTAGCGTATATATTGTGTGCCCTCGGGATCAAATTGCTGCCAGATCTCATAGTACATATCGTAGTCGTCGTCGGTAAGACCCTCCTGTACATCCTCGGTGGCCTGACTATAGTTCTCAAGAATGACAGCAATGTACATATTAATAACTATCAAAAAGCTTATAACTAGGTATGAGAGGAGAAACGTTATTCCAACGGTCGCTGAACCACAATTTCCCGGATAGCCTTTGTCGTTGTCGGGTGGATCGCATGCTTCCTCATTGATAATGGCGTCGAGTACACCATCCCAACCGGCGGAGGTGGACATCTGCCAGTTAGCGTTCACGTATGCACAATGCAAATGCAATGGAAATCGATTAGTTCGATCGACAGTATCGATCGTGGCATATCGATAAACGATTAAGTGTCATTTGAATTGAATTGCATTCAAAAGTGGCACAAAACGCATGTGGACGGCAGTTGTGCGGTTGGTTGGTGTTTATTATATTTTTTTTTTTTGTTTTGTTTTTTTTTTCAGTTTTTGAGTTTTGGTATTTGTTGAGTATTTTTTTGGGTATGTATCGTTGTTATCGTTTATTTTTGGTAGGTCGATCGTCAGCGGATCGCGCATGTTTTGTCGTGTCGTACGTGTGGTTTATTTTTGTATTTGTGTGTGGATTGGAATGTGTGTGTGTGTGTTTGTGTGTTTGTGTGTTTGTGTGTTTGTGTGTGTGTGTGGGCAGTGAAAAAGAAGTTTAAGACGGAAGATACAATAACAAGAAGAGTCATTAGTCAAACGTTAGGTTAATGGATCACTTGGTTAAGCAAACTAAGTAGGTATGGCATAAAGTAGAAAAGTAGTAGAAGTAGTAGTAGTAGAAGTAGTAGTAGAAGTAGTAGTAGAAGTAGTAGTAGAAGTAGTAGTAGAAGTTTTAGTAGAAGTTGTAGTAGTAGTGGTAGTGGTAGTAGTAGAAGTAGTAGTAGTAGTAGAGGTAGTAGTAGAGGTAGTAGCTGTATTAGTAGTAGTGGTAGTGGCAGTTAAGGTACTAAGACATAACTAAGGGTAGTTTCGTGTGTGTGTGTGTGTGTGGAAGTAGCATACAATTTACAGTATGTAAAATGTGGCTTGGACTTGGATGGTGCTCGCTATGGTTTGACACAAGGCCAACGACTATCTATATACATGTGAGTGTATTCGTATGCGATCATTGTCTGGGACTTGGGGACTCCCCCATTAAAATGGCGGCCGTCATAGTCTAATAACGGTTTCTGCCAGTCAATGCAAGCATTAAAGTTATGAATTTCTCATTTTGTTCAGTTTGCGGGACGCGAACAAAGCGAGTGGACGGTCTGGTAGAGACAACATGGAAACTTAGATAGAGATAGTCAGAAGAAAAGAGAGAGTGGGAGAAAGAGAGAGAGAGGGAGAGAGAAAGAGAGAGAGAGGGAAAGAGAGAGAGAGAGAGAGAGCGAGAGGAGAGAGAGAGAGAGAGAGAGAGAGAGAGAGAGAGAGAGAGAGAGAGAGAGAGAGAGAGAGAGAGAGAGAGAGAGAGAGAGAGAGAGAGAGAGAGAGAGAGAGAGAGAGAGAGAGAGAGAGAGAGAGAGAGTAGGGGAAGGGGGAGAGTCATAGAGTGAGGGAAAGAAGTGAATGGAAAGAGTTACGTAGAGAGACAGAAAGAAAGTAAGTGAGAGATAGGGACAGATAGATACAGAAACAATTAAAGAGAGAAAGAGAGAGAGAGAGACAGATAACAGAAGGAGGGAGAGAGATAGTAGAAGGTATAGCGTTGCGTAGGTCTGTGTTCCTTGGCGTTGGAAACGCACGAAAGTTTTATACTTGTTTGCAGTGTGTGTCATGAGGAAACTCCAACATTTCTTTTGGTGTTTGTTGAAAGAGCTGAATTAGATTTGTTTTTTGTACGAATAAATGAAATAAAGCTTACCAGGGGATCAAAGGATACAAAAGAATGACAAACGAATACAAAAAAAAAAGCTAACAAATTTAATTGATTTGATGATGGATCAGTTTTAAAGGAGGTTTTTTCGAAGCTTGAAAACTTAATTCATTTGGATATTAAACATTAATCAGATTAAAATACAGGATACAAAAAATGTTAAATAATGTCTAAAGGATGTTGAGAGTTTGGCAAATAGTTGGCTATAAGTCAACTTTTGTAGGAGGTTTGAATTCCTGCTGAGTCCATCTTGAAACAAAAAGAATTGAGACTGATTTTTGGGAAATGTTTAAAAGGGTAAATCAAAGGATTAACGAATCATAAGGAATGGTGGAATCAAAAAATCGCACTAATTTAGCTTTTACCAACAACTACCGTAGCTTGAATCAACATTGTGATGTTGCCACTAAATAAAAAATGGCGCACACGGCGAATGGCAACAATATTGAGCGGCATCGCACATCGATCAGTGGACCATTGATGCCCGTCAATATTAGTGTGTGTATATGGGTGTGTATGTGTGTGTGTATATACAAGGTGTTGCCAGCCGTGGGACGCCGTGCCAGACCGACCAGCCAGAGACCGCTAGTAACGTATTGGGCGGTTTTGGTGGTGGGATGGTTGTGTGTTAGTGTGGGGCGTGGCAACATCACCCAACGACAACAACAATAGACAACATAAACCGTTAATGGAATTGTGGCTGATACGCTTACCTGAAAGAGCAGGATCATGCTCTGGCCAAACGTCTTAAAATTGTAGACATCATTGATGCCGCTCTTCTCCTTAACGTGCATAAAGAACGACATGCCGAAGATCGCAAAGATGAACATCACCAGGAAGAGCAGCAGGCAAATGTTGAAAAGCGCCGGCAGTGACATCGCCAAGGCAAAAAGCAGCGTTCGTATACCCTTGGCACCTTTCACCAGACGCAGTACACGACCCACTTTCGCCACACGCACCACACGGAGCAGTGTCGGCGAGACGAAGTATTTCTCGATAATATCGCTAAGTACAAGACCTGCGGCGATAACATTCGGCGACGACATCGATGACAGACGTGTGAGGGAGAATTGATTGTGAGAAATTGTGTTGAGAATTATTTTTACTATTAACGTGTAATTAGAGTTGTGGTATTTCTTCTTACAAAATGGTCTTAAATTGGAATTGGGATTGGGAAATGGGAAATTGGATTTTGAAATTGGAACTGGGATATTAACAACGGCTCAGGTTCGAGGCTTAGCGCAAATTTACTTGCACAAACAAGAGACTAAGGGGCGCAGCACAATATAAACAATTTACATAGCTGAAATATTCAAAGCATTAGGTAGACACACAAATCTCTGTTTTTTTTTTTTTTTTGGTTTTTCACAAATAATTCTTACACAACATCGAAATTTGTCAACAAATTTAAACACAAAACTTTTGCAATTAAATTATACAAATACAATACGTATACAAATACCTATACATATGTACAGTAGCGCAACAAATGAGTTTACATAAACAATACGCTTAGCTTTAACATAACATTCGCGGCTCTGTTATGTTAACAGTGGGAGGGCAAGGTAAATGAAGTTCGTGGGCAAAAACAACATCAACTATTAAGTTCGTTGCTTGCCAAGTCTTTTGTTAAGCTTATAACCGCTTCGGTTCGTATTCGTCTAACAGCCGACAACTGACGGCCAGTGACGGCCAGTGCCGACAAGCGACGACAAGTGACGATAAGCGACGACAAGCAACAACAAGCGCCAGCAACAACAATGGCGCGCCTGCATGTGTTGGGCATGTGTGGCGAAGAGAATGAAAGAAAAGAAACTCTCGTAAAAATCCGTTTCTTGACTCAATTCGAAACAGTGTGAGTTGGAGCGAGAAGGAGATATACACAGCAGCTTGACGTTAAGGTTTGTTATGGTTGCCGCAACTTGAAGTATTTAACAAATAAAAATTTGTTTTGAATGCTAAGCAGTTAAAGTTTATGTAATATCATATCATAATTTAATACACTATACATCACAATTGAAAGCCGAATACACTTGGGAAAAACAAATACATTGGTTTTGGGAAGGAAGATGGGCAAAAAAGTACCATCAGAATTGACACACTCTCTTCAAATATTTGCTGGGAGAAGTCGTACAATCGAAATGTGACGTATAGTGGATTAACTTAGGATTCGAAGGTGGGGAAATGATAAATTTTATATAATACAGTTTACAGATACATATATACATTAGTAGTAATGATACGCACTTAATTACAGTTAAGGACATTTTACGTACGACAAAGTTAGGAAATTAAAAATTAAGAAGTCCAAAATCATATTAATATTGATATATACCTAAGTGTTAGGGTTAATACAGAGTAAGATACATAGGTTATACATGAGTATGTTAATAAAATCAATATATTGAATAGTAATAAATAAAGAAGAAAAGTTATTTAAATTGAAAGCTTAGCTTAGGCTAAAATTTATCTGTAAAGATAAAGATAACGGTAAAGGTAAAGGTAAAGGTAAAGGTAACGGTAACGGTAACTGTAACTGTAACGATAAGCAGCAACACTCAGTAGTCGATATCCTTTTATTCTAGCGGGCGCAGGCGTTGAAAGCAGCAGCAGCGAATGCGAAGGTGGAGAAGGCGAAGGCGTTGGCGTTGGCACCAGCAGCTCATCTCTTAGTCATTGTCTTGGGTTATATAATATTCGATTGGAGATCGCCTAATTGATCTCTTCTTGATTTAATTTATTATTGGTTTTTTTTTTTTTTATATATATTTAAAAGTATGCGTGAGCTGAACGTAAGCGTCATTTGTTTTTTAGCGATAATCCGCAGCATATTTTAAGAGTGCCAAATATCAGCGCAAAGTTCGTTCGTTGCCCGTGTGAGAGAGAGCGAGATAGATAGAGAGACAGAAATATCGGCGAATAGCTCCAAGAATTTTGAAACAATATGTTCATTGGCTTCTCATTTTCTATGTGAAAACGAAATGGAAACTATCGCGAACGATGACGATTTTGAGGGCAGGGGCACTACTCAAAACAGGAGTTGGGAGTTGAGTAACAAACGAACTATTGCGGAAGGTTTTGCGAAAAAATTGAAAATAAATATATGTATATAAAATATGTAATATATATATACACAATTTAATAGAAAAAGAGAAAGAGAGAGAGAGAGAGAGAAACGGGTAGAGGAATGAAGAGGAGCATAGCTAGCAGTTTCATATGTCTATGCGTTATGCCAGATGCCAGGCGATTTAGCGATCAGCGAGTAAGTAAAAAACGAGAAGTATAAAAAATTGCTTAATGCGGAGTGTTGCGGGGGGATGGGGGGGTTTAAAGATGTTCCACATATGGGAAACTATAGTAAAAAAAAGAAACTATATATATATATATTATTTTTTTTTTTAAGATTGGAAATCTATTAATTTTTTTCACTTTTTCTATAGGTCGTTGTATTTGCTAGTTGAACTCTAGTTCGCAGCTGTGGGATCGTTGTGGGTTTTTGGGGACTCTGGGGGTACGTAGCTTGGGGTTGAGTTATATAACATTTGTATGCGTTTTACTACGTTCATAGTAAAGTACATAATCTCCATTGCAGATTGGACCAAAACCATTAAGAAGATTCAGGCTAGTGCCACGGTATTTGTAATTTGGGATTGGGTTTATTTCATTTTCAAATATTCCAATTCGCATAACACATAAGGCGGAAGTAAATCAAAAATGGGATTCATTATATATATATTTATATATCAGATTCTTCCAGTTATGCTACACACTATAAGTGGAGTGGGGCCTCTTTGGGCCAATGCAACCGTCGTACCTGAATGTGTGCTAAACATCCTGCACGGCCATTGCATTGACGGGCCGCTTAAATGTACTAAGGGGAACTACGGCTCCCGACAATTGTCAGATATTTTATACCGGGCAGTAGCTGACAGAGTTATGCAACCGACAATCGCACCTTCAACTGTGGAATGCCCATTGACACAAAACTCTGATTGAATCTTGTGTGTTTTATTAATATTAAATTCATTTCGTTTTTTGCGTTCTGTGCAAGCCATTTTTTAACGTTTATGTGTGTGTGTGTATGTGTGTGTGTGTGTGTGTTAGCGTTTTATAGCATTTTATATTATTTATTTATGTAAATTGCTGTTATATTTTTTTATATTTTTTTTTGTTTTTCTTTTTTTTTTTAGCATTTACAAAGCGTAGTTTTTTTTAGTTGTCTTTTTTCAAAGTTTGTTAATTTTCTTTTTTTTTTTTGTTCTTTGTTAGTTTTTATCTTTAAGCGTGTATTAATATATTCGTCTATAAGGATATCACTCTCTGCGTTTTGCATTTGCAACTGGGACAACATCGAAGCCAAAGAATGAAGCATACGTTAAGGCGCTTTAAATTGAAGCATTTGCTTTGAGTTTGATTTGGAGTTTGTTTTTGTTTTGTTTTTCTTTTTTTTTTTTTTTGTTTTTTGTTTTTTGTTTTAAATGTAAAATTTAAGATTTAAGATTTTTGGATTAATGTTTGATATTGAAAAGTCTTTGAATGTGCGCTTGAAAACGTTTGGCGCGTGTGTCACATAAAGAAAGCAAAAGCATTATTAAAAATTAGAGCCTTTTCTTAGTTTATAACAAATCGATTCTTAAATTTTAGCCAACAAGAAGTTGTAGCAATTGAGAGGAGAAGAAAAAACAAATGAAAAACTTTAAAACTTAATAACTTTGGGAATGAACAACAAGTACAACCATTTGTACGTGTTAGATGGGGGTTTGGTTCATCTGGTTTTGGTTCTGGTTCGGGTTCTGGTTCTGGTTCTGGGTTAGGTTCTGTTCCTAGTTCGAGTTGGAGTTGGAGTTTGAGATACAAGTTCAGGGGTTCATTTGCGCGGAATTCATAACGATCACGTTTAAGGCAGCAGCAGAAATGATAGCAGCATCCTTTTTATGTACAGGACATTCAAAATGCGAGTATTATAAAATGGAAGCTCTCTGTTGCAAAAATTAATGTAGTAAAGCATATTTTAAACCATCTTCTGTACAGTTTCTATCGATTCATCCACACTCATAGCCATTTTTTTTTTTTTTGTTTTTTTAATTCTTCGGGTTTCTTATCCAAAATAAACCAAAATTTTATTTGGAAATGAGGAAACAAACAACAAATAGACAAATTTTTAGCCAAGAAAATGAGGGCGTTGCTCGCATATCACAAGAATATAAAAAAAAAAAATATTTACTTAAGGAGAATATATATTTTTTTTTTTTCTTAAGTCCTTAATAAATTCTTCCTGTATTTATTTCTTGTGCTTACGTATGCGCAATTGTTAAGCTGCAGCGAAAGGCTGTCAAAATAAAATATTTGCTAGCAAAATAAAAAGTTTAAATAAAAACTAAAATAAATATTGAAAATCGATTTTCTTAAGATGAGTTCACAAATTTTAGTCAATTACACTCTTAAATATATATCAAATAATTAAATAATTTTTTTTAAATTCACTTTAACAACGATCACAACAACAATTTGAATACAAATACGAATTATACTTTATAATTACAATAAACAAACTTTACTCGTAATTTCAAATGTTAAAAATAAAAATAGCAACAATTAACTATAAATTTACTTTCAGTTATTGACAACAACATATTTAAGAAAGCAACAACAAAACAACAACAAATAATTAAAAATAATAGTCGACTTAACCGTTGACTGTATAACAGTTTCTGTATAACAGCTTCTGTATAACAGCTTCTGTATAACAGTTTCTGTATAACAGTTTCTGTATAACAGTTTCTGTATAACAGTTTCCGTATAACAGCTTCTGTATGACAGCTTCTGTATGACAGTTCCTGCACAGCAGTTTTTGTACAACAGGTTCTGTACAACTGTTACCGTATAACAGCTTCTGTATAACAGCATATGTATGACAGTTTCCGTATAACAGTTTCTGTGTAACAGTTTCCGCGTAACAGTCTCTGATTAACAGTTTCTGTTTAACAGTTCGTGTATAAAAGTTTTTTTTTTTTAATACTCGTTGCCAACTGTTATACACTCAAAGCAAAATTAAGTCGCAAAGCTAATAAATCATTTGGAATACGTTAAGCACAACGATTTGTAATTGTCTCATAAAGTTATTGGCATATTTGAGGAATCAGCATATACATAGTTATAGTTTAATTGGGAATATACAAGTTAACAGTTACTCGGATGTTCATATGTATGTGCGAATTGTCAAAGAGCCGCAAACATTATATGAACAACCATGGAACACAAATTAAATACAACAAATTTAATTAATTTTAATTCGAATAATATATATCTTGTTTTTTTTTTTTTTGAATTTGTTTAAAATAGAACAATAACAACAAGTTACGAATTACGAATCAACATTTAACAATTTGGACAATTGGATATACGACAGCAATTTAGTTAATTACAGTTATTAGAAAGTAGTTAGTATGTTTATAGGAATTAAGGACTCTCTTTAAAGATATAAAAGAAAAGTTGACTTGTACAGAGAAAGAGAGAGATATAGAGAGAGTGGGAAATAGGGAGAAAGAAAGATAGAGAGAGTATTTGTGTGTGTACAGTATAAAAAGAAGGAGATTGTGTACGAAAGAAAGAGAGTTACATATGTATAGAGGAAGAGAAAGAGAGAGAGAGAGAGAGTCATACACACATACAGCAAAGAGCGTACGATTTACACATATTTATTTGGAGAACGGGGGGGAGTATTGAAACATTTTGGCTTGGAACTTGGAGTATTCTTAATTTTTGTTTGGCTATTTTTTTTAAGCTTCAAAGTAGGTTTTGTATTTAAAGTTTTGTTTTTGGTAATTTTGGCATTTTTACTTACCTAAGATGGATAAAATGACAACTACTACATCAAATAAATTCCATGGCTCAATAAAATAGTGATATCGTAAAGCGAATATTTTTAATAGACATTCGGAACTGAAAATAACTACGAATATCGCATTGAGATAGTCAAGGACCGCGTTGTACGTGTCCGACGCATCGTAACGATCGAGTGTCATGGTGAACATGTTTAGACCAATGAATAACATAATGATTATATCGAATTTCTTATCGGTTACTATTTCAAAGACTATTGCTTGTGGACGCCACTGTAATTGGAGAAGGAGAATCAAGAAATTCATGTGTAAAAATCAACAGATATTAAATTAAAATTAAATAAATCATAATTAGGTTTCAAATTTGTTTTTTTTTTATATATGAAAATTTGTTTGTGTTTTTTGTTTTTTTTTTTGTTGTTTTTGGAAATTAAGAGATTTACATTTGAATTTGAAACATAAAAGGAGGAGAAAAGAGATAAGAAAAAGAATAGAAGAGTTTCGTATAAGTACATTTAGTTTATCACGATTTCATTTACATATCTAGAAGAGTTTTATGGTTTTGTATTATGTACATAGACGAGTACCGTTATTTAGTATCATTTATGCACATAGACGTAAGTTCTTATCAGACTATCGAAACTCAATTAGGTTAGTTAGTAAGTGATATTAGTTGATTAGTTATTTAGTTAGTTGGATTACTTAGGTACTTTTCATTACTGTGTTACCGCAGTCATATTGATCGTTATATATTGATTATTCGATTATATTATATAGTGTATCGATTATCGATTGTAGATCTGTGCCAATAGCAATCTTTTTTCCATCACCAGCGCGCGAACCTGTATGTACAGTAGAGTATGCTTATAATGAAAGACATGTACATTAATACTTAAAGACAAGAGTGTAGCAGTGAGTCGGTGCGTTTATTTAGATTAATCAGATTATCGAGCATTAGCACAGAGTTATCATTCGCACTACTATGTTTAAAGGACAGACAGCATTCACGGCTATTTATTATATTTATCGATAAATTGAGTATTTCTTATATAAAACGTGCTGCTAAGGTCATCGTCTAATGCGTTTCCGAAGTCTGTCAAATTTGGATGTCTGGTATATATATATATATATATATAGTATATAGATAGTATATATATATATATGTGTATATACATAAGATTTCGATATATGGATTTTTGATTCTCTTTGTTTGAATTGACATGCCATTTAGCAGTGTTGATTAAGAGAGTGACTAACACTAAACATGCCCAGGCATGATCGAGTCACGTGCCATTTATTTGTTTGTATTTACAAAGTTTAAAGAAAACATGCATTTGGATTGCCATTAAATAGAGACGAATAGAGAGAGAGAGAGAGCGAGAGAGATATAGTAGACAATTTGTGGTATAAGAATTAGTGAGAAAGAGAGAGAGAGAGAGAGAGATAGTTAAAAGTATATACATAATTAGTTAAGTAGAAATTTTAAAAATTTTATATTCCTTTTTGAATTTTGGCAAAAATTTTATGTTTGTCCAGGTTTATAAATGGCAGACATAAAAATGTTTAAGTACAGACAACCAAACGGACACAATACTTAAATATTAATATTGAAATTAAGTATAGTTATTTAAGAAAACGGTAATATGTCGAGAGAACATAGTATGCTTTCAGGAGTGCACTCAATGGTAACGGTAGTTGGCTCACTTTCAACATGAATGCACTGTAACTGTACACCTACACACACACATGTATACATACATGTACATATATATATATACACATATTTATCGATAGACTTGTACAGTTGTGCACGCCACACACTACGGCAGCCATTCCAGCGACTCGACTTTGCGCTTGTATTTAAGATCCATTATTCAACTTGATAAAAATATTGCTAGAGAACAGGGCCTTCATTTTTAGATAATTGCATTTGGTGAAAGAAATTGTATAAATTTTATAGAATTGCAAGGGTAATTTGTTTGGTCGTCAAAGAGTCAAATTCGTATCTAAAAGTCGGATAGTATAACAGTTTGTATAACAGCTTGTATAACAGTTTAAATAACAGCCAGTAGTAACGGTTTGTCAGTGAATTGCATAGGTGGTTCTTTGTTCCCGAGTTCCCTAATTAAAGTCATCACAAAAAGTCAGTTTTCCTCACAACTTGTATAACAGTTTGTAAAATAAAGCGGTATTTATAACAGTTTTTTATTTTTCTTTATAGAAAAAAGGTTGAATTATATATACATTTATTTATATATACAATCTTTAATACGATTGGCACAGATTACGCGATTACGAAGACTTTCAATTATTTTTTTTCTTTTTCTTTGGTTTGTTTTTAGTATTATTATTGGTATATTTTTAGTTTTGATTATTTTGCGGCTGATGGAGCGAAAGTAGCGAAAAGGAAATTTTGAAGCTGTATACTCAGCTTCGAAAAATTATAAAACCGATACGGAAATATTTATATATTATGAAGTATTTGCGCTCACATCGACCAAATCTCATCTGATGTTTATGATCTTGTGTTATATCAATCGAAATTTAATATTTTTTTTATAATTTTAATAATTTTGTTATACTTGAAATAATTGTTAATAGTGTTTTTTTTTATATATATATTATTTGGTATTTTGTTAGATTAATTTGTTAGTTGGTTAGTTGGTTTAGATGAGTTTTAGTATTTAGTTTTATAGATTCTTTTCTTTCGATTCTTTTTTCTTTTGTATTTTTGTTGTTGTCTTACCCTTGGTCTTGGAATGGCTTTTAATGGTTTTTTAGAGCCCATCTTTTTCATAGCATTATAGTACTTTTTCTGATCTTCTGTCATGAACATTTCTAATGATCCACCTGCTTTTTTCTTTTGCTCATTAAAATTATCAATGATAACACCAATGAACAGATTGAGTGTGAAAAATGATCCAAATATGATGAAGAACACGAAATATAAATACATGTAGATGTTCGTTTCACGAATCGGCTGCTTGTCCACCTGTTTGATATAAATTTTTGTTATCGATATACAAATATCGATATGCATATTTCAATTGTATAAGTGAATTTTGTGTTGCAATTTGCATGGGTTGAGTTTTGATTTTGATTTCGATTTTAATTTTGGTTTTGATATTGATTTTGAGATTTTTGTTTTGAATTTGGGTTTGAATTTGGTTTTGGTTTTGGTTTTGTTTTTGGTTTTGTTTTTGGTTTTGGTTTTGGTTTTTGTGAATGGATCATTTTTAGTGTTATTGCGGTAGTGTCGTTGATATTTGTTGTTGGAGATGTTGTTATTGTTGTGGTTGTGTGTTGTTATTGTTGTTGTGGCCATAGGAGATTTGTGGTTGTTGTTGTAAAGTGTTGTATTAGTTGTTGTTGTAGTAGTAGTAGTAGTAGTTGGAGTTCATATAAAAAGAGAAAAAATATATAAATAGAAATGTTTGATTAATAAAAAATTACTTGAAATATTTAATCTTAATTATTATTTATAAATTAATAATAAATTGCGTTTCGTTGTCAAAGCGCATAGCCAAAAGAAAAATTAAATATTCTATATATTAAGATATATGTATTATATATATATATATGTGGCACACGCTTGTGTATCAAGTGTCTTAGCTTAAGGTTTTGTCTATTGACTATGTTTGGTATTCGGTTTATGGCTGTATTTTTTTTTTGATATTTTTGATTTTTTTGATTTTTTTTTTTTTGTAATTTTTATATATTGCAATCTGATGAACTTTACCTCTCGTGAATCGATTGCATCGTTCATTATTTGTATCCAGCCTTTGAAGGTGGCCACTTGGAAAAGGCACAGATACGCGTTACCTACGTGATCGAAATTCATTGCTGAATTCACCCACGTGTAGTTCTCGCTCTCGCATGCATTGCGATTTGGTATGATTTCGTGGCTGAGCTTTGTTCCATTTGTATCTTCGCACTGTGTGCAGCATCATCATCATCATCATCATCATCATCATCATCATAGTGGTAGTAGTAGTTGTTGTTGTTGTGGTTGTTGTCGTGGCAATGATTAATAATTTTTGAAAAGAATTTCATATGATTTTTCAATTTGTTTTCGATTATGCGAAATTTTAAAGTAGAAAAGAAGCGCTGCTTTCACATGTCGCAGATCTGACAAACCTTTGGCAAACGAGTGAACACGAACAGAAGCTCGATGCTACGACTGTGTAAAAGCAGCACTTGGGTTCATGAAGTTTGGCTAAGCCACAACTAATAAACTTTTAATTAAGTATTAATTCATTAAATATATTAATTAAGAGCATTACGTGTATTAAATATATATTCATGTATTTTAGCTATGTATGTGTGTGAGTGTGTGTGTGTGTGTGTGTGTTAGTGTGTAAATTCAGCAGCTAATTAGCATTTGTATTGAGTAATTTGCCACTCGGCTAGAGGCTCAGATCTGTATAAAGTGCAAGAGGCATAACTAAATGCTAGTACTAATAAGTTGTGTACTAATTAGTAAATAATTAAAATTATCTTTTTGTGCAACTTTCTGGTCGCATATGCAAATAAAAGGTTTCGATATAAAAGAGATCTCATATGGTAAATCCCTTTGGTTATATGCAATCTATTCATGCTTCTGCCCAACTGAAGGATTACACATCTATACACCCATACATATATGTATATATATATGTATATATCTATGCATGTGTGTATGTATATGTAGGGTTGTTTAGTTGAGCATTAGTGTGGGCACATAAGGTGGTAGCTGTTGACCCTTATGTACACAAATAGATATATATAATGTATGAACTTATATACAAGAGTTTGTGCCCCAGTCGCCAGTTTTTGGTACTGGGGAAAAACTCTGGATTTATTTCTAGGTCAAATTGTATGCATAGTAAGGATATGAATTTTGTATTTCGATTATCAACTATTTACGAAAAATAGATGCAAAGATACGCATATCATTCAAGTTGAAGAGATTTGATCATTTTTATTGAATTTATATTGAATTTGCTAATTAAGTGCTGCTAGAATCTGGAAATCGAAAAATAATGCAAATCTCTATAAGAAATTGCATCACTTTTCGACTTTTGTTTTGTTATATATATTTTTTTTTTTTTTTTTTTTTGTTCGTTTCGTTTGAATTGTTTTGGTTTTTTGTTTACTTTGGGTTCTTTTGTATTCGATTTTTGATTTTTGTTTTTCAGTTTTCAGTTTTTTGGAATTTGAGTTCTTGAAAAACGCTTGCACGTACCTTAAAATATTTTCCAGCAAAAAGCTGTACACCCATAATGGCAAAAATTAGCCAAAATATTAGACACACCAATAGCACATTGAAGATGGACGGTATAGCTTGTACCAGCGCATTAACGACGACCTGGTGATCGATAATTTTGGATTGCAATTCGATAACATTTTGTTTTACATGAATTTTCACATTTGGCGTTTGGTCGTCGTTGGCAACGGCGTTGATAACGATGTCGATGTCGATGTCGATGTCGATATTAATTTCGATGTCGATGGTGGGAATAATTATCGAATTTTATTCAGGTTGATGATGAAAGTTCAGTAGGATTCGGGAGCAGTGGTATTTTGTGTGAATTATGGTATTTATTATTTTTTTTTGGTTTTTTTTTTATTATCGGTTTGTTGTTTTCAGTGTTTGAGGGGGAAAGTACGCATAGAATATAATACAATAAATGCAGAGAATTATTTAAACATGTCGACAGAGTTAAGAATTTAGTTATTATTCGATTAGTATGTTTGTTGGTGTGTATGTATGTGTGTGTGTGTGTGTGAGTATGTGTGTATGCATGTGTGTGATAGGCATGATATAGTACACCGTGTGTGTTAGTATGTATTATCTAGTCATATGTTTGTGAGTGTTTAACTAAAGTGTTAATCGATTGTGTTTATTTTTTTTTTTTTTCGATGGTTTTGTGTGAAATGTATTTATCGCTCTTAAGAATTTGTGATTATTTCATGCAACAAGCCTTGTGCTTAGTATATATTTTAATTAATTTTATTTTATTTAATTAAAATTTCTTTTTTAAATGCAGCAGCAGAAATGTGAGCAATTTACACTATACAACATACAACGGAATAAAAGCTTTACAATGTGCAGAATATGTAGTCAATTATTTACTTCTCGGTGCGCTTAGTTTTAATTAATAGAGGATTAAATTTGGTGCTCGTCATCAAAGTACAATCTAGTTTAACTTAGCTAAACATATGCAATAATATAGATGGTTTAATACTGGAATGCAGATGAGGATCAGAGCTGTAAAGGATACTATTTGAAGCTTAAATGATGGTCAAAGTGTCTGATACTAAAAAATACCAAAGCAAATAATGACATCAAATTAAAGCTATAGTTAATTGGCCTCTATTTAATCTGGCTATAAGATTTAATTTATTCAAGCTTTACATATATCAGCTTAGAGATCTATGCATTTAAATAATACCAAATGAGTATTTAAATCAAGTATGGTACAACTCAAATATTCATTATATACTGAGAAGTGAGATGTGTGCAGTGGAATTAATTTATATGAATCCTCTGAGAGTATCGTACCTAAGTCTGCACCTGATCTGCATTCCAATCATGAAGGTGTATATCAAATATATAGATATATATTTAAGTATATAGCTATACATAAATCATTAGGATATCGGTGGAATGTTGGGCAGAAAAATACTTATGAGTATTTTATGAGTATTTTGAGATATCATAAAGCTACGATTGATGAAGCTAATTAATCCAGAAGGTGTTTCATATATGTAAATATTTGGAAAATGTTTAGTATATACTATTCAAAACAAGCTACTGGAATTGTAATATGATCGATCCAATTGAGGTACTGAGGGCGAGCAGAAAAAAAGGAAAGGATTGGAAACGAAAGGAAAGGAACGGAAGCTTTAGCAGAATTGCTGGGGGATATTTTAGTGGATAATAATAATAATAATTAGATAATTGAGTAATTAAGTAATTGAGTAATTGAATAATTGAATAATTGAATAATTGAATAATTGAATTGAATTGAATAGTTGAATTGAATTGAATAATAATATGATAATATAATAATATAATAGTATAATAATTTAGTAATATATTAGGCGATATCTAACTAAGGATTTAGTTGATAACTAATGCAGTTGCAGTATGTACGAGTACGAGTATGTTGAGTATAGGTATACGATCGGGTATATTCTTAGGATCTATGAAAAGGAAGAGTTGAAATTATGTATGAGTATATTAAAAAAAATCTAATCAGTCAAGATATAACGGGATGCATTCTATAATTTAGTATGTTTAACTAATTTTTCAAAACGATAATTAAAATCATCTGCTGCACTTTGATTATACAATTTTAATTATTTGTTTTTGTGTTTGTTTTTGTTGTTATTTTCAAAGTTTGGCTAAATTGAAAGTTCATTAAAAATATGAATAAAACTATCTAACAAAAGTAGTATATGATTAAGAGTGTGAGTGTGTGTGTCTGTGTGTGTGTGTGTGTGTGTGTGTGTGAATTATAAAAGGTGTATTTATTCGCTGAGTTGTGGCGTAAAAATATGTATAAGAGTTATACAGCGCGAATATAAGAGTGTATATAACTGGAAATGCAGTCATTTTGTGTTTGTTGGTATTTTTTTAGTTTTTACTTATTTGTAAGTTTCAAAAAAGTTGTTTAATTCAAAAATAATATTGAATACTGGATGCTGTTATTGATACTGATACTGAAGAAATGGAATGTGGTTTTGAAAGTTTGCTGTTTTGTATTTGGTATTTTGATAGTTGGTATTTTGGTATTTTTTGATAGTTTGTTTTTTTGGGTTTTGGTATTTTGGTATTTTGTATTTAGTATTTGGTATTTGGTTTTGGTTTTGGTTTTGGTTTATTTGTTATGTATGAAAGTACGTACCCGCATGCCCTGCATACGGGACATGGCACGTAGTGGTCTCAGTGCTCTTAACGTTCGCATAGTCTTGAAGGCTTGAATACCACCAGCTCCAACAAGTGAAGCAACGAAGTTGATAAGCGATACCTAGTTTCGATATAGTTCGAATAGTGCCAAGTTTAACAATTTATATAGATATTCAAAATCGGTAATTGGTAATCGGTATTTGGTAGTTGTTGATTTTATATATTTTTTTTTTTTTTTTATTTTTTTTAATTGATTGAAAAAAAAAAATACAATGGATGTAAGTGTGGGACAATTTAAAGATCCTTATTTAATGAGGGTATCATTTTGAGTTCGGTTGGTTTAGTTTCGTGTTTGTCCTGTCGTACTTGTTCAGGTTCTGGTTTCAAAAACTCAAATCAACTAAATTAGATACATAATGGAAATAAGCTTTCAAGGACTTGACATATATGTAACTGTAATCAACTGCTGCTTTCTGCACTCTGGATATCTGATTAATTGGGGGTCAATTACGAATTGGCCTAAAGATCAAACTTACATTCATTTGGTTTGTAGCTTTGGTTAAGACCTAAGATTACTTATACATTAGCCTAGTATATTTTTATATATATATATATATTGTACTTGTGGACACACACATACATATGTAAGTATTTAGTTAATTAGATAGGAGATATAATAGTATATAAGTTATAAATCGAATGACACGCACACAAACACGCGAATTAAGTACGCACACAAACGGAACACACACATATATATAGTATATATATAGAGTTTGGAATGGTGGAACGAGCATTGGAAGTACACATATATATATTTAATGTATAATATAATATAATATTATAAGACTTATTTATGTATGTAGTTATGGTTCAAGTATAACATCTACAATTGGACAAGTACGAGTGACGCTCAAGCGACTGTCGAGCACTTGAGTAGTTTTATTTTTTTATTATATATTTGTGGGCACAATACAACTTGCAGGAGAACACAACACTCAAAGAACGGGGAAGGGGATGGAATACGACACAGTATAAGATTGGGTATAAGAGTACGTTTATTATAAGAGTATAAAAGATTCATCAACGGGGGATGGGAAGTTTAATATCGCTCTGATTAGATGTCTGTGTGTGCGGAGTCTGTATGATGTTTAGGACCGAAAATAGAGAAGAAAGAGGGAAGGAAGGAGAGTAAGAAAATGAGAGACAGAGAGAGAGAGAGAGAGAGAAAGAGGGAGAGAGAGAGTGAGCGAGTAAGGAACGAGAGGGAGCGCGCTTTGAATGATTGTCGTTGCCGAAATCTGATGTGCCTGTAGTACAGGCATCTCTAGCTAACACATACACATGCCTAACAATTCAGTTAACGGGCACCCTCAACGGCCGCACAACGCTCCACAATGGACACTTACGAAATGCAAACGCCAATATGGCAAGGATATGGACATGAACGAAATGACTGAATCCTGGCTATAAAAATGATTTTTTCTAAGCAAAAATTAATTAAAATATTTCAAAAATTATTTTATATCATCTTTTGATCTCAAAGCTAGGTGCTCATCTCTGTACAATCCTTTTTGTGTATGTGTGAGTGTATCAGTGTATCTTTGTGTGACTATGTATTAGTGTATCTGTGTGTGTGTGTGTGTGTGTGTGTGCGTGTCTTTGGAATTCAACGATGACGTTTGCAATATCCTTAGCGTCTATTGTGTAGCCGTGCGACGTTTTCACTAGGTTGTAAAGTATATCCTCGGAAAAATATCCTTAGAAATTGGCTTTTGTCTTTATATTGACACATTTTTGCTCAAACTTTGCTGCCGGACTCAATTGGTTCGTGGATTTTATTGGCTGGTTGGTAGGTACTTTGGATTAAGTCGGTTAAGTTTTAGTTTCTTGCTGGGTTCAGCTCGGTTCGGGTTATCTGTGTTTCACTGTATCTGGCGTGTGTGGGGCACGCGAAGTGAAACCCTTACCAAGCAGTGACTGTTGTCGAAATGTAAGATCTGTATTAGTTTGGAAATGCGGCTTGTATTTAAGTAAAACACTGCCACCACTGCGTATGAGCAATCTGCCATATGATAGGCAGTTGCAATTTTGTAGGGCTGTCGTTTCTATTTGGGGGGCGTGTTCATTGATAATACTTATATACAGTTCGATTATATACAATCGTATCTTAGTACCTACACAATTTAACAAAATTATTTGGTTTATTTGTACACTAAGCGGGCGACAAAATTGCCGTGAAGGATACGTTGGTCGAGTCTTTCTACAGTGGCGGTGCTTCATAGTATATTTATTATTATAATAATTAAGTATTATTTAAAACCAGTGCCGCTATGTTTGGAAGACCTTTGTGGGTCTCAAAAAAAGGGCTCAGTAGAGCGTGGGGAACGGGGGGTTTGAGTCACGGGTCATTGAATATATATATGTAGTTATGTGATGGGAAAATAATAACTACTTCTAGTTAAACACGCTAAGGAGGATATGAAAAATATTTTAAGTATTTGGTGGGATTGGCGGGGAGAACAAAGCTATACAAGAAGTTATATACGGGTATGGTGGACAGGACTAAGGGCACCTAATATACAATTTATATACTCATCAAAATACTTGAATGGCCGTCAACATAACATCCTTTACAATGGTCACGATTACGATTTACGATTGAACCAAACTACTTACATACGTTTCTATTTACACACGTGTGCGCGTATGTGTATAACAGTATCGACTTATCGCTATGAATACGACCTGTATAAATATATAACACATCTATAATACGTACTAACTTAATTAATCTAATTTACAGTCTAAGTTAACACTCTAATAATGATTGAGCTTAATGATCTAATTGTATAACCGTATAACAGAACGGGATATATATATACATACATATGATACAAAGCTAAAGCGTTACAGTAGCAACGTTCATACATACAAATATGTAAATATAAATATATATTTATATATCATATATATATGTATATATTTGCATTGGCTTTAATACTTAAATACGTTTCGATGGACAATTATAAGCATACGGTTTAAACATATATAATTATGTTATACAACTGCAGTATATATGGGCGTATATATGTATCTATGGGTATGGTAGTATATGTTAGGCAGTAAAGTTAGATATGTTGTATGTGAGTATGTACAATGGGAAAAGAACACAAAAGTATACAAGCTGGCTGGTATAACAGTTAACATAGCAACACCCTGAGCGCAATGTAAACATCTGTTTAGTATATAACACAATATATAACACTTGTTAACAATATTAAAAACAACAATACACACTCACTCATACACATACACACGCAAAAACATTCGGAGAAATGTGAACCAATAGTAAAGCGATTTCCAATGGACATATATATGATTGCAGTATAACAGTTGCTGTTGCAGATCAAAGGATATCAGTATATCAGAAAAGTGCGTGTATAAAAGATTTTGAAAAACGCACAAATAGTACCATAGGAGAGCAGAAAGGAAAGTAAGCCGCAGGACAGCTTCAGAATCAATGCAACTTTGTATATAAGTTCCTTGGTATAACAGTTTTCAAATGTTGTTATAACAGTAAGTGATTTACTTTCAAGCAATCATAGGCGTATGTAAAAGCAAGGGATATTTGGGGCTTGAGGTACAGACAGGCACATACACACTCACACAAAGACACAGCGACATCGATATTTACAGTTATGAATCTATATATTTAAACATATATAGAAACTGAGAGGCGGGGGATACATAGGTAGAGAAAGAGATACAGAGAGAAAGAGAGAGATAGAGCGATATACAGATATACAAACACCACAAGTACTTATAATGAAACACTCAGAGCAAATAGAGACAGAGAGAAAGAGAGAGAAAGAAAGAGATAGAGAGAGAGAGAGAGAGAGAGAGTTTCAATGGACTCCTACTTACTTTCATGCCCTCCCATCGCGAAACGGCGCGCAATGGCCTCAAAGCGCGTAGGGTCCGCATCGAGCGGAAGGCGGGCACATCATCGGCTCCGGACCAGACGGCAGCCAAATTGATTAGCGACAGCTAAACGATCATTACATAAGTACATCGTATATATATATTGGACATATATGGATATGGATATGGATAAACGGTCTTAAACGGCGCCGAGAATATCAAAATTAAGAACATACCTAAAACTCAAACTAAAACTTAAACTTAAAACTAAGTATGAAAAAAAAAAAAAAAAAAACAAAAATCAAATTAAATTTTAAATGGTCTACGGCTGATTATGGGAGATTATGTGCAGTTTGTATTAATGCTTAAACTAACTAAGTAAATGATTAACTAAGTTGGCTAAGACTGTTATACTCTAGTATGGCAGCTGGGCTTTTGTACATGGCTGTCACATGGGGGTCACTGTTATACAACTACATTTACATATATCTTTTATACATATATAACTGTATCTCCTAACTGTACTTGTATGCAGCATATAGATATAGGTATATATATGGAGAATATAGCAAAAATAAAAATCATGTACAAATTTTATAAACATTTCGTCCAAAGGTCAGTCAGTGTTTCATTTTATATATATTTATATATTTCATTTTTCTTTTTAAATAATTTATTTTTTTTTTTTAATTTATTTATTTTTTTTTTTCATTTTGGTCTTGTGTTTGGTTTTGTTTTTATCGCTAAACTTTATTGTTTTTTTTTTTGGTTTTTATGTTTTTTTCTTTTCTGGTAAAATTGGTGGGTTTCTAATTTTGTTTTCTGAATCTTCAGTTTTGTGCATTGGAGTCCACACTATGAATCGGATTCGTACGTGATTGTTAACTTAAAAGGATATTAAATAGCCGTAAAGCATGGCCAACGTAAGGACTTACCATGACAATAACGAAATCAAGCCAGCACCACGCATTCGTGAAGTACACTTTGAAGCCGAGGGCCAACCACTTGATTAACATCTCCAAGAAGAATATAACCGTAAATATTCTGTCCATATAGTATAAAATATCCTGTAGTATGGGCCTTTGCGGCAGATGTACGTCTTCTAAAGCCTGTTGAATGTTGCACGGATGCAGGAGGATGGAGTTGGTATTTGTATTGGATTATTTGTAAAAAAGAAAATTATGGATTACAAGAACATATACATAGGTAGGTGGTACATATGTATCTAGAAGCAGTATAAGAAGCTAGACAATCATAAACGATATTATAATTAATTGGGTATATGCCAAGTTTAAGTTTTAGTTGGCATCACCCGTCATACAAACTCTATAATATAATTATTGTTTTTATTAACATTATTCATATTTTCATCTTACGCAAGAAAAAAGGCAACTTTGTTGTTTGTTGGTTTCGTGTCTTTTTCTTCGTTTACGGACAAATCAAAGTCAAACGCAAGTAAAGAAAAATTTTCAAAGAAATTGAAGACAAAATTCTTGAAATAATACGCATAAGCGTCTATCATAAAGCTAACACTAAATCTACACACAATACCCTAAGACTTAATCATCAAAATTTTGATCACTTTAATCAATGGATGGATGGATCCTTCAATTTCAATTTAGCGTGTACACTTTCGCCCTAAGCAAAGACACAAACCGTTTGACTGAAGTGTGCCTAAGCCTAAGTCGAAAGCCTTCTTATAGATGCTCTACATATACAACTATTCAAGTTAATTAAAAATGTGTTACAAATCAAATCATAAAACATTGAACATTTATTTACTGATAGCAATAATTAGCTGATTAATTAATATATTGCACATTAGCAGAAATTTGAAAGCTTTTTTAAAATAAGCGTTTAGGCAAAAAAGCATTGGAAAATCATCATTGCTATCAGTAGAAGTTAAGAACCAAAGACAAACCATAAATTGATATTGGCATAAGAAGCCTATGTTTAGGTACTATAAACATCGGAACTCTATATGTATATATATAAACTATGCTGTACTAGCAAGAACTCTAATGAACTCTAGTAATAAATAATAAAATTATACATTTATTTATAATGAAGCAATCAACTTTGGTAAAGTTTAAGCAAGGCTTGATTAACTACTTTTTAATTTGTTAGTTTGTTTTCTTATCATTTTCATTCTCATTTTCTTTTTGATTTTGGTTTTCTAATTAAGTTTAAAAAATATTTCTAATTTTGAAATTTTAAAATTTTGAAATTTTTTTTTTGAATTGGATTTACTTCTCTCGATGGTAAATACAATTCTTAAATGAAGCAACAAAAAGTGCTTACTTTTAATGGAATTTTTATCTCAAATTTAAATGAAATTTGCAATTTTTGAAATACTTTTTTTTTTTTTTTTTTTGGATTTTTTTGTCTTTAGTTTTGTTTTTGTAAGTAGTTATTATTGTTCTGGACTTACCAAAGCTAAGCTACTCATTAAAATCATAGTGATAACAGCTGTTTCAAAATATTTATTTTCAATTAATTGAAAAGTTTTCAGTCGTAAATTGCCCCATCCTTGCCAGAACGGCGAATCTTCATCACCGGCTAAGATTGGAAATTTCTTATAGTATGAATCGGGGCAGCAATCAGCTGGATACTCGTCAAGTATATCCTCGTCGTTAGCATGTATTATGATATCACCATCGAGTGGGCCCTCCTCGCATTCACCCTCCTCGTCAAGCTCCTCATCGAGACCTAAATCCTCTTTACTGGCGTCACGCTTCTCCTCGCCCTCCATTGTTTCGGCGCTACCTTTGTGGCTTTCGTCCTTGAATGGTCGATTCTTATGGCTACCATATGAGTTAATGCTGGCAGTGTCGTCGTCCTGTAAGGACAAACCTCTATGGTTTAGCTCGTGTTCCAGTCTATTGTCTTGGTGGTTAATTGAGTTGCCAATCATCTGTATAATTATTTATATATATGTATATATATATATATATATAGTTTTGTTTTTTTTTTCGGTATTTTAATTTTTTTTGTTTTTTTTTTGTATTTTTTTTTTTTGTTTTTGTTGATTTTAGTTTTTGTATTTGTATTTTAGAACGATTTCAGTTCAAGTGTCGGGTTCAGTTGGTTGGATCGGTTAGTTGAGTTTATATTATCATGTTTTGTTTTGTATTTTTTTAGTATTTTTTTTTTTTTTTTTTTGGTTGATTGGATTGTGGATAAGACACACACACACATAACAGTACACATATAGACAGTTATATGTAAAAGAAAACAAATAAACGAACGAAAAGGAAATGAATAAATAATGTAAATCAATTTTTGGTCGTTGTAGAGAAATTAGTTTTTAAATGTATATAATGATAAAATACATAGGCAAATAGTTGTTGTTGAGAGTTTAACAAATACATATACATATACACATATACACATATATATACCCGATCGTAGGGGTATACATACATATACGAGTATGTATATAAAAATACAAGATATATCCATGTATGCATTTATACCAATACATACACACAAGCATAAACATGCATATACATATACATATACATATGTATACATATATTGCACATATGTATATGCATGTTTAGTATATGGTTAGAGTTGTTAGAGGAGTTGTATTATTTACCGTTGCATTATTCAGATATTTGGATTTCTTCGGCTTATTGTTCTTCATATCGCCGTGTATCGTAAACTCCATGCCATCGCCTATGGCAACCTCCAGCTGAGTCTGCTCCTTGATACCTTTCTTGATCAGGCCGTCGGCGAGGATCTCGTCGTGTCCCAGCTCCAGCTCGTTGTCACCATGCTCTGCAGATATACAACGACAAACGCCCTTGCCTTTCGTATCCGATATATCGTATATCGTTATCGTTATATACACATTTAATTTTCGATATGTACATGTTACATAATATAGGTATGGCGTATATAACATATATGCATATACGCACACAAATACACGCACGCACACACACACGCACACACACATAAGTATATATATATATACAGAATGTGCATAGGGATATGTGCATGTGTGCATATAGATGCGAACATATGCAGTATATATGGTTGTACATGTATGGGTGATGATCAGAAATCATAAAGCGAATTCACACGAATTCAGAAGCAGTTGCCGTTCGCATTAAAGAGTTGTTGTTGGTATAATATTTGAATTATTATAATAATTTTGGTATATATATGTGTATATATATATACATATTGTTTTTATTTTCAGATTTTCAGATTTTTTGTATTTTTTGGATTTTTTGGATTTTTTGGATTTTTTTTTATGTTTTTGTTGTTGTCGTTGTTGGTTGATAATATTTGGATTTGATTAACGATATTTAATGATTGATGTTTTTGAAGCGTTGTTCGATACGTTGACCAATGCAATACGTTCAGTTTTGATATTTCGATTACAATTTGATTTTGTAATTTTTTATTGATTGTTTTTTTTTTTTTGTTTTTTTTTTGAGAAATCATGACAAGCCATAATACGAAAATGAAAAGAATATAGATATATTTATGCGATTAATATCATATCGGGTTCAGATGTTTGATTACGACACAAAATGGAACACAAAACATTTAACATGTATGTATGGTATGTACGAAAGAAGGGGTGCGTTTCTTAAATTTATCGATAGATTATTATTATCGATGTTGGATATATTTTGATCGCAGTTTAATTTAGATATCGATTTTCAATCGGTATGCTTATATGAAAGGTACACAACACAACAGCGAACAACGTACATATATGTCTCTCAAAATGATCGATATTTATCGAATCGAATCTGATCGGATCGGATCGGATCTGATTGGATATGATCCGGATCGGATCTGATCTGATCGGGCTCCCAAAGAAAGAGCTGCAGAGTGAGATGAGATGATCGCTAAGTGAATGATCTGAATCTTAGAAATATTATTAAATGTTATCGATAACCCATCCAAAAGTCACTATAGACTAGGACATAAATAACTTTTGGATAGACATGAGTATTACATGAACACTAAGAAATACATTTAAATACAAACTTAATGATGACATTTTAAGTGCTAGCGATGTTTTCTTTCTTTTGATTGATTAATGCTTTTTAAGATGTTATTTAAAAATGTTTTTTAAATCGGTTTTAAATAATAATTTCCATACATATACAATATACAATATACACAGACAACAATAATATCGAAAAAGAAAAGTTTTTTAACACTATGAAGGATCAAATCCACTGTTTTACTTTCAATTTATATAATTCTCATTACAATGGGAATCTAAAGTTTTTTTTTGGTTTTTTTTTTCAATGTCAACTAGCAAAATTTAAATTAATATATATTATATACGTATATATATATATAAGAACTGTTATAATTTTGTATTTTGGAAAACATGAACTTTAATCCATATATATGAATATATATATATATTATGTTTATACACATACACATCCATAGACGAAAGCTCAGGGGTTCCATTTGTGAGGAGATTTTGGTATTCGAGGCTCTTGTAAACAACAAAAATTGTTCAATTTTCGTTTTTTATTTGGTGCAAATTTTGATTATATTTTTTTTTTGTTATTATTGTTTTTTTTTTTTTTTTTGGTTTTGTAATTATAAAGGATTTGGGAATTATGAAACCGATTGGAAAAATTAAAAACTTGACGCAAGTCTCTCTAGTATGCGTGGGCACAATATGAGATTGTTCTTACCCAAAATACAAATACGACGAGTTACAGAGTTAGTTAACGGCTATACAAAGGATACATATACATATACATATACATATACATATACATATACATATACATATACATATTCATATACATATACACATGTACACATACGTATGTAGAAATGAATGTATGTGGGAGCGAAATGGATAACGAGAACGAGAACAAGTACGAGTTTTGATTTAGGTATGTAAAAGTAAGGATTAATGTTGAAAAGGTAGGTAAAAGTATAACGTAAAGTAACGAGTATTAAGTACAACGAGTAAACGAGCTTATAGTAGCGACGAGTACTGAGCACTCGATCGCAACGATCAGTAGTAGGCACATTAAGTAAACGAGCTAAAAGAGCGACGAGTACTGAGTACTATTAGAACATAATACTTATATATTATATTATTGAGGAAATTATTCAAAATAATTCTAATTATAGAAATTATGTATGCATGTTTATGACTTTACTAAATACACACTAATACTCAACTAACGATCACGATCAAAATTATGAGGGCTACAAAGTTCTATTGATTTTCATATTTATACATGTGTACAGATAAATGTACAGATATATACATACATATATATATATATATTTCCATATGTGTTAATATACATATATATATATATTTACATATATATATAGATACACGTATTTGTATATAATTAAATAATTTGAAGTTAGAAGGTTTATGAAGTGAGCGGAAGATGTCACACTCGGCGCAGTTCTTGATGCCCCCAGATGCATACATACGAGTACATACAAGTACATACTTATTTAAGTATTAACGAGTACTTAGATACAGACGCATACATATATACATATATACATACGCACATATACATACATATGTACATATGCATAGTCGATTGAGGTCTGAACAACAACAATTATGTTCAAATCGAACGGAAACCAAAAATAAATCATTTTAAATCGATTGATGAGACGATTAAATTTGGGGTCAATTTCGATAAAAAATTTCGATACAATTGCGACTCGATTGGATTCGATTATCGATTTGTCATACTTGGCAAGTTATTTAATAGATTTCATGAGCATGGATTTTTGGGATAGGGTATCAAATGGGATCAAAGGTTACTAACTAAAGAGAGTTAATAAAAAAATTTTGTAATATGTTTTTTTTTTTTTTTTTCTTGTTTTGTTTTTGTTGGTTTAAAATTTTTAAGTGATTTACGAATTTGTTTTTTAGCTAGGAACATTTGAACAATTGTTAACATTTAAAATTTCGACTGAACTAGAATTTTATATAATATTTGAATTAAGCCAATTGAATTGAATTGAATTGAATTGAAGTTAACGTTTAACGCAATTATATACGCAATTAGTATATATCATTGATTATATATCATTACATATTATATAATTAAAAGTAGTTAAGTATATTAAAACAAGTGGATAAAAACCTTCGCTCCAAATCCAACTGATCTGGTTGATCCTCTCACCTGATGGTTGATCACTTATTTGATTTGTCAATTTGTTACGTATTAACTTGAAACAATTTGCAATATTACGCTTAACCCAATTTTTAAATCGGCCAATTCGATTGAAGGCCTCGGCGATTTTGTTGGTATCATTGTCGGCAGTTGGTGCTGATAAACTAGATGAGCCAAAATTTGACAAAAGCAAGGCTAAGAAAAGGTTAAGAACCTGAAAAGAAAGCCCAACATTAATACCCATTTCATTTTTAAAAATAAAATAATAATAAATAAAAACTAATCTTCACTATGATATATTTATATATATTAAGAGTTGAAGGACTCAAGTAAACTTAAGTAGTAGCTTATCAAATTTATTTGAATAAGTTCCGAATTTTCTGAGGATCTGCCTGTCAAGATCACCAGTTTTAAAATGATCAAACCTTAAATTATATAATATTCAAAATATCTACAAGCATCACATATAAAAATCCTAGACAGATTCAGCAATGATCTATGATCACTTACCACAAGATTGCCGATGACAACGGTGGCCAGGAAGAATGGTATACATGAGACGTCCCCCACATACATGCAGTCCCACATGGACTCGATCCACTCTCCACAGAGCACTCGGAACACGATCATGAAGCTGTGCATAAAGTCTGTGAAGTTCCAGCGCGGCAGATCGCCATCGGGGAAGCGATCTTTGTGATCTATTGGCACATTATACGAGAGCATAGAAAATAAGTGATTAACAAGGATATTTTCTACAATCAAGGATCAAAGAGTAGGGATGGGTATTGGATTTATTTTGTTTTCTTTTTCTTCTTTTTTTGTTTTGTTTTTCTTTTTTTCTTTTTTCTTTTGAGTGTTGTTTCAATTACTAAAGCCACATTCAAGAAGCGTGTGCACAGTGGCGGCAGCACCCAAAGACAGTGTTGTAAGATGCGAAAAAGTACGTACAAAAATCTCAATCAAAACAATTAAAGGTTAAGGAAAAAATATTCTTAACAAAATTGCAATTCACAGTTGCCTTTTTTTTCAATTTAACTAGAGTTTGGAATATATTAGCTAGTGGAAAAACTTAGCTCATTGCACGCTAGTACTTACTGAAGACAAGGACACCAAGTTACCAGCCAGGCAATGGGACCCAAAATAAAATAAAACATTATGCAAATGAAGAACTTAGCTGTGACCGCAAGGACTCACAGCTAACGGACAGTTTTAAGGATTCAAAAGCGGACTGATTCTAATAAACTCAAAACAAAAAAAAATACTTCAAAAGTACAATGGATTTTCAACAAGAATTGTGACTTGTGCTTGAACACACATTAATAACATATTAACTTATTAAAAAATAAATGTAAAAAAAGTAAATATATTTAATAAATTTAGGAATAATAAATTAATTTATTTAACTTAGATTTCTTTCAATGCTTCCCGACACAAATAAAAGATACTTGGGAAGGTTTGATGCCAGAGTAAAAATAATATATCACCAGCTAAAAATCTTCAAATTACAAAGTTATAAATTAAATTTAATATAAATAAAGAAAGTAATTAAGATGTTAATTTAAGGTTTTTTATGGCTAATACAATTTAAATACATTGAGTATTTTTTTATATACTTTTTAGACCAGGCAAAATATTAAAAAATAGATTTTAAAAATTTATAGAGCATTTTTATTAGTTGAAGCCTTCAGCCTGACAGATTGTGGCAGAAATTGAACTGAAGCTGAAAATTTGATACTAAAGACAAATCATCGTTTAGATTCAGATAAAAGTTGAATTAGATTTATATGTGAAATTTCATTTTTCAATTAAATAATTGAAAAGGGAGACTAATAATATTATTACTTTGCAAAAGGAAAGTTAAGGGTACTTAAATAAAATGAACATTGATCGTTGCTCAGTTTTTTAAATCTTTTCGAAGAATAAGGATGTTACTTAGGAAGGAGCTTTGGATAAGACCAGAGAGTACCCAAATTTTGAATTTTAAAATTTTAACATTAACATTTCGCTGTTAGGCTATCACCCACTCTTGTAGCTTAACACTCTGTAGATAAGACCTTTATTAGAAGTTAGATAAAAGCTAATGAAGTTCTTAAGTTCTCTTATTAATCAGCTAAGGGAATCACTTAATCGTAATGTATACTTAAAAAGACAAATGTTAAAAAAAATAATTTAAAATAAAAATAATAATAAAAATTAAATTAAATGAGAAAATAAATAAAATAAGAAAAGAAGAGCCGTTAGAAACCAATCAGATATCGAGCAAAGGATAATCTCATGTTCAGCTTACTTTATATGCATTGTACACAGAACAACAACAACAACAACGATACAAAAGGAAAAAGTAAATAAATAAAAAAAAAATAAAAAATATATATATAAACGGATAAATGAACAACATACAAGTCATATGTAATTATAGAATCGTAATAATATTTATGTATTTTGTATTTGGAACATAACATAAATGTACACAGACACACACACATTAAGGATTACAGTAAACAATAACGGAAACAGGAAACAGAAAACGATAAGACAATAAAAACGATAAAATGCACATCGATAGAGATTTGTTTTCGTTTCGTTTCGATTCGTTTCGTTTTGTTTTCGTGGTTAAGGAAGCATTTGAAGGACTTACCATGGTAGTTCTTTCCGAACAGTTGCATTCCCATCACCGCAAAGATGAAGATGATAATGCAAAGTACAAATGTCAGATTACCCAAAGCGCCCATTGTGCGGCCCATAATCGAAATGAGTAAATTGAGTGTTGGCCAAGATTTGGCCAATTTGAATACACGCAGCTGCATTCACGGATTTTGAGTATCGATAGTTGCAATTCGATATATTTTTTTTTGAGAATTTCGAATATTTTTGAGAGCAGTGATTGATTTTTGATTTTTGATATTTGATTTTTGATTTTTGATTTTTGATTTTCATATATGTATATATTTTTTTTTTTATTTTTTGGTATTTTTTTGTTCGATTTTAAAGGGTTCATTCATTCGTTATTGTCAATTGGTGTATGAGGGAGTCGATTGATCGATCGATTGTCATTATTTTTATTGTTTTGTATAATTATAATCGTTATTGGAATTATTTTTGATTTGTAAGCCGGGCAAAGCATTAGGAATATAAAAAATAGTTATATTTATATAGCTTTCTGTTTAGTTTTCTTTATAAAAAAAAATGCAAAAAACTTTCAACTACGAAGTTACCGTAGTTAAGGATCATGCACAGCATCTATAAGTGAACTGCATATTATTAATTTGTATCGATATGAGACTGAGGATTTTAGAATTCTAATTGTGAGCTGACTGACTGTAGACTGTAGACTGTAGACCATAGACCGTAGACTGTAGACTTAGGACTGTAGACCTTAGACTGTAGACTTAGGACTGTAGACCTTAGACTGTAAAGTGTAGACGGTAGACTGTAGACTGTAGACTGTAGAGTGTAGACTGAAGACTGTTGACCTTTAACTATTTACTGTTAACTGTACACTGCAAACTGTACACTGTTAGCTGTACACTGTTTAATGTTCACTGTTAACTGTTACCTGTAGACTGTTAACCGATAGCCGGTAACTGTTACCCGTTAACTGTAAACTCTTACCTATAGACTGTTAACCGATAGCTGGTAACTGCTAACTGTTAACCGTTGACTCTTCACTTTAAACTTTCGACTGTTAACTGTTAATTGTAGACTGTTACCCGTTAACTGCAAACTGTTACCTGTAGACTGTTAACCTATAGCTGGTAACTGTTAACTGTTAACCGTTACTTGTTCACTGTAAACTTTTGACTGATAACAGTTAACTGTCGACTGTTAAATGTTCACTGTTACCTGTACACTGTAAACTGTTACCTGTAGACTGTTAACCGATAGCTGGTAACTGTTAACTTTTAACCGTTAACTGTTCACTGTAAACTTTCGACTGTTAACTGTTTACTGTAGTTCTAACTAACTGTAGACTGTATACTGTCAACGGGAGAGAGTCTACATTGGTGGCATCAACTACTCGATTGCTGTGCATGATTCTATTCACCATTCATCCATCCATCTATTACATATGTACACTACGGCAGAGCTGTTATTCTTAAGCTAATGGTTTATATGTAAGTTGAGTAAGCCTCGCTATGGATGGCACACCCATGGCTGTAAAGGACTCTTTACAGTTAAAATTGTCTCTTGTCAAAACACAAAGTAAGGTTAAGAACGAAACATACACTCAAAATGCGAGCAAAGTTCCTATGGGCAGTCATTTTATATAACTAACTTTACGTTTTGTATTTATTGATGTCAATTAGTCAATTGGTCAATTGGTCAATTGGTATTTAGTGTATTGAGGTCCTTGCGAAGCACAATAGAAATCGAAATGAAAAACCGTGCCCAAAGCATTGCCTTAGTCTTAATTCCGATTCTCTAGAATTTAGTATTTTTTTTGAAAAAAATATGTAAATGTCAGAGAGATGTTCATGGTTTTGTTTGGTTTGGTATATTATAGCTATTATTTGAGTATTGGTTGGCAAAAATCGAAAAATTATAACTTAAATAAATATGTATATATATATATATAGAAGTTGGAGCAAAAAGTTGAGTAAATTGTACTAGGAAAATGCTTGGTACGAGTAGATATAAAAAATTGTTTGTTGCACGCTAAAAGTTGCATTTGATTTGCAGTGGTTTTTTGTATTGAATTTTCATTGATTGGTTTTTTGGTATTTGGTATTTGGTATTTGGTATTTGGTTAATGGTATATTTTGTTTGTATTTTTACTTGGATTGGAATTGGATTGTCAGTTGGGCATATACAATAATACCTGTGTAGTTTTTGCCAAACAGCTGCATGCCCATTACAGCAAATATGAAGATTATAATGCATAAGACGAAGGTCAGATTGCCCAGAGCGCCGACTGTTCGACCCATAATCGATATGAGTAAATTTAACGTTGGCCAAGATTTGGCCAATTTGAATACACGCAGCTGTAAATTGGCAGGACATTAGCGAGGTGTGTGCGTGTGTATGTACGTGTGTGTGTGTGTGTGTGTGTGTGTGTGTGTGGGTTGGATAGAGAGAGAGTTTTTTAGAGTATTAAAAGATTGGATTGAAGGGTGATTAGGTTTACAGAGGTAACTATAACGGATGTCGGATGTCGGAGGTCGGAGGTCGGAGGTCGGATATCAGGTATCGGGTATCAGGTATCGGAAAACGGGTAGAAAGTAGTTTCGCGTTTAGTTACGTTTCACTTGCTTTAAGTACAGCTATTACACAAGTTATTATTAGTACGTCGGGCTGTTTAGTAGTTAATCATATGGCTAACTTAAGTCCTTAGCTTAATGGAGAATCGATCACTTGCATTTGCTGGTTAGTAATGGGAGTAATAATAGGCGCGTGCTTACCAAACGAAATGAACGTAAGACGGACAGACCCTGGACACCCTCGAGACCCAGCTCGAGCAGTGAGAGGGCGACGATGATGAAATCAAAAATGTTCCAACCTTCCTGGAAATAGTACTTGGGACTCATGGCCATCAGTTTCATGGTCGCCTCAATGGCAAATGTTGCAGTGAAGAACTAAAGAAAGTAATTATGTTAATTATGAATAATGTGAATATATTAAAAAGTAATTAGTAAATAGTAATTAGAAATTAGTAATTAGTAATTGGTAATTCCTTTATTGATGTTCTACTCACATAGTTGCCACTCTTGAGCACACGCTCCATTTCCTTGTTCATATCGTGATGATCCATTGCCATGAACATGGTATTGACCACAATGCACAAAGTTATAAAGAGCTCAACGAAGGGATCGAATACGATGAGTGAGACCCATTCCTGAAATTTCAACCAAACCCAGCAGCAGTCCCACACACAAAACACATCGATGCCCTTGAGTATCACTTCGAGCGCCTTGTCTTTAAACGTCGGCCCATCTTCGTCGTCGTCCTCTGTTGGAAAATAGTAAACGGAGACTGAACCATACAAAAGTTTGTTATTAGTTGCGATTTGACCAACTTTGACTCAGCCAGATTAGCAGATTAGATTTGTAGTTTTGTATTTAAGTTTTCTTCTGATTTCCATACGGATCGAGTTTCGTTGTTTGTATGAAAAACTTAAACGTTTGAGTTTTTTTTCGATTTGTCGGAAATTCATTTAAAATTTTCTTTTTTTTAAATTTTCAGTTTTTTTTTTTTACTTTTGCTTTGAAGCTTCATTGCATTGGAAATTATTCGTTAGCTTTGAAAAGTTAAACTGGAGATTATCTTGAAAAAAAGAAACACTCACGCATTGTGTTCATTGAGTGTGTGTGTGAGTCTGAGTGTAGGTGTTCACGTGGACGTGCGATTTTGGTTTTATTGATTTTTTGGTTTTTTTTCAGTATTTTGTTTTTTTTAGTTTTTTGGCTTTTTAGTTTTTAGAAAAAAGAGAGAGGCTTTCATCTGAAGCATTAGTTTTAAAATGGCTACAAGAGTTTTTCCAGAATTAAACTACTTTTTAATTGAATGTAAATTTGAAAAAAAAACACTCCGAATAGTGGGGTTTTTTTTTTTTTGTATGTATAGGTAAGAAAAAAATTTGTTATACTGTTCTACTACAATTGGCAGCTGCTCTAACTGATGGAATGCTCTTAGACTACTTGGTGCAAGTGATTGGATTTTGAATGAATCCTGACAGAGATATCAAAGTCACTGAATCGCAGATTAATTAAGGATAATAATCAATACAACAATATTAACTATTGGCTTACTGAACTATTTATACTAAAACACTGCACTCAATTTGCACCCGCTACTTATAGGCATAGCTTGAGTTTATTGGGAATTTAATTGATTAGCAATTAATCCCACATCTTCGATTGGTGGGGAGGGGGGGAGGTTGGCTATAAAAAATTAAATAAGCGCGAATTATATTCCAATACAAATGTTAAGCATTCAGTTCTCAGCGTTTGCTTTTGTTGTAAATGAATGTTTACGTTAATTAACAAGTAATTGCAATTACTCTTAATTGTGATATAAGAAACGCATGCTCTATGATCTATGATTGGTTATACACTTAGTCTACGATGTGGTTAATAATAGAATATTTAGGATTCGAAATTCAAATGCAAGCAGTTACGAAACAAAAGCAAGTTTTCTATATATATTAAAGTATTTGTATTATAATTTAGTAGAGTAAGTAAGTAGATATATTTAAGTATTTATGATTAGTTGGGCATGCAGTATAAATATTCAAAAAACAATTCGAAACTAACAACTTTGGAAGAAGTGTTGAAAAATCAAAAATAAATTTCAAATATTCTAGAGTCTCAGTATTATTTTCCAGGATTAAAGGATGACTTATTATGTAGAGCCTCTCTGTTTTTACTTTCTCTTATTTACAGTCATATTTAAACGATCGCTTTAAAATAGAGTTTAATTTTAGTTTAGTTGCTAGTGAGAGAATTTCAATACTATGGCAAATTAGTTTTCAATGTGATTTTATAATCTCTCAATTATCTAAGCAAATTATTCTTTGTATCCTTTTGATATCATTAAGTATGTGAGAAAGAAAGAGATAGAGAGAGAGAGAGAGAGAGAGATGGAGAGAGAGAGAAATTAAAGTGAAGCTTCGGCTATGACTGTAATGTTTACTGTATACTGGCAGCAACTGTGTACTTTAGTGCAGGTAAGCAGCTCTTCGACTTCTGAACTAACGATAGTACTAAAATTTAGATCACTATAACTACAATTAGTTCGTTATTTTAATTCGTACGAATATTGACGACTTCACAAATTCTAAATGAACTCTAAATTAATGAAAATCAATTAATTTCAACTCAAATGAAGTACTATCGATAGTTGTGTACGCGCTAAAGCTATGCTCTGGAGGAGAGTTCAATGGGCGCTTCAAAATGTATTGCCTACTTATTGGGGCATCGGCAAAGCGAGTAAGCGGTGTGAGTGTGTGTGTGCGTTTGTGTTGAATTTCGTGTTTTGGGTAAGCTGTTCAAATGCGGATTACAATTGAGGGATTTAAATTTAGGCAAATAAAATGATTAAATGATACAATTTCATCAAATCCATTAACAGTAGGAGTGCGTGTGTGTGTGTGTCCGTGTATGTATGAGTAAGTGTAAATGTTTGGCTTGCTTGCTGCATTTATTGTCTTTCGGTTTCTTCACAGTTGTAAATATTTTCTTTGTTCTTGTTGCTTTCGAATATATTTTTGGCTTTCTTCTGTTAGCATCAACGGCATTAAATAAAATGGACGAGTCAAAGAAGTCATTCATTTCGATATAAACATATTTATATTGATACATATAAGAATAATTAATAGGATATTTAAGTATGTTTGTTGCTTAAAACTGTTACAGATTATAAAATGATAACAGGGAGGGGGGAATTAAATGAAATGTAATCGAAGGCATAAATCATGGATAAACACAAATTGATTATTTTGATGCATCAAAATAAATATACTTTTTTTTATGAAAATAAAAAAAAAAAATGCTTGTGAATTAAATAATTGCTAGTTAATGTTTTCGGTCATTTTTCCAATTTACAATAATAATAGTTATTAAAAAACAAAATGGTTAATAATTAGTTATTGTTTTATTATTGTTATAAGATTTGTCAACTGATGCACAGGCTTATGCTCCACATGCAGCACGCTAGAAGTATATTTCAAGCTATCAATAAAACAGTCAATTAATCAATTAATCAATCAATCAGCCTGCCAGCCAATTACCGCATAAGTGGCATGCCTTTACTCCGTTCGATTGAAACTCAAAAGAAAATTTATAAAATATATTGTATATATTGAAAAAAAAAACTATAAGAGGCTTCTATTAATTAAAGTCTAGACAAAAAGTATCTTAAGATTGAATTTACAAAAGATTCAAAAGATATGCGAGACGCATTTGGGTAAAAATTCGTAGATTCTTAAATTATTGGATCTTTAAATGAGGATCACAATATTGAAAATATGCAATATGAGGTTATCCATCGTATTGGATGCGAGATATATGGAGCGAATATCCGTTTTGATAGAAACAAAGGTAACGGCACTTAGTTTAATATTAACTATGGCTCGAATAGTAATAATAATAATAATAACAACTGGGACATTTCATACAGCAAAATAAATAAAAAAAAAAAAAGGAAAGAAAAGAACAAATGGGAGAAAACAAAGGAGGCTTATGTGGAAGGACTATTTACATAGATCTCTCGATAGAAAGAGAAACAATAAGTAGAAACTGAGGAAAACAATGCACACATTTGAGAACACAAAACAAACAAAAATTTACAGGACGATCGAATATAATATAATATATATATATATACTTTGAATGGATATGTAAAATGTACAACATGAATGCAATGCAATAATTCGATAGAATAATACAATATCAATCGATAGTTCGATATAACGATATTTTATTGAATCGGTACTTACCACCGCGATCACTTGCTCGACTATGCCGACCAGCGGCTTGCTCAATAATATCATTTAGGACCATAACATCTAAGTGAACAGAGGAAGGATTAATCAGAAATCAAATTGAATAATAAAATAGATTAATTTATGGGGGGAGGGGTTGCCGTTGGTACCTTTCATGTCGACCACCGTTTGTGTCTGGACGGGCTCAATAAAAGGATTGTCGTGGTGTTTGATCTTGCCCGCTTCGTCCGTGCACTCAAGGCCGATTTCCTAACAAGGATAACAATTATCAGATAGGACAACTAAACGAAGTCTTTTGAAAAACTAAATCCTTACATAGTCTCGATGCTCGACTTTGTGATTGGTGTCGAGGCAGGTGGTGCCCCCATTGGTGGCGCCCACTGATTGATTGCGTGTATTGCGATTGCGCAACTTGCTCTCCTTGGTCATTGTGCTGACGCCCATAACGGCCATGCCGCCAAGCAGATCGCCATGTGAGGTATACGATATACGGGACTGGTGCGAGGTATACGATGAGTGTCTAGAGCCTGCATCAGCACGATAAATGAGTAAATAAGTAAGCACTTCCTTCGATTCCTTCCCAATCAACTATGGCACTCACCTAAATTGCCATAATAAACAGGCACTATAATAGCTCCGTTCTCCTCAGACATGGGCGTTACAGCATTCGAGTCATCGGCATATGGCAAGTGTTGTTGTGCATCCTGATATGTTGACAATACTAAAGGCTTGCGATCGCTGCCTGGTATTCCGAAGCGGCCACGTCCGTTGCGAATCGTGTACTGGATCGATTGTGATATTATTATAATGTTATTGTTATAATCATGATTAGTAAGCGGACATTTCACAAACTGTTTTATAGTAGCAGTAGCAGTTGGGGTAGTAGGTGGTAGTAGCAGTTAAAGTAGTAGTAGTAGTAGTTAGTAAGTATAAGGTTAAGGTAGTAAGTAGTATTTAGTAGGTACTAAGTAGTAGGTAGTAGGTAGTAGGTAGTAGGTAGTAGGTAGTAGGTGGTAGGTGGTAGGTAGTAAGCTGTAGTACTTAGTTGTAGGTAATTGTTTACAATAAGTAGTTGTCAAAGTGGTGAGTAATAGCAATTAAATATATCATGATATAAAATAGTTATTTAAGTAAATAATAAACCATGATCTGTATGAGGGATATCAATTTAAATAATGTTCAAGAATTCGAAATAAAATAAATAAAGGTATTCAATTGAAATGATAAATGATCAATGACATAACCGGCACATATACATACACACTTATTGGAACCTAGAGCCGTACACCGCGTATACAGTACACAATTACAGTTAACATTAAGCAGTTACTTTTATCAGACTCTTCTGGACAAAAGACAGTTAAAGAGGAGCGTGAAAAATAGTTGAATACTTTATGAATTACAGTTCAGTGTCAAAGTATACAACATTCTGGGTGTGCGATTCATTTGTATAACAGAAAACAGAAGAAATAAAATAAAACTAAAATCAAATTAATATGGACTAGGATTTAGAAGTAAATACATACAAATAAAATATATAAAATATAAATATAGTAAAATACATACATATGTATATATTTCATATATTTTATATATGTATATTCATATGTGTTCATTACAGACATGAGGGGAATGCCAAATTGTTAAGTTACAGTGATTCAGACAGCGACTGTGTCAATGACGGGGACGTGACTGTGACATTGACAATGCTGATGGCAGCGACTGTGCGCTTGAATATGTGTATCATGACTGTGGCTGTGGGGAACACAATATACATGTGCGGACTGTGATTATATGCAACACGCACACAGCTACAGCTGCGCATTGAGGCATTTTATTTTTCCATCGATCTGGCAACTCTCAACTTAAAGTGTTAAGTTGGCTGCACTGAAACAATATTTTTTTTGTTTCGCAGAAATTGAAAAATGAATGAATGCCTTTAATGAAACTCACATAAGTGATCATTTCTTGACTCACACACACACACACGCACACACACATTTATATATATGTATAAGTAGGACAGCGTTATCAAGAAGTTCTTTAGAACTATGAAACTTGCTCTTACACACACACAAACACACACACAAACACATACTGATATATATCAACCAATAGAACTTCTACAATAAGTTAATGAGAGACAAAGACCAAGATAAAGACAGAGCCAGAGACAGAGACAAAGACAAAGACAAAGTAAGAGAGAGCGAGAGAGTGTGATAGAAAGTAACGAAATCAGATAAGAATGAGAGGGAAGAAAGGACAGTGACATGTACAGAGACAGAGACGGTGGCATAGATATAGAGATAGATAGAGAGAGAGTGTGTGTGAGAGAGAGAGAGAGACAGAGAGAGAGAAAGAGAGAGCGAGAGCGTGAGTGGTGGTACAATATTAGGCACTCGTATGTATGTAGGTATATGTAGATCAAGTTACACCAAACAAGACAAAACGACAAAAAACATAATTATGTATTTTTATATATATTTTATACAAACAAAATATGTACGTAGTTAAAGACAAATACGATTATGTGGGTTATGACATAGTTTATAAATATATAGATATATATATGTATATACTTATATTAGAACAGTAAAAGGTAGGGGTGTACGACGAGGGGGGAAAGTTTTAACTCATATGTATGCTGAGTTTGGATGTTAATTATATATATAGAAACAACGTAGATTAAACATATAAAAAATACATATTCAAAATATAATCAATTAATTAAATCAAATATTTCAAATGGTAAATGCGCCTCGGTGAAAGCCCAAAAAATGACAGCTTACTATAAAGTCATATATGTATGTATGTATGTATGTATGTATATCGATATATCTACAGCTATATAGATTTATGTGTTCAGTTGATGTATTGATATACTGATATACTGATATACTGATATACTGATATACTGATATACTGGTATACTGGTATACTGATATACTGATATACTGATATACTGATATACTGGTATACTGATATACTGATATACTGATATACTGATATACTGGTATACTGGTATATTGATAGATGTTTATACTAGATGTATGATGTATGAGGTATGTATGTAAGTTCTAGAGCCTAGCTAATGTTATACGAGATGTATGCGTGTGTATCTTCTAACTGTTATACATACTTGAGTAACTGTTATACTCAATCATTTCTCTGCCTGTGTGTCTGTGTGTGTGTGAGTATATGCATGTGAGTGTGTGTGTGTGTGCAGTGCAAAGTAATTCTTTATCGTGTGCCAGTAGCGGTTCATATAACGGATTCTTTAGCACACACACACACGCACACACACAGCCACACATTCACTTACTACCTCACACACTCGCACACAAGGATAAGTGCAGTTTTTGCAAACGCGATAAATGCATAATTAGGAGTGTTTGATGGTCTAGCTACCTGATATGATATGAGGTTATGGATAAGACGATTGTAGTTCTTGTTGCTATTTTTGATGTTGATGTTGTTGTTGTGGTTGTTGTTGTTGTTATTGTTGTTGTTCTTTTTCATCTTCTTGTACTTTGGCTGTCATTGATTGGTGTAATGTAAAAGTGTGGGTAAGAGTACGCGTGTGTGTGTGTGTGTGTGTGTGAGCGCGTTTCTGTGAGTATGTGAATACGTGTGTGTTCATGTGTATGTGTGCGTGTTTCGGGCGCTTACCTTGTGAGAACTACGTGATCCCCTGCGTATGTTAAACGGTGAACCAGGTAAGGATAAGGATGTCTAAGTTTTTCATTTGTTTTTTTTTACAAATAAAGTATAAATAGAAGAAAAAGAAAAATTGAATCAAATAAAATGTTTATATATTTATATATCTATATATGTGTATATACATATATATATATATACAAATATATATCTATATAGATATTCCTGCTATTATAATATATAATGTACTATAATATTTGTTCTTGAAATTTAAAAGGAAAATTTGTTATATTTTTTTTTTTTTTTGTTTTTTTGTTTTTCTTTGTTAAATACTCGATGTGTTCATTTGTATGAATGTGAATATATTCGAATGAATACAACTTTTTACTGGTGTCTACAGTTGGCAGTATTTTATTTTTAATATGTGTGTGTGTGTATTTGTAACTCTGTGTGTGTGTGTGAATTTATGTCTGAGCAGTGAATCGTTGATTTAAAGTAGTTATTTTTTTTCACTACATCGCAGCGTTTGATAGGATTATATTCATTTATTATTAAATATTAAGAAACTTCAACAAATTTAAGCTTTAAAATCTAAAAATATATTAGATGAAAATCAAAAGCTACGAAATATCGCATTTGGCAATATTTCAAAATATCAAAAGTACTCGACGATTCACTTAAAAATCAAGCAAACCTTTAATTGGTTTGATAAAAAAGCTTAAAAAACAATATATTGATTAAAAGTTCGATTTAATTTATAAAAAAAAAATAAAAAATCTTAATGAAAATAATTAAAAATTATTTCATTATTTTTGGGAATTTTCTACATCTAATTAAAGTTCAATAACTCTAGAAATCTTTTGAAAATCTCTAAGAAAAGCATCACAAACGTTTTTCAAATTTCTTAAATAACTAAAATCTCATATTAACTATATTTAATTCTCTCCTAAAAACAAATTAAAATATTTTCTAGTAAATTCAAAATTAACAAAATTTAAATTAGTTTTTTTTCAGAAGAGTTTAGATTTTTTGTTGTTGTTTTTGGTGTGTTTTTTTAATTTGGAGTCGATGTCGATGGATGTGTTGGTTTGGCTTTCTAGCTTATAAGTAAACTCGGGTGTATATCGATATATATATATATATTATAATATATGTTCTGTTCTCTTATTGGATCTGTTATGGGTATAGATTGAGTTTTGTTTGGTATTGCTGTTCGTTGTCTTGGATAGGTATTCATATAGAGAGTGACTTGGAGGTTACTTGGAGAAGTGTGAAGGAACCTACCTGAGGCCCAGGATCAAGTTGATTGATTGGAATACTAAGTGGCTCATAAAGTGCGGTAGTACCAGGTGAGCCAGCGGTTAGGAGAATGATATAGCAAGTACTTTGAAATGCGAGTCTAAACAATTAAATGGGCGTTAAGAACGAGCTAGCGAATGCAAGAGCGAGACAGCAATAGTATTGAGTGAGCGGAATAAAAATTCTTGAAGTAAGATTTTTTTTTTTTTTTATAAATAGTTGAAATCATTTGAATCGATTAAAATATTGTATTATAAATGTGTATATAAAAGCCTTAAAGCTTTCTTTGGCTATTTGTGAGTGTGTGTGTGTGTGTATATCTGTGGGTATATATGTGTGTGTGTGTGTTGAGTGGTAAAACATTTTCGATTCAGTGCCAGAATTTTCAGAGATTCTTAGTTTTTCATTATGTCTCAGCCGCTGTGCGCCAAGCGAATGCCTTGCCAAAGCCAAAGTAACTATAGAGCATAAGTAATTCGGTGATAATTTGGGTATCGAATATTCGTAATATCGAACATGCGCCTGACATGTCTATCGCCGCGTCTATCGTTATCGCCTAGAGATGTGTGCGTGTGTTATCATTTGTGCTGTACTGTGTGTGTTTTCATCTGGGTAATTCGATAAATTTATGTTTCAATTCAATTCATCTAATTTAATCGGTTGATTATCTTTAGATAGTAATTACTTATAAATGTAATATTTTTTTTTAAATTTTTTAATTGGCGCTTTCTTCAAACATTGTTAATTATTTAGGTAAACAGAGAAATTATAAAGTAAAGCAACGTTCACGAAATACGCATGCAAATGAAAATGCAGCCATTGAAATAAATGAAAATCGGAAGGAAAATATAAATGAAAAATTAAACCAATTTCTTGTAATCAAATAGAAGAGTAACAAAAATAAGTAAATTTGGCAGTTGAATGGAGACCTCAAGCTGTCCTACCAAAGATAGTTAGCTATACGATTATTAAATGGTTACGGAAAAAAGTCAAGCACGAGCATAGAAAATTTCGACTGGTTGTGAGAGATAAGATATATATATATATAAAAGATATATATAAGATATATATATAAGATATATATATATATATATTATATATATTTAAATATATACATTGTAGAGTGTGTGGAGGCAAGCCGATAAGCATTTAAGGACTTCTATTGAAGCCTGGCATTTTGAGCATTGTAGTCGTCCTCAGTTTTAAATTTGCTTGCATTGATAATGAAATTAAGCATCGTTGAATTTGTATATTGTAATTTTGTAATTAAGTAATTTGGTAATTTGGTAATTAAGTAATTTGGTAATTTGGTAATTTGGTAATTTGGTAATTAAGTAATTTGATAATTTTGTAAATTTGGTATTGAATATTAAGTTGAGCTCCAATCGCGTAAGAACTTAAAAGTTTTCACCTAAAGCATTCCGAGCAATGAGTCATAAGTTAAAAACCATAAGTTTTCACCAAATTAAATAAATTAGAAATTGGAACTGGATAAATTAGAAACTCAATTAAAATCATAATTCAACTTTTCATTTGACTGCCAATCATAAGATCCAGCTAACTACTTGAATACATTTATTTCATGATCACAATCAAATAGTAGGTAAGAACTTCAAACAGACTGCCTATAGGTACACACATACACATATACATACACAAACATACATTGCATACAGATCAACATCCACACACACAGACACTCACACACACACACACACACACACACACATACGCAATGATAAATGCATGCACTACACAATCAAATTTGTACTAAGAAAATAATAAAATGAAGTTGAGGAATTTAATGACATGACTATACGAGGGGTGGGGTTACAGATGTATAGATTGGGGGGGGGTGGGGGTTAGGTATGTGTGAGCTTTGGCGAGAGAGGGAAATTTGAACATTCAATAGCTACTTTTATTTTCTCTCTCTCTCCCTCTCGCGCACACTCACTCTCTCTGGCTTTCACCTACTATGACATGGAAAATTATATGTATGAGAGTGAGACTAGTTTTAATTGATACATTCACACATACACGCAACTAGCACTACTCGTTGATAGCTATGAAGGGCAGAGGAAACAATAGTCGCTAGTTATGATAATAGATTATAGTATAGGTAAACACGAAATGTACGATCCAGGAACAAAATCAAACGAAAAGCACAACAACTGAAGTAAATGTAATGTAATTGTAATTGTAATCTTAACATTAATCGCAAATAAAGTTCTCGTTATTTGTGCAGCGAATACGGTAAGCGAAACACTCTCGTTGCGTTCAGCAGACCAGAAGTGAGCTAAAACAATAGCAAAAATGCTAGAAGAGAGAAAACATACTCGCTAGAAAACAAAGAGAGAAAGTGTGAGACAACGAATTAAGAAATAACGATTAAGATCTTTGCCATTGGTAATAGCAAAGTAACGAATAGTTAGCCGAGCGAGTAGCGAGTTACAAATATTAATCCTTGCTTAAGATCGCCGCTGGCAATAATTAACTGAAATGTCAATTGAGGCAATCGATAAGCAAAATCACAACATGATAAAGAGAACAAAATGAACGATCAATGAACATAAGAACATAAATCGAATGCACGCTTAACGAACGTAAACATATTTTAACTCAGGACCAATAATGTTATTAGGCCGGCCTTTTACCTGCATATGATTAAATCGAAACCGAAATCGAAACGGAAATCGAAACCGAAATCGAAACCGAAACCGAAATCAATATCGAGATCGTTATCGTTATCAAATTAGAAATCGAAATCGAAAACGATAACGAAAACGAGAAATAGAAAGAGAAAGAGAACGAGAACGAAAAGGAATTCGAGAGACGCATAAAGTTCTCAAAAAAGTAAGTATATAATAATACACAGAGAGAGAGAGAGAGAGAAAGAGAGCACATATATGCATCCCAAACAAAAGAAGAAGATACAACCAGATTAACGATAAACCATAATCGATAAACCATAATCGATAAACGACAAACGATAAACGATAAACGATAATCGATAACAGAAATCAATTAAATAGAAAGAAATTGAAATTATTATTGCGCTCGGAATACTTACCGTGCTCACTTTACGAACTTTGGTAGCTTGGTGTGCTGTGGTAGGTGCTGGTTGTCTTTGTATAACGCTCACCGACTCCGACTCCACTTCGACGCTTCGTATGGACATCTTCTCCTTGTTGTTGTCATCGTTGCCCTTCTCACCGCCAACGAACAGCTCATAGCTAATGCACGAGAATGTTGGACTCTTGGCCATTTCCGGATGATTTGCTGCCTCCTCGGCGGCGGCTGCCTCAGCTGCTGCCTGCGCCTGCGCATTGGCGCGCTCCTCCAGCTTTGCCGCCTTAGCAGCGGCCGCCTCTTCTGCCTCCTACAATGACATATGTACAGAGTATTTCGTATGTTGATCTTAAACTTGGTGCGAGTCATCATCGGCACATGATTTATACATATATACACATATCAAATTATAATATATATATATAATATAATATAATATAATATATATATATATATAAATCCGTATATACATATATAGTATATAGTACAAAGGGAAGTTTGGGAGTCGTTGGATTTTATGTGGATGGTAAAGAACTTAAGGCATATTTCTACAAAACAGAAGATCATAAAGTGCTGTGCTTTGGTTGGGGATGGGTCCAGGATATGGTTTGAGGGAAGTATTATAAGTTCATATAATAATATTCTTTACAAATCTAAATAATAGTTAGTACTTGATTTTTTCTTTTGTTTATTGCTTTTTACTGTCAAGTGTTATTAGAGGAAAAAACTAAAAGTGCAATTAAATGAAAAGCTGAAGAACCCAGGATATGCATAAGGACATACACAATAATTATATATAATATATATATATATATTTTTTTTTCTAGCAGTAGTACGAAAGAAGAGAAGAGAGAGGTGTATATTGGTGATAAGATACATGTGAAAATGCCGGTTACTTTCAGATTATGTTCATCAGCATCTCAAAAATTTGAAGTATTTTTATAATTTGAATTGCTTTAGATAAAAGATTTTCGTACAGAAAATAAAAAATCAAAATCAAAATCGAAATCAAAATAAAAATCATAAGCTTCAATAAGAGTACAAGTTATCGATTATAATCACAGTTATTGGAAAGCAATATTTATGCATATGTATGTGTTGATATACGATTAGAGAATAAAGATAGTTACTAATTATATGTATTGGTGGATTAAGTGTAAGTTCTTTTACATCTACATAAATGTACAAGACGTTTATCTCTTTATGATAATGTATGTACATTCGAAAGATAGTTACATATAAAAGAGCACTATGTATTATATATTGTATAATAGATTGTAGATTGTAGATTGTAGATTGTGACTAAGAGGATCATCATAGAATACGATCATATAAACATCTATATATGATGTTGGTAAAAGTTTGATTGTTATACATACATATACAAAAGAAAAAAGCAACTCTGTTGTTCTTGCTAGATATTTTCAATGATCAATTGATCTTCGATTGCAATTGATATTGAAATTATCTACCATATCGTTCAAGTGGCTTATGAGTGGTAGTTAGTCCATTCGGCGATTAGGGCTCTACTGGGTTTCTACTTACACGTATCGCCTCCTCTTCGGCAGCCTCTTCTTCTTCGGCCTTCTTTTGCAATTCGTCATATGACATGGCAACAATGGCCAAAATCAAATTCACAAGATAGAATGAACCTAGGAAGATGATGACTATAAAGAACAGCATGTGCCATGGTCCAGCGGCACGGAGAACCAGCTGATACAGATCTTCCCAAAAGTCCTGTGTCATCAAACGGAAAGCGGACAGAAAGGCCCATCCGAAAGAATCGAAACTTGTATAACCATAGTTAGGATTTGGGCCAAACCCCTGGAGACACACATAATCATCATCACATTGACTGAAATCAGAAGTTTCGGATTAAGAAACATTGATTATTATATTTTGTATCCCTAGTAATTAAACGTACCCAGCGCCAGAGATATTGCCACACAATGGAAAGGATATGCCTTCGTCCTCGGAATACCAATTGGAGCTATTGCGATTATGATAGTCCCAATTCTCATCGGTTAAATTGCCCCAAGATCCGTCCAATGGAAACTTCTTAATACACTTCTGCGTCAAGACGCCCATATAAATTTGGAGACCCATCAATGCGAACACCGACAGGGAGAACATTGTCAAAATTATCACATCGCGCAGATTTTTTACAGACTCAATGACAGCACCGACAATGGTTTTCAAGCCTATAATGGGGAATGGTATTTTACTGATCGAATAATAAATGCAAGGGATTCGTAATAACAGCTGTATAACAGTTGTATAACAGCTGTATAACAGCCGTATAACAGTTGTATAACAGTTGACTTTTTGATATTTGATTTACATATAGATAGATTATTATTAGGAATAGATATAACAGTTAGCTGATAGCTTCATTCATACCTGGAACAATGGCTACGGTCTTAAGCGCACGCAGCACCCTAAACGTTCTCAAGGCTGCAAGATTACCTAAATCTATACCCATGGTCACATAACTGTGATCGATCCAAGTAAGGGTTATTATCGATGAATGACAATTATAGTTGTTGTAGTTGTTTGGGTTCGTTGTTGTTGTAGTTGTCGAAGTTGCAGTCATTTTATTAACGATGACGAAGGCAAATATACATATACACATGAAATGTCATTAGGTATTTGTAATTAGTATACTAATTGATCTAAGTATGTGGTATATAGATTGGTACGATTATGTTTTTTTGCAGTCGTTAGTAATTACAAATGTAAGTAATTTAGAAATTTACAATTGCTTTTGTTTTTATTTTCATCTTTTAATTGGAAACACAACAATTCAAGAAAAGTAAAAGCTTAAAGTTTAATGTTGCAAGTTGAAAGTTGAAAGTTCATAAATAAAAGAAAATCACACAAAAAAAAAAAAATGGTTATGTTTTTTGTTGTGTTCTGTGGCATACGATGAAAAGTCGTAGAAAGTGATAGCTGTTTACAAGGGGAATGCAAATGGGTTCGGCCAGTACCATTCTACCCTATCAACAACCACTCAACCAGCACCTATCACCCACTCTGGCTCCCCTGCCTCCACTGGCCACCTGGCCCCCGGACCCAGCCCACTTATTTTAATGATTCATTACGAAAATGTGCCACAAGCTGTGGAAAGTTGACTTCTTGTCACACCTGAGACAGGTGCAGTCATTGCTGCTCTTCCATCAATTGTGCTGGTATGTGTGCGGCTAAGTGTGTGTGTGTGTGTGTGTGACAGCTGCTATAAAAATATTTATGCACGCACACAAGCGTTACTTAAATACACCCACACCCATCCTTTACCTCAAACGAGCTAATGTCCATTTGCTTAAGTTGTTTGCCTTGTCGTTTTGTATGCTGTCATCCTTTGGGAATTCAGTGCTACTCCTGCAACCTTTCATTTATATTTCATGAATATTTATCGATTTAGACGCATATAAATAAAGTACACTCACACACACCCATATATATATATATTATATTATATATCTATATACAACTGATACATGGTATATACATACAATATATATATGTATATATCCACATATATCGGTGGATAACTATGAGTAAATACTCGTACATTGCGTGTAAGTTGGCCATCTAATTGCGCTGGCCTCTAAGCCCTTGGCCAGCATTATGTGGGTATTATCTAAGTGCTATGCACACTCCAACAATCATCCTATGCACTTTCTCTTCGTATGGCATTAGCTCTAATTGTAGCTTCAATTCGGGCTTTAAACTTTCTCTCTCTATTTTTTGATGTGCAAATATATGTGCACACATATACATACAATATATATGCATATTGTATATGCGAGTGTATGGGTATTGCTGTATGTGGATAAGTGTATAAGTGTGCCGTATTAGTAAGTGTTTGTGTGTGTGTGTGTGTGTGTGTGTGTACGAGTGTGCTTTGGTGTCCAAGGCTGCGCGTCTGTGCGGCGCCAACGAAATGCGCTGCACGAATAGCCCAACCCCGTGAGCAGTAACCTCGAAGGCAACCGCCCCCCTCCCAAGCCCCTCTGCATATCGTACATGCCCGCACCCATTACCCATTTCCCACATACCCATGGCGAACCCAAGTCCCTTCCTTGCATAGTGTATGGCACTAGCCCACAGCCCACAGCTCACAGCTCACAGCCCACAGCTCACAGCTCACAGCTCACAGCCCACAGCCCAGACAAAGGGCGCCCAATGAATGGTTAAAATGGAGCAAAAAGCAATGAAATGAAACTGTCACGAAACGAAAGAAAATAATAACTTGCATGACCAAATAAAAAGCCAAAATTTGTTTATGACTTTCTCTATGTGTTTGTCTGTGTGTGTGTGTGCCAGTGAGTGTGTGTGTGTCAGTGTGTGTGGCAGTTTGTATAAGTGTATTGGAAATAATCGTAGAAAATCCAAATGGTAAATGTATTTGAATATGTGCGTGTGTGTGTGCGTGTGTGTGTGTGTGTGTGTGTGTGAGTTGAGCACGTCATTAGTAACGGCACAAAATAAATCAATAAACACGCTCAGCAAACGCGACTTTTCTTCTTTTTATTTTTTTTATTGTTTTTTTTTTTTTTTGGTTTTTTCCCTTTTCCGTGGCTCACATGGCGTATGTGTAATTTGAGTTGCCTTTTTCCAGCATTCAAATAAGTGTTATTATTGTTAATGTTGTTGTTGTCATAATGTTAACTACTGTATCTATGTATCTATGCGAATTTGTTATTTCAAACAAGTACATGTGTTTGTGTTTGTCATTGTGTATGTGTGTGTGTGTGAGTGTGTGCGTGTGTGTGTGCCACACGTTTGTCCAATAAATATTCATATTTTCAATAAATATGAAATAAAACTTATTTAATTTAATATCCAATCAAAAGAGACAAATGTCAGCCAAACACAAACACACACACAAACACAAACACACACATATATGCATGTCGACGCACACACACACGCACGGAATACGCACGCTCACACTCAAACGAATGGAATGTATAATTAAAATCAATTGAAAAATGTTGGGCGTTAAATTAGTGAATAAAATTTGAAATTAAAAATTTCTAGAGAAAATATGTTTAAAATTGATTATTTTTTGGTTTTCGGCTCTCCATCTTCAGTTGTTGTTAACAATTTCTTGTTTTTTTTGGTTTTGCTAGTTAATTAATATACGATTATGTTCCAGCTACGGTTGTATATAAATATTAAATGGCTAATTAAATGAAAAGCAAAATAAAAAAAATTAGCAAAAATAAAATAGTTACATGACCGTCAAATGACAGTTAACTGACGTACGTGGCAGTTAATTGTCATATTCAGGGGCGTTTACGATACGATATACGAGGTATACGAGATACAATAAGAACACAAAAGATAAACGATATATAGTACAAATACGATTATCGAAATGGTTGGATGGTTGGGTGGTTGGGTGGTTGGGGATGGGAGATCGACAGAGTAAGTTAAATATTGTATGAGTATAAAATCGATAAACGATTATCGATAAGCGATATGGTGATGTTTTATGTGATGATTAAATAGTTATTTATATAATTGAGTTGAATCGATAATTGATGATTAATAATTGATAAATGTTAAGTAAAATTGGTAATTGATAATTGGTAACTGATAATCGATAGTTGATAATTGATAATCGATAATTGATAATTGATAATTGATAAGTGATAATTAGTAATTAGTAATTAATAATTAATAATGGAACTCACGCTAAAGCTATTACTACGAAGTCCAGCCAATTCCATGCATCTCTAAGATACGTAAACGGGCATAAAATGAAACCTCGTGCCATCACTTTAACAGCTGATTCAAATGTGTAGATTCCGGTGAATATCACCCTAAAAACGAAGTGAATTTTCGAATGCAATTTTTTTCTTTTTTCTTATACTTTTTTTTTGGTAATTTTTTTTTTTTTTTTTTTTTTTTTTGGTAAATATCTTCATCAGTTAGTTCCCTTTGCTTGGCACATTGAATGGTGAGTTTCGAGCTCAACAGCTGCCTGCTTATGGGTCTTCAATAAACGTTATAAACGTCACCAATCAAAAAATTAAAGAAAGCGTAAACCTCTGTTCGGCTGGCCGAATATCACATACCCTTGCAGGACATTCGATTCGAATCAAAATTAATTTTTGTTTAATTAATTTATTTAACGGCAAAGTCAGAGCTGCCCAAGGACATTTGCCACCAATTTGCATAGAAACGTTATTAAAATAAATGCACTTATATTCAGTTATATATCAGATATATCTAAGAATTAGTATATATACTTAAAGATCATATATATAGTATAGATAATAAGAGATTTAAAAATTGATTAAAAATTGATATTTAATTGAGATTAGGGAGAATAATTGAATAATCATAAAATATGATATGATTGAAATATCTTTAAAAGTAATTTAAATCGGGGAGGAAGAAGAAGAAGAAGTAGAAGAAACGGACGCTTGGAGACTGGAACAATTCTTCGAAGAATCTATCCTGTAAGGGTATAACAGATACCATATAACAGATAATTACATAATTACGTTAAGGATCAGAACTTATACGATTATTGATAAAATCAATTGGAGAACAGAATAAATAAAGAGAAATAAAAGATCCTTGAGACTCAGCGCTGCAGGAAATCCTAGTGAGTGTACATTGTTGAGACATTGACTTATTAGTGCTTATAACTAACTTAAATATTAAACTTAACCCTGAGAGATACAAAGATCTGCTGAAGTTGTACAAAGAAATTTCAGATCGCTCATCGTCTAATCTTTGTGCTTCGATTTAAAAGATGCTTTTGAGTCGTTTTACATTGCATTCAAGGGAAGATGGCAAGAAATGTGGCAAGTGTGGCAAGTGTGGCAAGTGCGGCAAGTGTGGCAACGTTGCAATGCTGCAATGCTGCAATGTTGCATAAGACTGTTGCATGGCAAGATCAAAGGAGGCAATTGATAATTACGTGCACTTGAGATTTCGATAGATAGACAGACAGTCGTTGCACGCTCTCCTGGCAGTTGTCAATGTCAATAATGGTTAATACTTGATAAAGGATTGCCTTTTGCTGCCTCCGTGTGGGTGTTAGATCAATAGGGCGACCTTCGGCCTGAATTCGAGCATGTGAGGGGCGTCGGAAGACGGGGGAGGGGGGCAAATCAAAGAAGGCCAAGGGGACAGAGACGGCAGCGAGAAGAGAGAAGGGGGCAGGGAGAAGGGGGAAGGGGGAAGGGTGGGCCAACATGGGGCATCCGTGGAAGATGTGTCAGCTGCTCTGCGTCTTGGTTAGTCATTTGACAGATTTAAGTCGGCTAGCGGCATGTAACATGGCAAACGGGCAGACAGCCGGACAGGGAGACCGACAGGCATATGGACAGATAGACAAAGTGAACGAATGGGCAGATGGGCAGATGGGCAGATGGGCGGATTGGCCGATGGGCCGATGGGCCGATGGGCAGATGAGCAGATGGGCAAATGGAAAGATGGGCGATGGGACAGTTGGACTTGCGTCCATCTTGTACAATTGTCGCCCGGCTGCAGCGGCTGCAGCAGCTGCAACTAGTTCAAAGTCGCTGGATGTGGGTTGCAGGTTGAGCATTGCGTTTGACCTAGGCCCCAATGCCTTTGAAGGACACTTGAGTTGCGTTTTAATTGCAGGTATTATGTCTTTCTGGGGCCCACAAGTGTTGCCTCCACAATGGCAGCCGCAGCCGCAGTCTCTGTCTCCGTCTCAGTCTCAGTCTCTGTCTCCGTCTCAGTCTCAGTCTCAGTCTCTTTCTCCGTCGCAGTCTCCGTCGCAGTCACAGTCGCAGTCGCAGTCGCAGTAACAGCCGCAGTCGCAGTCGCAGTCGCAGTCGGTGGCGATGACGAAGCCGAAGCCACAGCCAGGGCCCGGCGGGCGACCCACATAGATGTGGCTGCCAACAGCTTAGATAGACACACAGAGAAAAAGTTCTTGTTCTCGTACTTGTTTGCATGCTCTCTCTTTCCCACCCACGTTTATTGGTTCATGTGCTCCTTGTGGCACCCACTTCCACTTCTCTTTCACACCCACGACCCTTGCAGTGTGTGTGTGTGTGTGTGTGGCTTGCTTGATGTGCGCCATTGTGTGCGTGTCTGAGAAACTATATGGCACCAGCTGTGAATTTTTCGGCTAAGCGCAGCCGCCGTTGTCAACAGGAGCAGACCAGAGAACTTGGCCCAAAACGGAAATGAAGATGAAGACGAAACACACAGAAAAAGACGACTAGAAAAACGAACAGGAAAAGTATATGGAGCTTATGCTCGGGTTGCCGTTGCCGTTGACGTCGGCGTCGGCGTCGGCGTTGGCGTTGGTGTTGGCGTTCAAGTTTGAGTTAAAGTCGAAGTCAAAGTTGGGGTTGGAGTTGGAGTTGGAGATGGAACTGAAGGTGGAGTCGAAGTTGGAGCCGAGCTAAGCTGCTTGTTTGTTTGCAATCCAAGTTCAAGTGGCACTTCCACTAACACACATACATAAACACACCCATACACCCATACACCCATACACTCATACACCCATACACACATACACCCATACACCCATACACCCATACATCCATACACCCATACACCCATACACCCATACACCCATACACCCATACACCCATACACCCATACACCCATACACCCATACACCCATACACCCATACACCCATACACACACACACGAGCAAACAGCGGAATACATATATGTATATATACACTCATACATAGGCATGAGTAGACGCTTATTTATTAGGGTGTTTAATTCTGATACCAAATCTGCGACAAAAACTTTGATATCAGCTAAAAAAATGACGTAACTCTTTTCACTTTTGGTGCTTTGTTAATCGCTTTTTGCACTTTAAAGCATTTTGCTCGTATTCAGGATGTTTTTGGGGCACTACAAGTATGGTTTTTTTTCATTTTCACTACTTGACGATATTACCAGTACATTATCTATGTACAATTACCACTAAAAATGCGAGAGACTTCGTACAATGAGATTTTCGAATATACAAATGGGCTGATGGTCGGATGGTCGGATGGTCGGATGGTCGGATGGTTGGATGGTCGGATGGTTGGATTGGGATGGTATCTAGCCGCCCTTTTTTTTTTCATACTAATCATGGATTGTACATCTATATAAATCGAAACACAATTCTAGATTTCAAACTCTTCATATTACAGCTAAGAGAGCGAGAGAGATAACGAGAAAGAGAAGAGGCGAGTTCAAGGACAATGGATTGGGTGTAAGACTAAGTCCAAAAGTCTAGAGCGAAATGTACATTTAACTACTTAATATTTATCTAGATCTAGTTATATATATTATATATATATAGTACGGCAATAAGTTACTAAAATTATAGATAAGTAAAACTACGTATTTATATAGGTTTTTATATATAGAAACAAATAATTACGGTCTATCGTTTAAGCAAATATCTATTGATTATATCGATTCTAATAATAGTTTGCTTCGTGCAGTGCCCGCGAGGTGAATATCGATTGGCATATTGATGGATTAATGAGTTGATAGAGTTGAAGCAATTACAGGTCCTTTTAAGCGACGGGCACTGCGTTTAACCGAAGGCAAAGCCATTAAATTGTTTTCTATATTTGAACAACGTTTAACGTCCAATCTTTCGCATTGGATTTTCAATTATAAATATTTAACTATCAATTATACAATTGGTACATATACGATACATATGGTACATCTATGGGTTATGTGTGTGTTTGTGTGTAAGTATTTACGTTTCGCTTCATAATTTAACACTATTTAATGGCGTTCTAGTCGTAAATGCTACATCATTATTTTAATTGATTTATGATTAGAATCGATCAAAAAACTATTAAATGGATCTTTGTTCTGGGCTATGAGTTACACTGCGATTACAGTTACTTTTAAGAGGGACTATTTCAATACTTATGTACCTAAGCTACTTAAGTATAAATTTAATACTGCTTCTACCTATTTTACAAGCTCTACATCAAATATATTACTTGAAGTCTAGTGTAATAAATATAATATTAAAAATGTAATTCGAATTGAGCTTTGATGATGTTTCACTTGTCATACGAAACGTGAACAAACCAAAATCAGCTGACCATATGAAATGGGCCAGCGTGAATATAATATATATATATATATTAAATTTAGTACATACTTAATTACAAGTATTTATTATTATTTAGCTTGATTGACTACAATTCGATAGTAAAGAGCGCCCAGGTACTAAATGCGATTCTCGATTAAGGCAATTTACAATGAGCGACAAATGCGTCTAGGCATTTTTATAATTGAATTAAATATATAAATTTAAATATATGTATATAAATATATACATATACATATAGATTATTTAATAATTATTTAGTATATGTATTAGGTATGTACGTGATTTAAGTACAAAGTAATGTATTTTACAGAGCAGCCAGCACTCCACAGGCTTTAGCTGGGATACAAAGGCTTGCAGTTCGCTCGCTTTCTGGCTGCCAAATGAGTTTTATAGCAATGAGCTTTTAACTACTTCATTATGTGGATTTATTCAATCGATCATTTTGTACAAGTTACTGGATTTGATGGACTTTACACTTTACCTTGGTGGCGCTTTCAATTCAAAAGTGTTTACAGTTATTGCTATTGTAATTATGATTGTAATTGTAACTGTAACTGTAACTGTAACTGTAACTGTAATTGTAATTGTAATTGTAATTGTAATTGTATTTGTAATTATGATTGTAATTAAAATTGAAATTGAAATTGAAATTGTAATCGTTACTTTGGTTTGTTGTTGTTTGCTTTGATTTTGTTTTCTCTTTTTTAATATTTTTTATTTTTTTTAATATTTAATTAATTAAGTTGTAGTCGGGATTTTTGTTTTTATAAATTTGTTATTAAATTATAGTTGAAAGAAATATATATTTTGACCTAAATACACGTCTGCATAAATATCGAAAAAGTTACATTTCATATATATATAAATTTAAATATAATAAATGTAAATATAAATGTTAATGTAAATATAAATGTAAATATAAATATAAATATATATATAAATACATATATGTTTATATTGGAAGAGTAGTATTACGATTATATAGAATATATAGTTAATTATATCAGTATATATATAAATATATAAGTTTATTAAATATTATTAAGTTGAGAACTTAAAGTTGAGTTTTGGAAATGAAAAATTGATAAAACTTAAGAAATCGAAGAACTCGAAATCAAAATCATTTTTCGCTAAGGATTGCCCAAAATATATTTCTTTATAAATATATTGCAGTTTAGACCCATTTAACGAAACCACATATAAATATATATATTAAATTTGTGGAATATATATTTGTGTGCTTTTTCGTCGATACAAGTAATTGGGCCATCTGACATTCTAGTTTAGACTATCGTCTAGTTGCATGTACTTACTCAGTGGACTCGACCGTGGGTGTTGTCGGCATTATCATCAAAATGCAGTTGACGAGAATTGTGGTTATGATAAATAATGAAAATAATGGATGCACTAAAATGTAAATGGCCACACGACGTATCGGATTGAATGGATCGAGCAGCCACATTGCTTTTGATGCAGAAAAGCGAAAAATATCTTTTCCCTTGCTTACAACTACAAATGTCTGCAAAATTCGATATTCGATAATTGGGTATTCGATATACAAAAATATACATCGATATCAATTCGAAAAGGAAGATAAAAATTGAAATCGATAATCAGATAATCATATAATCAGATAATTACATAAATACATAAATTAAATATATTGTATATCATTTCATTTCGCATTCATATTTAATTGAAATTGAAATTGAAATGGAAATTGAAATGGAAATTGAAATGGAAATTGAAATTGAAATAATTCAATTAAATAAAATCAAATCAAATCAAATCAAATCAAATCGAATCAAATCAAATTCGCAATTGTATCACTTACCAGTACATTACTGTAGTATGGATCGATATCCTCGAGAGGAGTGGAGGCCAATTCCGGCGGGAAGCTGCCCTGCAATCGAACAGGTATTGGCACACCCTGTTCAAGTGTAGGATCCGGTTGTGGACCTTCATCCTCGTCCTCGTCATCATATCGGATCTGTACATGACGCACGTTTCAGAGAACAAAGAATGGGCGCATACAAAATATTAGCATGAATAACCATCGTATTGGAACAATCCGAACATATATATATATATTACACATTTGGGTTTTGTAGCTCGTCCATTAAAAGGTAGGTAGGTGGTATTAGTATAAGTAGCGGTGGTAATAGTAGTAGTAATAGTAGTAGTAGTAATAGTAGTAGTAATAGTAGTGGTAATAGTAGTGGTAATAGTAGTAGTAATAGTAGTAATAGTAGTGGTTATAGTAGTAGTTATAGTAGTGGTAATAGTAGTAGTAATAGTAGTAGTATTAATAGTAGTAGTAGTAGTAGTGGTAATAGTAGTGGTAGTAGTAGCAGTAGTAGTGGTAGCGGTAGGCACATTATTTTGTTATTGGTTAAATACAAATAAATCACAAAAGCAAAAACTAAAGCAATTTTTTTCTCGTTTTAGTATTTTTTTAGTATTTTTTTTCGAGTTTTCCTTATGGTTTAGGGTTTTGCATAACACTTTCGGAGACACAAGTGATACAAGGGGCGGGGATAATTCAGATCAAAGAAGTTTCAGGTATTTCGGATTGTGGATAAGGCACAGAGTTTCAATTTGCAATTTTCAGAATTTAATTTTCAATTTTCAGTTTTCTATTTTTCATTTTCAGTTTTTGGAATTTTTCAATTATTGAATTTTCAATATTTTCTTCAGATTTTCGAGAGATATGCAAAAGCTAAAACCAAAATGGACTTGGACCAAATTCATTTTTTTCAATCGTATTTCACATTTATCATCATATTTCAATGGAACTTCTCTACGGATACGTAAAAGAATTGAAAAGGACGAAATAAAATTGAACTGCACAAGAAATCAAAGGAAAGCAAAGTCTCAAGTAGGCATGCAAAATAGTGTTGATTAACCAGTGTTGGTCAGTGCTCGTGTACAAGCTACAAATCAAGGGGCTACTCATGCCATAAACGTGCTTTGAAAATTATACAGAATTCTATGAATACATATACAATTATTTATATAAACTTATAAGCTATCATATCATATCCCACACACTATCAAACACACACACACACACACACACACTCACACAGACAGGCAAGGGGCAGTTCTTAGAAGAACTAGTTCCAGTTGGTAGCTAAAATAGACAAGTATGACACTTATTTTCAGGCTCCTCCACTCACATTTATTATGACGACGATGATTTTCGTTTGTACGAAGAAACTTTAATTGCCCTGTCATGCATTTTGTATGGGGGAGGGGGGGAAATTTGTGTCCCATTGCTAGGACCACGGCACTTCTATTGATTTCAAGGAAACTCATGGACACACCGAGTACGAGTATATATAAATATACATATGTATATATTTATATATGTATATATTTATATATGTGTATGTGTGTGTGTATGTGTGTATGTATATCAGATAACTAGCATTGTTGCTAGTTTTTACTTTCTACGGACATGGACATGGATATGGACATGCAATGCCAAAAGGAAAAGTAAATGAAAAGCAAAAACTCGAACGTCATCGTCATGAAATTGTTCGAGTTGCTTAGTATACATACACACCAGCACGCACACACTCACACACACACACACACACACACCCATAGAGGGAGGGGATTGTGTACAGCGAGTGGTGTTAAAAAATTCCATAGTAGTTGGCTTTCTTTCTTGTTTGCTTGGTGTGACAATTAGATTGTGTGTGTGTGTTGTGTGTGTGTGTGTTTCAGTGTGTTGGTGTATTGGTATGTATATATGTAGATACGTAGTTTTGGTTGTGGCTGTATGCGGTGTTTATATGTTGACGCAATTGCGCCAAGGAACGAGCAAATGGGTGGTGTGGTGGGGCGGTGGGGGGTCCCCAGGAATAGAGCAGGAACTGGAGCCATGGCTATACTATATATTGCGCTGTCGCAGTCAAGCGGGAGGTTGGGGGTGGGGCGGCCTTTTAAACAGGCCAAGTCAAGTCTATATTTAAACTAATAAAAGGCAAGCCACACCGCATTCACACCCATGTGCACGCACACATAGGCAATGGCTTCATGGCGGTTTTAACCGGATATAGCATTTCTTGCTGACCAGCATTGCCTGCATAAACAATTAATGACGCGTGGCCCAACTGGAACTGGAGCTGAAACTGGAACTGGAACTGGAACTGGAACTGAAACAGGACACAAATTGAATATGAAAATTAATTATCCTTAAATTTCTTTCTTTTCCATTTCTATATTTAAGCATATTTATGGTCGACTTCAAGAAGGAGTTCCCAAAATAAGTGTCATTTTTTTTAAGTTGGCAACGCTGATTATCAGCACAGAGTTGCCACTTAGTTTAAATATTTAATAATATAATATAAAATATATTATAATAATGGTGCAAAATGTTTAAGTTATAAATGTGAATAAATAAAAACACGCACACACATACACATACGCATACACAGACACATACGCAACGCAACGCAACGCAACGCACAAACAAGTAATGATTGGGGGAACTGTGACTAATTGCTATATAACTCCAACTACCAGGCAAAGACCTAGATTAAAGCTAAGGAAGGATATTCTTACAACTAGAGTCCGTAACGGGCAAGCAGCTACAAATAATAAGGAACTAACTCAAGTGGCCTACTAAATTGGTGGGCAATGCGCGGCTTAAGTACCTCAAAAGCAGTATAAAAAAAGTATAAAAAAAAATCAAAAATCGGCAAACTGGTAAACTAGTAAACTTGGCCAAAGGCTGTGCATTACCTTCTATTGACTAAATGTATATTTTTATTACTAATATTATTATTATTTCTACTATACTTTTTTTGTTTTTTTTTTTTGTTTTTATTCTTAATATTTTTTTTTTCTGTTGCTGTTGCTGTGGCTGTGGCTGTGGCTGTTCCTTTCCTTGTTCTTCTTACTGCTGTTGTTATTATTGTAGTTGCTGTTGTTTTTATTGTAGTTGCTGTTGTTGTTGTTGTTGTCGTAGTCATTTACTGGGCACTTACTTCACATTCCATATGCATTTACCCACTTACAGGCACTTGCAACGGCAGTGGCTCTGACGCGATGAGTCATAGATAATTTTCAGCTTGATTTTCTGTTTTATATACGTATATGGTTTATATGTCTATGTATGTGTGTTGTGTTCGATGCAGTACTTATAGCCGGTCACTATACCGCTATACACGTACTCCATTTGGCTGAGCGGCAATGCTAAATTTTTCTGCATAAATTTTGCCATTGCGCGCACGCGTAAATCATCAGACATCTGCATAGTATGGTCAAAAGAAACAATTGACTGTCCTAGCTGGGCCCTACATATACATATACATCACACATATGTGTATGTGTGCATATCGATCAAGTTACCCTACACTGTACGGAGTGGTAGTAGTTTGATTTGTACGTTTCGTGTGGGGAGTGGGGGAACAACAACAATTACACACATCTATTGACCCAAACACACTCTTTCACAAACACACACACACACACGCACACACAGCACCCACAAAAATCACGTACATATTATTTAGCTCTTAGGTGTATCGAGTATTTATAGAAAAAGTAAGTGGAAAAGTAAGTTTTACTTATAAGAAGGTACGCATAAGGATAGTTATAAGTATGTACATAAAAACACAGGCAACACAAGTACATATATAAATATACATATACATATATACATATACACATATATATGTATTTATATAAATATATATTTAAGAATATATTTTGTTCTTAGACTCTTAATGGGCTATACGAGCACATGCTTCATATAAAAGGCACATTGATTTGGCTTTCCTCAAAAGTCCCTTGAGTCATTTGGCTTGTAAGCGCATTAACGGCGCTCAGGCATTTGGCAAACGGGTTCAGGATATTAGGTGTATCCGCTGGGAAGGAGCGGGATATCTGCACCAGGACGGAGAGCGGGCTGGTTGCCTTGAAAGCCTTGGAAGCCTTGGAAGCCTTGGAAGCCTTGGAAGCCTTGGAAGCCTGGGAAGAGCAAGCGAGCAAAACTTTGCAGCTTTGCTTTGATCTGCTTTTACACTATGCAACAAGATAAGTGAATGTTTCAACACTCGTGGGTTGTCATTAGAGTTTTAAATACCTAAAATTTTGACAGGAGTTCATTTTGATAATAATTAAATTATTAACGCTAATCAAGACTTTAAATTAGTTAAACTTTAAGCAGATATTTCCTTTGGAAAATATTCCTTGTATTTAGCTCTAAGCAGATGACATTTATTAAATTAATTAATTAAGATATAATTATATATTAACTAAGAATTTTTAAGATATTCCAAATAATTTTTTAAAAATCTAAAAAAATAAATTTTTTAAGTTAAGCTTGCGCTTTAATTAAAATTTAAAATATGCATTAAGAAATTTTTATGCTCAGAAAATAATCTAATAAATATTGCAATTTTGTTATCGTTTATCGATATTATAGATTATATTGTATATTATTCTATAGATATAATATCAAAAACTCTTGTGACAACCCACGCTGAAATCCCTTTGTTGCGTTGTGTAACTGTAACCAAAAATGAAACTGAAACTGAAACGGAAACGGAAACTAAGAGTACTGAGCGTTGCCTGATGTCGGAAAGCTTTATTGCGTTCGGTGCTGCCAGATTTTAAGATTCGTTCTCTGAAGTTCGTTTTGGCATTAAGCATAGCTTTGGGTAGTTTGCAAAAAAGTAAGCATTTGTTCAAGGATATGGGCAAAAAGGATAGTGTGGCAAAAGTTGCTTAGTCAATATATAGGAGGCTGCACTTTAGCGTAATTTCGGATAATATTATATATAAAAAATTACACACACACACACGCATACATGTATATATATGTGTGTGTGTGTGTACGTGAATTGTACGCAAAGCAAAGGATTTTATGTACTTCAAAAAAGGCTTTAAATTAAGTTAATTATCTCTTGGGCAAGTGTGGGTCCAAATTTGACTAATTTTACTTTGAAGTTATAAATTTTAAGATACATTTATATGAATACGAATACGAATACGAATACGAATACGAATACGAGTACGAATACGAATACGAGTACGAATAGTAATACGGATACGAGTATTAATACGAGTACGAATAAAGAATACGAATATGAATACTTTTACGAATACGTTTACGAATATAGCAAATTTTTTAAGCAATTACATAAAAGCGAACGGAAAATTTTTTAGAAATTATTTTTTTTTTTTTTGCTAAAAACTTACATAAATTTTGACAATTAAAAGTTTTCATAACAAAAATAAAAAAGCAAAATTAATAAAAAAGCATCATATTTTTTTTTGTAATTTGTTTTTTAAAGACGTTTGTTTTTTTTTTCTTTTTGTTTTAAATAATTTTACATTTAAAATTTAATTTTTTCTTGGATTTTTTTTTTGTATTTTGTTTTTTTTTTTTTGTTTTTGTTTTTGTGTATGTGCTTGGCGGTTTAGGGAGGTACGTTATTCGTTATGTGTTTAGACTAAAAGTTCTGTGAAAAATCTTACTTCTTTTTGTTTTTTCTTGCGACCATATTGCGGCTGAAAGAAGATTTGGATTTGTTTTTTGGTTTAGGACATTGATTTTTGGACATTTCAAGTACAAGTAATATTTTAAAGATATAGGAAAAAATAAATTAGTTTTCATATTTTTTAAGTAGGTTTTTGTTTTTTTGATTTTGCGAAATGAAAGCACCGAATCGATTATCAATTTTATTGAATTAATTAAAATTTTGATTATGAATATTATATGAGTATTATTTGTTGTTATTTATTATTTATATATGATTATTGTTTATATGAAGTTTTTGTTTTTGTTTTTTATTTTTTGTTTTTTTTTTTTTTTTGGTTTTTTTCCAGAGAGCAGCGCGCAAAAGTTTCGTTGAGGGAGCATTAAAAAGTAGAGAAAAGTTGTAAATAAAAAAGAAAAAAGTACACGAAAAAAAAAAAGTAGAAAAATATTTATGTATGTGAAACGTTCGGCATTCTTTAAGATATTTAATACGTAATATTTGTAATAATTCTGTTTAATTAGATTGCATTATATTTGTTATCGATAATCAGCTATCGATGTTCATTAATCGTCACTGTGTTTTTCTCATTTGTTCTTAGATGTTCGTGTAAGCGCATTGAATGACAGAGGTTTAAATGTAGAATAAAATGAATAGATGGACAAGAGTGACAGGAGGGGGACAGACAGAGAAAGAGATAGAAAAAGAGAAAGGGACAAACAGAGATAGACATAGAGATAGAGAGAGATAGAGAAAGAGAGAGAGAGTTAGAGACAGTAAGAGCGGGAGGTTGGGAAAGAAAGAAACAGATACAGACAGTAGGAGACAGAAAAGACAATCGACAGGGACAAAGGATAGCGATAGTTTTGAAATATTATCGATTTTCTAGTTCAACAAAATGAGCGCGCATTTAAATTAATTTACTTCTCTCTTTTTTTTATATATACAACTTTCGATTTTTATATGAAATGATTGAGTTAGTTAGAGTTAGAGCCTCTACTTGCCTATAGATAGTTTATCTTTTGTACATGTCATGAAGAAGATAGAGAAAGATATTGGAGGGGGCGGGGGAGAAGTGTAAGTAACGAGAAAGAAAATTGAAAATCAAAATGGGAGCTTAAAGTAAATAATTTTCTATTTCATTTTTGTACAACTATCAAAATACAACGCGAAGAGATTTATTTGTGACAAGCAGCTTTTGAATGGCTGCCAGCTTAACGCGTCATCGATTTTATCCACTATTATTTCTCATTTTTATATATTTTATATATTCCTTGATTATTAATTATTATCGATTCGATTTGATATTCTAGAAAATCAGTCGCAACTACAGTGTTCACAGGCACAGATGACGGATACTGGTACAGGTACAGGTACAGGTACAGAGGTACAGGTACAGAGGTACAGGTACAGAGGTACAGGTACAGAGGTACAGGTACAGAGGTACAGGTGACTGCTTGAGGTATTTGTACTGATGATTTTGGGGTGGATTGGTTAGTTTATGGATACTTGAACTTTTAGTATAAATATTTACAATACGACACAGTCGTGAGAGTGTGAATAACGATTGAATAGCTGACCCACAGGACCAAGGACAGTGATTCATTTGGAGCCAAAGTTGAAGTTTATGTAAATGAGTTCAAACGAAAAATGTGAATAGAAAGTAAACAATATAAATATACATATATATAAATAAAGTGAAGAAAATAAACAGAAAATCAAATCAAATCAAATCAAATGAAATCAAATTTTGCCTAAGGATAACAAACAAAGGACGTAAGCCTTCAAAAAGGCCCACACACAAAATGAATACAAAACGAATACACAAATTGATACAATCAATTACAATATATATATACACACAATTAGGACACATTACGAAGCCAATAGTTGGAATACACATCTCTTAATCTCAATAGATGGAAAACAATGAAACAAACAAACAAACCAACAAACAAACAAACAAACAAACAAACAACCAAACAACCAACCAAACAACCAAACATCCAACCAAACAACCAACCAAACAACCAACCAAACAAACAATCAAACAACCAAACAAACAACCAAACAACCAAACAAACAACCAAACAAACAAACAAACAAACAAACAAACAAACAAACAAACATACAACGATTATGGCAGGAAAAGCTTTTGTTCTTTCTTCTTTTATAGTATGTAGGATAATAATACGTTTATGGATCGTTTATAGTTACGAATTGGGGGAAGTTTTGTGAGATACAAAATACATACAAAATACGACAACAACAAAAGTAAAAGGAACATTACATATATTTTGTATAATTAGTTTTTGAATTTTGTCAAAAATTATAGTAAATAAATTAATTATCAATTTTATTTGACTTAAATGATGGTACACATTAAGCACAGAAAAGTTGACAGGACTAAATCAAATGAATGTTTGGGTTAGAAAAGAGAATTTTCTAGCTGCATTTCTTTTTTTAACTATTTTAATTTTATTATTATTATTATTATTAATAATATTATTTTGATCTATAAATACGACTATGGATTTTGGTTTTGATAGTTAGTAATACGAGTCTTAAGCACAAATAATAGAAGAATTAGTTATTAGAGATAATTGAAGAATTATAGAAAGTAGTAGAAGTTCTCGACTATCAGATAGCTGAAGGTATACAAAAGGATATATTGTATATGCATGTCCGTGCATCAAGCTCCTTTGCACAAATCACACACAAAATGGGAATCATCGATAAAATATCTCAGGATCTTTCGAAGAGCATTTTTGTTGGATAAGGATAGTTGGATACATAGTTCGATATAAGATATGAAGTATCTATGTACATATGAGTGGTAGAGTTAGAGGGGAGTATTTTAAAGAGGGGGGAGGGGGAAATATTATGAAAATTGTGCATTGAAACTTCAGACTTAAGGACTTAAGGACTTTAAGATATTTAGCATTTTGATTGATGGTTAAATGGGGATGTTCAGTTAATGTATAAAAAAGGACCAGATAATCAAAATGTAGATGAAAGCCTTTGGATCATAAAATAAAAACTTCAATGGAAGTGCCAAGACAGGAACAGGATATATGGCGGGCTGTTGGGTACCCCTGAATGATGATATTTTGTGTGTTTGCAGGTCAATTATTTTTTTTTTTTTTTTTTTTTTTTTTGGCTATTGGAGTTTATTGTGGCAGAGGCAGAGGTAAGTAACATATGATTACCAATAGTTTGAGTAGTAGTAGTAGTAGTTAGTAGTGAGTAGTTAGTAGTTAGTATTAGAATTAGTATTAGCATAGATATGTGGGTATACGAGAGTACAGATAGATATGTATGTATGCTATGGGATGGATATTTATACAGTTTGAACAGACGTTTAAACGTTTAAGCACGAACAAAAGCGCACACTAGCACAGTAGTTGGACGTTAATCGATAGGACTATCGATAAACGTTAGATTCAAATTTGAAATTTTCAAATATTAAATGACTTATGGTATATGGCTTATGGTTGATGGTATGTATGGTATATGGTGTATGGTGTATGGAATGTGGTGTGTGGTATATGGTGTATGGAATGTGGTGTGTGGTATATGGTGTATGGTTTATGGTATATGGAGTATGGTATACTGTATATTATATATGGTATATGGTATATGATGTATGATGTATGGTAAATCGAAAATGATTATTCCATATATAGTAGTTATAGGTATTTATAGTTGTAGTTGTAGTTATAGTTATACATAGTTATAGTTTTGGATAGTTAATTAGTAAAGAAGAGACACAGAATAGCACAAAAGTAATACGTATACGTATAGGCAAAATATATATACAACATATATATATGTATACATATATATATATATTATATATATATTATATATATTTGATATATATTGTTATTACAACATTCAGCTAGAAATAATTACCACCTCTCCCTCGGCTCTCTTTCTTTCCAGCTCCTTTTGCTTTTCATGTTCAGCGGCAATGCGTTGTTCAATTTGCACCAATGATTCGCGGGTAAAGGGACGGAACAAACTGCGTTCTTCCTCAGATATCGAGTCGGAATCTTCTGTCATTGTCTATGCGGCCAACGATGAGAGCCTTAGATTTCCAAGGCCTGTAAATGTTATAGTCACAGCGTTTACAGCGCCAACATACAATCCATACACACAATACATATGCACGCGCATACAGATGTAGACACACACACACAGACACGCACGCACACGCACACACAGATACAGACAGATAGATAGATATACAGGACTATTACGATCGTATCCAACTCCAATGACATGGGCAAACGCATGCTCGAATACTCACATGAGGCACATGGATGTCGCCTGCTACATTAAAGCTACAACTATATCCGAGGCGCCATGTTCGAGTAGCGCCCGCCGCTTAGCACGATGCTGAAATGGGAAATGGAAAATGGGAGAAAGTATATAATTAATATTGAATAATAAATACAAATAAATATATAAATATAATTATATTTATTTATTCTCTTCTTTTTTTTATATATATATAAAAGGGTTAGCAGTTAATTCAGTTATCTGCCCTTGTGTACACATATATAGAGCAACGCCAGCCACGGGCGGGCACATTGAACCCATTCGCATGCATCACGAATCCGAGCCGGAGACCGGAACGGGGCAAACTAATTGGATTAGGGACAGGTGGCAATTGGTATCAACTGCATTCCAATCAAATTCAAAAGGTGAACACTTAATCGATAAATACAACTGGAAGCCTGGGCACGCACTCAATAAAATTCCCAATACAGACGCATCTCTACCATAATTTAACTGAAGTCATGTTTTCCCAGAACAAATATTTATTTTCCAAAGCAATTAAAATGATTTCTAATTAAAACAATTTCTCGGAAAATTTTCCGCAATAATGAGAAGTATTTACGTATATTGTTAGTATGTTGTTAGTATATTTAGAAATGATTTAAAAGCTTGCCATTGGTTGCCATAGAAAAACATAGTTTCTAGAAGAATAGCAATTTCTTTGAAAGGACTTCCTAGTAAAAAAAACTAGTTCCGAAATTTAAATATGTACAAAAAAATTTAAATAAAAATTAAATAAAAAAAATAAAAATTATATACAATAAAAAAATAGAAAAATAAATAGATGTATGGAAGCTTTAATTAATAAAATATATAAATATATAAATTATTAATATATTAAATTACAAAAACAATACAGTTATTTTTAAAGAAAATAAAAGAAAATATAAAATAGTCGATGAATTGTTAATTTTGTTAGATGAGCAACAAATATAACTAAATGAAGGGATTCATTAAATAAAATATATTTAAAAATGTATATAAATAAATATAAAAGACAGTAAATAAATATGTTAATATTAAAAAAAAAAAGAAATAAAATAAATATAAAAATAAAATAAACAGAATATAATAATTTATCGGAGCTGCACATATATAATATTTAAAAAAAATAATAAATTTTATTTAAATATTTAATATTTATATATTTTAATATTTATAAAAAAAAAATAAACTACTGGCAATATTATACATTAAATATATATACCATAAAATAATAATAAATTAAAATAAAAATAAAAACTTCATTCAGACAGTTTTTAATTTGATATTTGTATTTTTTTTTTTTTATATATAATACTATCTATATATATTATATATTATATATAATATATAAGCTTACAAAATTATTGAATTAAATACCCTATATAAATTGATTTTACAAGTGTACATTATTTTAGCTTTTTTTTTTTTTTAGCTGAAGTTTTTATTTTTAATCAAATTTAAGTTTTTCAAAAATAATAATAATAATAGTAATTAATAAAAAATATATTAAAGGCTTCCCTCTCCAAGTACTTTGAAACTCTCACATAAGTTGTCAGGCTTTTTTTATAATTTTAATTTAATTTTACTTTAATTTTAATTTTGTTAGTTAAAAACAAATTTGTTGCTTTTATTTAGAAAAAAAAAAAATTATTTAATTATTTAAGTTTCCAAGAAGTACTCATTAAGTCATGAGAACATTATTTATTTATAGAAAAAACTTCAGTCAGTCATTCATCATCATTGGGGCACATCCTTTGGATGCTTGCAAAGGCTGCCAATTATTTTTTACCATTATTATTTTTATATTAGTTATTATTTATTGCACTTAAATCTAGAAGCTGGCTATAAATTCTTCTCTGGCTGACAAAAAGTAAATCAATTAATAAGAAATCCATTGAGCTGCATCGCCTTCTGTCCGGCAATACCCGCCGAAGCATTAATCATTGAGACACATTTCAGAAAATAATGATTGAAATTGTTGAAGTAATAAAATTAATTAAATTCATAGTAAAAAGATTGATTATAATTTATTGTTGCTCATTTCTAAGCCAACTAAAGTCGAAATGTTTCAATATAAATTATTGTATCCTTAATTTAGAAGCTCGATTATTATTTACTCTGAGCCCCAACCATGCATAATGGCCAGAAGCCACAGTTTGTAATTCTGTGGAGAGCTGAAACTTCAAAAGCTGATTTTTTACTGAGCAACGGGGATGCAATGCTTTTATCCTTGCACGTAATCTATTTTAGAATTAATTTGAAACCCCAAAGAACACACATATATCTTGGCAAACTTGTAGCGTCCTTTCCTCGGAACAGTGCTCAAATTTCGGATGCGATTGCTGATTTCATTTCTGTTCCTTTCAATTATATAAGCAGCCTCCGCTAAGGTCAAAGCACTCTTGCCCATTGGCAATGTGTGTGCGCTGCCTTTTTGGCGTAGTTGAAGTGCTGAAACATGGACACAACACACACACACACACACACACACATACATGAAAGCACACAAAACACACATAGACACACACACACACACACAGCTATGCGCTTCCCTGGCTTCAATGTGTACATTGAAATGTGTGAGTGTGAGTGAGTGAGTGTGTATGTGTGTGTGTGTGTGTGTGTATTGAGCACAAAAGTAGGTCAGTTCGATATTTCGACGTGTTTTTTATATACGCAACGAGCGCTAACAAACAAACTTATATAAATCTGTATAGAAATCTATGAAATCTGTGTATATGTGTGCCTATGTGTGTATGTGTATATGTGTGTGTATATGTATGTGTGTATTTATATACATTGGTGTAACTTTATGTATGAATGTATTGGTTTTCATTCATTGACACAACATGCGCATAATTTCCACAGAAAATCAAAAGCTCAGTTGACAAAAAAAAGCAAAAAAAAACAACAAAAAAAAGGAACAAAAAAAAGGAGCAAAAAATGTCAAAATTAAACTCAATTCCGTTTTCGTTTGAAGCCATTAGGTAAAGTCGTCAGCCGCTGGTTAAGCCAAGGACTAAATTGCCATTAAGCCTAAGCCGCAGAGCACAAATAAACACATATAAAAATCCATACCAATACCAATCATACATTGCCAGGGCACAACGCATGTGCGTGTACGCAGCGCTCAAAAGTATGCTATAAAAATGCATTTGTTTACAATTCGTAATGAAAAGCATTTAATATTGGCTTAGCTTCTGGAATAAAACGGATTAATTGGCAATCCAATATATATTTAAATATATATATATTTATTTAAATATATATATTTTACTTCTTTTAAAACACACACACACACACACACACACACACACACGCGTACATGGGCATTAAGTCCTGCCATAAACTGAACGAAGTTCGCATGTTGTTAGTCAATGAATTTTACATATATATCAGCCAGAGCAAGGCTGCGGTACATAGAGAGAGCGGTACATGGGAGCGGGAGCAGGAGCTGTTGGAAAGGGGGGGATAAGTCAGCGAGAGAAAAAAAAATAGCAAGCGAGTGAGTGAGTGTGGTGAGTGTGTGTTGTGTGTGCTTGTGTGTGTTTGTGTGTGTGGGTATCTATTGAAGCGCTTGCGCCGTGAGCAGACACACAGCCAGTTCGCCGCTTCACCTACTCTTGTACAATCTTGATACAATTTTATTTTGGTGTTTTTCTTAACGAAACTCAACGCGCGGTGGCGCATGTATTGAGGCTCGTTGCTTGCCAGCGACTATGCCTCAAGTTTGCCCTCCAAAAGCCACCAAAAGGTTGTGGGCCAAAAAAACAAGTGGGAATTGTATGTATTTATGCATAAATGTGTGTGTGTGTGTGTGCGTGCATTTGTATGCCATATATGTGTATGTGTGTGTGTCTGTGTGTGTGTGTGTGTGTGTGTGTGGCAGCAAGTGTTAGCCAAGTGTTTTAGCGCTTTGTGTTGCTTGGCTCATTAGTGACATAATCATCGTCAGCAATTAGCTGCTGCTGCTGCTGCTGCTGCTGCCGCTGCTGCTGTTGCTCTTGGTAACCATTTGTGGCATTCAAAGCTCGACTCGAGTCGCGCTTCAAATCAAACTTCAACTCTAAAATTTATATAACTCCGTGAAGACACACAAAAAAGAGAAAAAAACTTACCGTTAATCGATGTCAATCGATGTTGTGCCTTTGGTGCTGCTGCTACTGTGGTTTCTATTGTTGTTGTTGTTGGTTTAGGGTTGTTGATAATTAAAGTTGCTGTTGCTGTTGTTGTTGCTGTTGCTGTTGTTGCTGCCGTTGTCTCAGCAATGTTGTTAACTATTGTTGTTGTTGGTGTTGGTGTTGTTGTTGCTGTTGCTGTTGGTGTTGCTGTTGCTGTTGGTGTTGTTGTTGGTGTTGTTGTTGGCGTTGTTGTTTGCTGCAGCTTACACGTGGATATGCATCAACACACACACCCACACATGCATGCGTGTAGCAGATGGCGGCACTGAAGGATCTGATGGATGACGACGCGGCGCGTTGCAATTTTTTTTGTATTTTTTTTTTTTGTTTTTGTTGGGCGATGCGAACGCGCTTTTTGTTTTTCAATTAATTTTTTTTATGTTTTTTATTTTTTGCTTGTGATTTTTTTTTTTGTTTTTTATTTATTATTTTCTTTTCTTTCCTTTTATTTGATTTTTTTTTTTTTTTTGGTTCCCAGCGCTGTTTTCAATTTTCAATTTTTAACCAGCGTCGCCTGTGACAGCAATACGAACATGAATACAAATATGGTATATGGTGTATGGTATATGGTATATGGTGTATATGGTATATGGTATATGGTATATGGTATATGGTATATGGTGTGTGGGTTATGGGATATGGGATATGAATATAAATATGTGAATGCGAATTATTTCTTTGGCTCTCAGAACAAGGACGTCAAAGACGACATCGAGATGATAAGACTGAGTGGGTAGTAGGACTAAGGACTTGGAACTGTAGCACGAGTCGTAACAGGAGCCGCTCCTGGAACCGCACATGCTTGTGCGTGTCTCAAATTTATATTAGTGGGCGTCTATATGTATTTCATGTGCGTGTGAGTGTGAGTGTGCGCTCTGTCTATGTCTGTCTCTGTGGATGTGGATGTGGATGTGTCTGTGGATGTGTCTGTAGATGTGGATGTGTCTGTGGATGTGTCTGTAGATGTGTCTGTGTATGTGTAAGTATGTATTATAGCCGGCTCAGTTGTTTTTGCATTTCGTGTGGCTTGACTTTCGGTTGATTTAACTTATTGTTGGTATTTGCGTCTTTTGTTTGTGTAATTTCCAAATGCTATCGATTGATTAATTTGTTGTTATTGCTGCCGGCGCCGCTGGTTGTTCATTTGGGTATTCTTATTATTATAAAATTGTTACTGTTTGCTATTATTTGATTATTCTTTGATTTGGATGAGAAATCATTTTATAAATTGAATACTTTTGTCTCTTTATCTTCTTATTATATTTGTAAGCATTTTCTTGAAATTTAGGATTTTCCTTTTTTTTTTTATTCTCAATGCTTGGATGCTTGTGTTTTTGTGTATTGACGCATGATTCAAGTATATAAATACAGATACAAGCACTTAATGGCACAATAATCACTTCAAAGAGTCACACCAAAAAAATATATAGTCTACTTTGCAGCGCTGCTCGCTGCTTGCTGCTTGCTGCTCGCTGCTCGCTGCTTGTTTATGTTTATGCAACTTTCATTGTAATTTTTTGATCGCGCGCACGTGAATAGAAACGCAGCCACATCACCAAAAAATCAAAAAGGGAATCGACCGTAGAGAAACACGTACAGAGAAAGGGAGAGCGAGCAAATCGGATAAATAGAGTAAAATTGTGCAAAGTGGGTGGTCCTTTCACTATCCTTAAAGCTTTCTAAGCATAAAAAAAAAACAAAATAAAAGCTTCTAACCTTTTGTGTTTCAACAATTTTCACATGTTTCTCTTTTTGTACCGTGGAATGTACAATACAAAAAAGAAAATAAATATATCTATATATATGTATGTATATATAATAAAAGCCAGGAACTAACAGGCAATGACTCCACCACCTGCCACCCGTGCCCCACCCTACCCATGCCCACAATTTGACACTCAGAAATCACCCGAAAAAGGCTGCAGCAAATGTTCGCTGCTGCTTTTGCAGCGACAGCGGCCGCGGCAGCGGCAGTGGCAGTGGCAGTGGCAGAAGCAGGAGAAGGAGCAGCAGCAGGAGCAGCAGCAGGAGCAAGAGCAGGAGCAGCGGAGCAGTGGCAGCGAATTCGCTGCGAAGCCAAGGATAGCCGCTCCCGCTCTCACATCACATTTCATGTGTCGCTCCTGCAAACTGGCTGACTCTCGCGTGCCCTGCGCCACTCATGCGATGGGCAACCCTGTCGCTGCCGCTGCCGCTGTCGTTGTCGTTGCCGCTGTCGTTGTAGCTATCGCTCCGGTGCTGGCTCAGCCGCGCACTTACTCGTTGTCAACACAACTTTTGTTGTGCTACTTTGCCGTCGCCTCTATTTCGCCGCACGCCTTAGTGACTTGACTTCTTATGCTATTTTTAGGTCATCGAATTGGTGGCCAACTCTCGCCGTTACTCGCCGCGGCGCAGCGACAACAAAATACGGTACAAAAGCAGAAACAAAACCAAAATCAAAAACAAAAAAAAAAAGCAAAAACAATAAGAAAAAAAACAACAAGAACAACTGAGAACAACTGAGAACAACAGGAACTGACCACACAGCTCGAAGTTGTGGCGCTTGGATACATTTGGCACCAGCCAGACTGGGCCTCAGCCATTCTGGCACTGCCACTGGGCAATCCCCATCACCCATCGCCCATCACCCAACGCCCATATCTGCCTCTACCCATAAGCCCTTATAGGTTATGTCCTTTAAAAATAGCACAACGATTATTACAAATCATTATGACCCGTTGATCCGCTTTACATCGCGTTTTATTGCCCTGCCGTCAATTGGTCTATTTGGTCGGTCAACCAAATGCTCTCTAGATCATATCCTGATTATCCTCGAAACTATCCACCATAATGGAGGCTTCAAGTTGGCTATAACTGCTGGATGACAGCTTAAATATGCGCTGAATAAGTATTTCAAATAAAAATATCTATTATCCTGACAAATAGACGAGTTTCGAAATTGAGAAGCGCCTGATTAATTATTATGGCTATGGCTATGGCTATGGCTATGGCTATGGCTATGGCTATGGCTATGGCTATGGCTGAGGATAAACCTCAAGTCTGTCTCTGACATGGAAGATAAACCTCAAGTCTGCCTCTGACATGGAAATTTGATGTTTAAAAAATAATAAAAATAAATTAAAAAATGCATAATTTCAATTTTGATTCCGATTCCGATTACTGGGAAATAATCGTTATAGTTGTAATGGCCGTAATTGCAACGACTTGGATTACATTGTTTTTAAAAATTTCAATTAATTTTAATTTTATAATCGACTGATGGATGAAAAGTTCGGAATCGAAATTTGCTGGGAAATCAAAAAAAAAGGTAACTATTGGCGATATCCGCTGACCGACATGAAAAACTATTGCATACGTGCGTGTGTGTACGTGTGTGCGTGTATGTACGTGTGTAAGGGTATACGGGTGTACGGGTAAACGGGTGTACGGGTATACGGGTATACGGGTATACGGGTGTACGGGTGTACGGGTAAACGGATATACGGGTGTAGGGGTGTACATATGTGTGTACGTATGCATGGATGTATGTGTGGGAATACAAATTGACCACATATGTGTGTGCGTGAAGGGGTGGAGGATATGGCGAGTTGTCCTTTTTAGACATTCTGTCCACATCGAGTCCATTGTCACAACACGTATTTAATAATTTATTTATGCGGCATTTACGTTATGTAAATTTTTAGCACACTCATCAGCAACAACAACTACAACAACAACTGCAACAAAAAAAAAAAACCAAAAATAAATTGAATAAAAAAAGAATGAAATGAAAAGAAATGAAAAGAAAAGAAGAAAAGAAAAGAAAAGAAAGGAAGAAAAGGAGAAGATAAACCGAAATAAGAACAGAAAGAAGAATCAAGAGCGAGAATTTCAGCTGCAGCTAAACAAGAAAACCAATTGAATAGCAACAATCAAAATGTGACAATGGGCCAGGAGTACGGGGCGCACGCACATTTTACCCACTGTAAGGGAAAAGGACAGTGGTGAGAGAGAGAGAGAGAGAGAGCGTTGGGACGGTGGTTACCATCGAGTCTTGGATATTTGATCTTATTATTGTTGCTATTGTTATTATTATTGTTGTTGTTGTTGTTGTTGTTGTGAGACAAATTTTGAAGCGCCCAAAAGTCGCAGGCAAATAAATGAACACACGCAAACACACATTCACACACACACACACGCACACAGAGACACAATCGCACACACATTAAACGTATTACGAGTTTCCAATGAAAAGGGAAATTTTGCCATTGCCTTTGCCTTTGCCTTTGCCTTTGGCTTTTGCCTTTGTCTCTATAGAAATGGAGAGCTACAATGTATATGAATATGTGTGTGTATGTGTGTGTGTATGTGTCTGTGTATGTGTATGTGTATGTGTATGTGTATGTGTATGTGTCTGTGTGTGTGTGTGTATTTATATTTGCCTATAGATAGAGAAAGTGTGGGAAGTGTAAGTGAGTGCATGTGAGTGTCAAAGCTGTTTATGAATATTGAATTATTCGTAAATTGCAGTACGCTTTAAATGTCCCGAAATGTCCTTAGTTAACGAAGAAATTTTATGCCAGTGACCTGTACAGTGTTTAACAAACGAAGTGTGCGTCTATTTGTTGTTATATAAACAAACAGTAAATAAAAGAGAGAAAAGGCCTGCCGAGGAAAAATGTCAGCAGAATGCTTTATTGGGCCACTCAAATAGACGTGGAGACTATTTACTCATTAGAAACTGCCATTAACTTTATTGACTTAGCTGGAAAATGGCCGAGCGACACGATTGCGGGGCTTGTGGTGTGCAGCTACGTGGCTGAAGAAATGTCGACAATGTGTCGCCGCAATAAAAATAAAGCATCGGCTCATGCTAAAGGCATGCAAAAATGTAGCTATTACAGCACACTCACACACACACACACAGACATACACACACATCTATATATCCATGATATATATCCACATTTATATATATATATATATATATGGAGGACTAAAATTAACTGGAGCTTTAAGTTATTTAAGTACCAACAAAATCTATGGGCTTTGGGCTCATTACAAAAATTGATGTTGCATACTTTTGGGCTGCAGGCAAATGAAACTGAATGTTGGTTGTTGGTTGCCGGTGGTGTTGCTGCTGTTGTTGGTAGTGGTGCCGCGCTAGACAAGCAAACAACTTCAAAAACGTTGCACAATTTTCGTTTGGCTGTCAGGACTAAAAGTAGGCAAAGCAGCAGCAGCAGCAGCAGCAGCGACGACGACCAAGCAGGCAATTTTGACTGCTTTCCTTTCGTTGCCAGCGTGTTTGCCAGTTTGCGCTAAGCTTCGTCCTCGTCCTCGTCCTCGTACTCGTCCTCAAGTGGCGTGTCCCTGTCCCTGTCCCTGTCCCTGTGCCTGTCCCTGTCCCTGTTACAGTCCCTGTGCCCGTCCCTAAGCCTGTTCCTTTACTTGTCTCTATACCCTTCCCCGCAATCGTCCCTTTTCCTACACCAATCCCTCGTCGTTTTCGTTGCCGTTCGGCTCTTTTTTGCGCACAGCACGAAACGCGATATGGCACACGCGCGTGTTGTGCTGCCAGAGGCGTAGAGGCGGCTGCTTGTGTGTGTTTGTGAAAGTGTGTTTGAATGTGTTTGTTTGTGTGTACTTGTGTGTGTTTGTGTACGTTCATCGACATGTGTATGTGTGCAGAGTTAGGTAGAGGAAGAGGTCTCATATGCTGCCTGAGTTAGCTAGCTTAGTTGGTAGGGTAACTGACTGACTGACTGACTGATTGACTGACTGACTGACTGACTGACTGACTGACTGACTGACCGACTGACTGACTGACTAGCTGACTGACTGACTGACTGACTGACTAACTGACTGACTGACTGACTAACTGACTGACTGACTGACTGACTCACTGACTGACTGACTGACTAACTGACTTGCAGGCTGATTAAAAGACAGACTGACATACGGGCTGATTGAATGACTGACTGACTGACTGTTTGACTGACTGATTGACTGACTGACTAACTAAGTGACTAACTGACTGACTGACTGACTGACTGACTGACTGACTGACTGACTTGCAGGCTGACTTGCAGGCTGATTAAATGACAGACTGACATACAGGCTGATTGAATGACTGACTGACTAACTGTTTGACTGACTGATTGACTGACTGACTAACTAAGTGACTAACTGACTGAACTACAAACTGAAAAGATGGCTAAATAAATGATTGAATGTCTGATTGACTGACTCATTTACTGACTGACTGACTCACTGATTAAATGATTGACGAACTGAGTAACTGATTGACTGACTTACTGATTGTTTGATTGGTTGATTGACTTTACTGACTGAACGGACAGATTCATTGACTTACCGATTATTAACTGACTGACTCACTGATTAAATGATTGAATCACTAAATGACTGGCTAACTACCTGATTGACTGATTGACTGATAGACTGATTGACTGATTGACCGTTTGACTAACTGGAAGACTGTCTGTTGACCAACTGACTAACTGATTTATTCTTTTACTGGGCAATTGATTACTCGGCTGACTGATAATTAAACTGAGAACCTAATTGATTGACCAAATGGCTGACTGACTAACTGACTGAAGACTTTACTGGAAAACCGAGGCTAAGATTTCAAGGCGTCTTAAGCTAGGAAAAGCCCCTCAATAAAGTGCAAATTGGCTGCCACTGCGCTGGTAACGCGACTATTTGGAATTCGTTGCTGTTTTTCGAGTTGAATAAAGTTGAATTCCGTTGTGTTTTGCCATGTCCTGCTCGTCTTTGCGCTGCTGTGCTGAGTTGAGTTGAGTTTCGTGCCAGCGCAGACGTCGCTTTGTTTGTCGTCGCTGGCATTGCCTCACATGCCCATGGCATATGCGCGCTTCAAAAGGGACATGCCACATACAGTAACTCGAACACTGTATATACGTCTGTATGTTAGTAAATACGTACAACTTAAACAGTCAGCTAAACACAGCACACTCAGACACACACATATACATATACACACATACACACAGAGCATCACACAGCAAGAACACACACACACAACAGGGACAACGACAAAAGCAGCATCAACAACAGTAACTTGAAGACAAGCCACGAAAAATCGAAAGTCCAAACACACGCACACAAAAGCAACACTTCAAAAGCACTCCAAAGCGTACACAGACATGCTACCATGCGTGTGGCCAAATGGCTGTGCGTGTGTATATACAAATATACAAAAATACAAAAATACAAAAATACAAAAATACAAATATATATATTATACATATATATATATTTATATATATATATGTGTGTGTGTGCGTGCTTCTATGCACATGTGTGTAGTCATGTGTTTGTTCAAATTTTCGTTGCCTACTTTAGAGCTGTTCGTTGCCATTTCAAACAAATTGCAAGTTATGCATTCGCTTAGCCTGCGTAACAAACACACAAGCACACATAGTGACACATGAACACACACACACACACACACACAGGGACCAACACCAGCACACACTCATTCACATACACATAGCTGAGGCGTATACGCAATCTTTTGTGTGGCAACATCGAGTATACGCCACGTTTTAACACGCACACATACACACACACACACACACACACACACACATACAAAAACACACACTTACACACACATGTCTACCAACTCTAATTTCTGCTCTAGACACACGCGTCAAGGAACAACAACACAAAAAATTTATCCTTCTTCTTTATACATATATATATAACTCTATATATATTCCTTATATACCAATATATATATCTATATATGTATATATGTATATATATATATACATAAATAAATATATATCGTCACGTTACGTTGCTCAGTTTATCAGGATTATATTTTGCAATTATTTAAGCACTTGAAAAAAAATGTTCCAAAAAAAGTTTAAAAAAAATAACAAAAAAACTTTGAAACTTATATAAAACGTTGTGTTGCCTGCGCACTGAGTTTCCCTTTTATAAATTAGAGCCACATATATTTATATATATATATATATATATTATATATGTATATTATATATATATACTATATATGTATATTATATATATATATATATATACTGGAAACCTATTCGTAACACTAAATGTAAACTGAAAACATATTTTGTTTGCATCTCAATTCAAAAATCGGTCACTTTTCTTCATATAACTTTTGGGATTGAAAGGATTTTGCTCCGCTCTCTGTTTCTAAGTTGATGACTTCTCGAGGATTGCTCAACTTATATTTTTGTCGATATTTTGTATTTGATGTTTAACATTTATTAATATATATATATATATATATATTTATATTTTTTTTTTTTTGGTGAATTTCAATATTTTTTTTTTTTTTTTTTATTGAAATATTTATTTTGCTGCTTTCTTTGAATTTTCTTTAAGTGACTGCTGCTGTTTTGTTACCCGTAATCCGTTCGTCTCCGTGGTTCACTGAAACTGTCAGCTGCCGCAGCGCGTGTGCGTTCACAGAGTTCGACTTTCGTTCAGTTGGCCATTCGGCAGTGTCTCCCCGTCTTTGAATGAGCTTCGGATATCGTTACGGCAATGGTAGCGGCTTCGGCATATATTGCGGCGTGCTCGGCGTGTGCCAGTTTCTCGACGCTGAGAGCGGCGCCATGCCACGCCACTCGGTCATTAGGACAGGCCCAGGATAACGAGCACAGCGCCGCACAGCACAGCACAGCACCGCAAGGCAGAGCACAGCAAACACAACGAGCACGAGGGCTGCCACGAGTGGCGGACACGAGCACAAGGCATAAGGACGAGCGAGTAGTCAAACGGCAACGAGCGTCACAATGAGAAGTCACAACAACATCAAAAGCAAAACCAACAACAGCAGCAGCAGCAGCAGCAGCAGCAACAACAACAACAACAACAACAACAGCCGCAGCAGCAACACCAACAACAAAAACTTCCAGAGAAGAGAAAAAATAACAAAAAAGGAAAAATGAAGAAAATATTGTGGGGAAATGTGGAAAAGTGCTCATACGTCAGGGCGCAAAGGTATTTCAAATATTTTGTTTTTGTCTTTGCAAAGTCAAAAACTGACTTTACTTTTCTTTTTTGTATTTTGTTTTTTGTCCTTTTAACTTAACAATATTTTTGCTTCGGCAAAGGCGAGTGCAGGCCATTGAGCCACCTATGCAGTTACCGGTGGCTTGTCCACACGTGTGCACACAGGCACACACACACACACACACACACACACACACACACACACACACATGCGAATGCTTAGCGAAGTCTTTATTAAATGAATGCGTGCTCACGTCTCGAACAAGCCTTGGGTTAACATTCGAAGGCGTCTGCCCTTTTGACTAATTGACCGCACTGACATACGACAATTAAAGCCATTGCAGCAGCTAGAAGCCCGCTCAACGGTCGTTAACTAATTAATATAACTGTAAACCCACTAATCAATTATCAGTCCATCGAAGTATCAGCTGAAAGCGCTATGTATTTTCCAATTGATAAAATTGAAAATAAATAAATGAAAATATATTTTTCATCCTTAAAGGAAACAACAACACAGAAAGCAACAACAAGGCGCTGGCAAAATATTCGAAATATGATGATTTTTTGACCAATTAAATTTCAATTAGCTTAACTGCGTATATGCATATTTACTTACACACACTCAAGGCTTATTGCTTATAAAACACACTTTAAGACCTTGCTAAGTAATTGTGCTGCCTTCGCTGCTTCCTCCGGCTGCGTGAGTCTTCGAATGGAGGGCAGAGGAAGAAGGAATTTAAAAGTTAAATAAACTTTTACTGCGCCAGCACAAACTTTTATTTCAATAAGTGATTCGATGCTGACGATCGTCTTTCTTTTTATTTTTATTTTTCTTTTTCTTTTTCATCTTTTTTTTTTATATTTTTTCTTCGTTTTCCTCATTTTGGGTCCACTTCGCTGTTAACTCTTCACGCGCTCATCTCTGGACGTAGCCATAGCGGCGCCGATTTGGCTCCTACCTTAGCGTTCGTTGACGTAATTCTACGTCATACTGATAATCGGGCTGGCCAAAGGCAGTAACGCAGTAAAAACATTTTAAACTCATTACGTCTAGCATTTATTGTCAACATGAACGGACGGACGGACACAAGGTCAGACAGGCTAACCGAGAACCACGTCACTTTTTAACTATGCATATATTTCATAAGTTCGAAAATACTTTCATCAAGCAATAAATTTTCATTTTAATCCAAGTATAAAAACAACAATAAAAAATCCATTTCGTCAACTTAAAGCCATTTAAGATATGACGTATGAATGTGGTTATTGGATTATAATAGAAAAATGATTTTTAAAGAAAATCAATTATGTGTACTTTAAGCCTAATTTTAATAATTGGCATTTGCAACAAATTATATTCTATGTTATAAATTTATAAAACAAAAATAAAAACTTACCAATAGAACATTTTATCAATCAATGCAAAAAATCACTTAAAAAAAAACAAAAAATTGCACAATTTTCGCTGCCACTCTTTCAAATTTGTAATATGAATATAAATCCAATATTATCCGATATTAAATACACTATTAGTATATATTTACACACCATAAAAAAATAAAAAAAAAAAACGAAAATTTTATCACAAGTACGAAAAAATCACAAAACATAAACTCGGATCACAAAACGTTTTCTATCTCTTTCACTCGTCTCGCAAAAACTATGCAGATTCTAGATGTCTTATCTATGTTCTAGTTTCAGCATGCGAGAGTCATGACTCATTCAGTAAAGACTTCATAGTTGTTGTAGCGCTTATCTCTTCATTCCATCTGTCAGCTTTTAGTCAATGCATTTCATTCATGTTTGTTCTTGTAGTGTGTTTAGTTTTGCTGCTTATCTTTTTTTTCCTTTGTCAGCTTACATACTTTACATTCCGTTCTCACGGCTCACGGCTGCTTCTATTGAATGCATTTGAAAAAAAAGGGAGATAAGATGAATCGAGTTTTACACATACGAAATGCAAATTTTTAACAAGCTTTGATATTGACGAATTTTTTCATTTCAAAATACATTTTCCGTCGCGTTAACATGTTTTTCTAGTAGCCACAAACATTTTTAAACTTTTCAAACGATCAATAGGATTTAATTAATATAAAATCAATTAAAAGTTGAATTTAATTACAAATTTAACATTTACCGACGCGACCGCTAAACCACATGATGATATACTAAGCTAAATCTGTTTAAGGCTGCCACCTGACAAAATTAAATTATAGTAAATCTTATGAAATCTAAAACCAATTTCTGAGAAACTTATATAGAAACTAAATCAATTGTAAAAATTACATTTTTTTAAAAAAAGTTACTATAATCAAAAATAAATTATTGGTAATTGTGAAGCGAACCTTTCGTTCACCCATCTGGCAACCAAATATTGCTAACCACAAATGAACGGCAAAATTTTCATAATTCTTTTGTGTCAATTTGGCATGCATGCAATTTAAGTTGTTACGCATGTAAAGACGAGAAAGAGAGAACAAAGAATTACATCTTCTTATTCAATTGCACAAATGTCCAGAGGCATCCATCTAAAGCAGCATAAAACAAGCTGAAAGCTTGAGTGGCAGTTGAAATATTGAATTTGCATGAGCAACGATTCTGTGCTTTAAGGGGGCAGCCCCTTGATGAATTTATTACATTTTCTGCTGACTAGAAGTGCCGATGCTGCTGAAAGATTTATTTCTTAAAAAAAAAAATTTATAGCCAGCAGCAGTGTATATATTATATTTTGACGGCGTTAAAGAAAATTTTTACATTATTGGTGATATTTAAAAAAAAACTTATCGATAACTTGCAGTTCACAGATCGAGCTTACAAGTCGAACCAAGAGAGGGGCAACTAAACAACTAAGAATTTTAATGATCGATAATACTTTCTTCTAACATTGAATAACACGAAGTTTTGGTGGCTTCAAGGCTACGTTTTGTACCTATAAAAGCTCATCGACTGAATAAAGTGAACTGCAAAAATCAATGAATAATAAAATATAAAACATGCAGTTGTTAGGGGTATATACAAAATATAGTATATACTGCTATGATACCCTTTATATCGCATTTCAATTACAAGAGTAAGCAGCCCTTCCCTGTTTCCGTCCCACATCTTTAATTAAAAAATTAAAAAGTAAATTGCTGTTGAAAATAATTAACAATCCTTTCAGTTCCGTTAAAATTCGAATTATTTTTAAAATGTTCGATATTAAAATAACAATGAAGGGGGGAGGCATGTCAATTTGTCTGCGCAATTAAATATATGCAGAAAAACTGTACTCGCTGCAGCTTAACAGATATGGAAATAACAGAAACAAGAACAATAATGTCAACTATAATTTAAACTTTAGCAGGAAAAGCCACAAACAGCAGCTGTTATCACACCCCGTCCCGCCCGCAATATTAACTTTCAGTGCGTGTTCGAAGACATGGTATATGAGCAATGCGAGCTGTCACTCTTCTACTGCATGTGTATAAGTGTGTGCGTGTGCGTGTGCGTGTGCGTGTGCGTATGCGTGTCCGTGTCCGTGTGCGTGCGTACGTATATGTGTATGTACGGCAAATGCGGATGATGTCAGCGAACGAAGCGGACATTCGTATAAATCGCTTGTATGCCGTTTCCCATGTGTGATTGAGTGTGCTTTTGTGTATGTGTGTGTGTGTGTGTGTGTGCGTTAATATGTATGTGTGTACCATGCAATACTGCCGCAGCAACAACAGCAGCAGGCGAAACAACAAAAATATCATTGTGGCAACAAAGTCGCACGTACGTCCTCGTAGTGTCCTCGCACACACACACAGCACACGCATGCACACACACAAGCTCACAGTCATACACAGATACAAAGTCGTACATGCATGTTTATATGAACAAATATATACATATATATATGTATATATGTATATATGTATATATATGTATATATGTATATACACCCCACACATACACTTATACAATGTTCCTTTACCACACACGTCTTTCGTTTTGTGCACTCTTTCTACTTATTCACTTTTATCCTTTTTTCCCTTTTATTCCTCTGCTTTATACCCATTTCATTTTGCGGCCATTGCGGTTGTTGTTGTTTTTCCGCCATTACTCTTGCTCTTGTTCTTGTTGTTGTTGTTGTTGTTTATGTTTTTCTTATTGGATTTGTTGTTGCTGCTGCTGTTGTTGTTGTTGTTGTTGTTATTTTTGTTGATGTTGTTGTTGGTGTTGTTGTTATTGTTGTTGTTGTTGTTGCTGCTTCTGCTGTTGCTGCTGCTGCTGCCGCTGATGTTTGGCAAAAGTAAAAAGGCGCTCATTTCATGAATGAACAATGACGACATTCTGACAGCACCAACAACAACAACAACAACAACAGCAACAACAATATTTGCACCAATAAGAGTAACAACAAGAAATACAGAGGCCACAGCAGGGACAGGTTGCCGTTGGGGTGGTGTACCAAAGAAGGGGGGGCAGGTGGGGAGCTGGCAGCAGCAATGCAGCGATATCTGTCGTCCATCACATTGTCAAGTGCGACTAAATTTCCGCACCTTTGTTCAGTTAAATACAATAAAACACACTATTCGATATACGTTTGCTTGTGCACACACACACACACAGACACAGACGCACAGACACAGAGGCACACAGGCACAAACGAACACTGATAAACAGTAAATGGATGACTGACATAAGCCACATTTTGCCCCGTTGTTTTATGTCTTGTGTTTGGTTCTATTTTGGCTTGCAAAGGAATTTTCTTTCGATTGAATGACGTTCGACGTTCGGAAAGATGTGAGGAAATGCATAATGTATGCATGTATATGTGTACGCATGTATGTATGTGAATGTATATATATATATGTGTGTATACATAATATATTCCGATGTTAATGGATATTACTGGTTACTATAGTTTATATCGGAGCAGAAGCACTCGGGCTTTGGATTTAAGTAAATTTCTGATCTTACATTTAATCAGAGCGACTAACCACGAGATTAAAAAAAAACTATAAATTATTTATATTTAATATATATGGAGTTTGATCCCCTTTAACTATCTGTAGAATATATTTTTCCATATTATGTTTTATATCTAATCAAATTTAAAGCTGAATGGAAATAAAATTCTTCTAAATTCTGTTATCGATAGATTTATATATCTGGTTAATATATCGATTAAGGGACACGCTCAACCAAGTAAGGATAAATCCTCTTAAATGTGAATATACATATATTTTAATTATACACATATTTGAAATCTTGTATTCAACATTTTTTCTGTGACTTTAATTCAGATGTGTTCATATTCATGTCCTGTGATATCTGATATGTTGAGGACCTTCTTTGACTTGCGGCTGGTGCAAGTGCACTTTCCATTCAGTGTGTCGCTGGTGAGGGGCGGGGCGCGAGGGTTAGGTTGACCTCTAACTGGCAGCCAATGGCAGAGTGTATGTGTGTGTATATGTGTGAGTGTGTGTGTGTGTGTATGTGTGTGTGTGTGTGTATATGTGTGTGTGAGTGTGTGTGTGTGTGTGTGTGTGGGTATGTAATATACACCTGAAATGCTCCTGCACTCTGTCCTCGTGTACCCCTATTAACATAACCTTACATTATTCAACTGTGCGTTTCCTTTGCACTTTCTGTTCTCTTGTTGTTGCTGTCGTTGTTGTTGTTGTTGTCGTGTTTGTTGGCTGTCGGTTGTTTGTTGTGTCGCATAGCAAGTGTAGGCAGCGTGCTTAAGAAAGGGGCATGTCTGTGGCAAAGGGGCATATAACGATGGTGTTGGTTGTGATGGTGGCGATGGGGAAAGTGGGAAAGTGGGAAAGTGAAAAAGTGAAAAAGTGAAAAAGTGAGAGGTGAAAAGGGAAAGGGGCAAGAGGCAAGAGGGAAAGGGGCAAGGGGGAAGGGAAGGTGAAAAGGGGGTACCTAAATTTACATAAATTTGGTTTATGAGTAGCGCGTGCTCCACTGCCTTCCATTCAGTTATTGATGTTGTTCTTGTTGCTGCTGACGTTAACGTTGACTTTTTTGTTGCCGCTTACGTGCTGACATTCAGGGGGAATCATCGGTATCAACAACAGCAAGAACAACAGCAGCATAGTAAATATAACAAGGCTAATTATGCCATCGTCGTCGCCATCGTCATTGTAATTACGCATAATATTGAAGTACATGTGTATATGATGGCTTATTTTTATAAGGATGAAGCATATAAATCGTGCACACACACACACACACACTAATAGCCGATGCTATGAACTTCGATTAGTATCTTCCGGTATTCCGGTAATTGCCATAGTTTATGCAATGTAATTAGCTAATTATTACAAAGAAGTGGAAATATTTTGTTTTGAAAAACTTCAAACTTTCGAGCCATAAATTCTTAGTCCTTCAGGATTTGAATCAAAATTATGACATAATAAATGTAGAAATAAAATAATCAATTAAATGAAAGTTGTAACTAAAGTTGTAACTTATTACACTTGTATTTCTGGAAAAAACTAGAGTGAATTTTCCAGTGCCGCGGAAATGTGTTTTCCCCTCCCTTCGTCCCCAATATCTTCGTTTTTCCTTGTAGGCACGTAAATAGCGTCAAATAAATTTACCTTGAAACGAAAATGGTTCTCATTAGTCTGTGTTCATTGTATACACACACACACACACGCACACACACATGCAGGCGAGCAACGGACGCTTACGCACAAGCCGCGCGCCTTAAAGTATGCAACGCAGGCGTCCACTCAGTGGCCAAACCTGATGCAGCGGCAGTCAAAATGAAACGCAGTTTCTCCCCCATCCCCCCCTGGAAAACTGAAAAGCGGCACGCCCCTCACCCTATCAACTACTAATTACCATAGAAGCATTTTTTGGCTACCCCGCAACTATAAAAAGGACTTGGAGAGGCTGCCACAGGTATATAAATAATATATATTCAAAATTAATTAAATTGAAAAATAATTGGGACGTGTTTTGAATGACGAGCGGAGCCTTTCACTGGCTGCAGGGTATTTGGTAGTCGAGGCAACTTTGTTATGGCAATCACGCTTGTTTGCATTGCATTCTGTATCGTGTTTCAATGCGTTGCTCTGGCAACGACAACGACAACGGCGATGGCGGCGGCAGCAGCGACGACGACGACGACGACGACGCCAACAACGAGCGTTAAAATGTGCAGCAGGCACGCGATTAAAGTCCACAAAGTGGTAGTCCCCACAAAGTGTGGGCCGATGGTGAAGGGTGGGGAGAGATGGGGGTGGGGTTGGGATGGGGAGATCTGACAGCTTGATGGGGCGCATGGGGATACAAAAAAAGTAGGCAGAAATCATCCAAATGCCACGAAGCCAAACGTTTGACGTTCACTCTCAGTCACAGTAAATTTGTGGGGCAGACATCCTTGCCCCGTTCCGCCCAACCGAGCAACATGTGCCAGTGCAGCTGCACCAGTGCCAAGGCAATTGCTATATAAGCTCTACATATGTATGCATGTATATGTGCATGTGTGTGTGTATGTGTGTGTGTGTGTGTGTGTGTGTGTGTGGTAAGGATCGGGTAGTTGGTAAATGTACGACACGCGATTTGCTCAACTGCTGCATGCAGTTGACTGATTTTTTGGCAGGCACTCAGCCAAACAGCCTCAAAATGGAGCACAACATGCAAAGTATGTGTATGTCAAAAAAAATATAAATATATATATACATACATACATAGATATAAGTATGTGTGTATGTATTATCTTGTGCGGCTGTTGCAACGACCGCTGCCATTTGCTTCATTGTTTTTCGGGGTTAACTGCAATGCGCTGCGGGCGTTGAACGGTGGGTGCTGCATTTCCCGCTTAGTCTTATTGCCACTTACACTCCAAATGTTGTCTGCAGCCCATGTGGCAACCCTGTACACACTCTCCGCCCAGATACAGGCATTTGCCTTGATCAAAGCCCCATCTTTGCAATCACAATAAAACTTCCACTGCTTATCCGATCCCAAGATCCTTTAGTCTTCATATATACAATATATATACACAAATACCTGACGATATATAAAAATAAAAATTTGTGTATTAAAATATAAATAATATAAATATAATAAATATTAAAATAAAGTTTAAAAATAAAAAATATAGATTGCTAAAGGAAATAATGAATTTTCCTTCCGAATCCTGAGAAATAATAACAAAATATATTATAAAATTCAAATTAGCTTCAAATTGATTGATTTACCAGTTAACTACTATACAAATTCTAGATCGCGATATATATGTACACATATACATACATATGTACAAGTACGTATACGTTCGCTGTGAAGGACACTGTTAAGTATATGTCCTGCGGGTTGTACCATTGATTTTTATAAGCGACGCTTAAATGTAAATTAAAAGCCTATTAATTATGCGGGTTCACATACCAATACATACACACAAACACACACACACACACACACACACACACACATAGAAACAAGCACACACACACACAAATACAAACACAAACACAAACACCTACACTCCGGCATATAAAATGCGAAAGTTTTTCTTTGCTGCGTCGCCATTGCTGTCGTTGTTGTCGTTCCTTTAATGGCGTCATTACGCTCGCTGATAACGGTAAATAAAGCACACAATGACACAAACAATGACAACAACAACCAAATAAGTGCTGAAAAATTCATCAAAATGCCGAACGAAATATAAGAGCACACACACACACACACACACACTAAACACAAACAAATGCCATTAGTTTTTGTTTTAAAACTTTGTGCCTGTGTGTGTGTGTGTGAGTATGTGAATGGATGCATACTTATAAATACACATGCATATACATGTCGCTTACGCATGCATGTGCATGTATTCTATATTCATATACATATATATTTAAATGTACGTATGCATGTGTATGTGTAGCTTACCCTGTGTATGGTTGTGTTTTTTTGGTTGTGTGCGTGCTTCTATCGAAATTGGCAGCCTGTGCTGCGCCGATGACATCATGCAGCGGTGGAGACAGCGACGCGCCAAAAACCTTCCAGAGTTGCCAAGTGTCCCCCCTTAATGTAGAAGCATTTATGTGTACAAGTGTGTGTGCGAATGGAGCATTTGTGTGCGTGTGTGTGTGTGTTGTGTGTTTGTGTGTTTGTGTGTTTGCATTTAATAGTGTGAGTGCGGGCTTGGCTAACGCTCCAATTGGCTCTGTTATAAAAAGCGACTGACCAACGCATAAATAAATACACACATACAGACAAAATACTAAAATACGCACATACAAACACACACCACTCACGTACACATACACTCTCACTCACACATGTGATGAGCGCGTGACGTAATCGTTAAGTCACGCAAATCACGACCCCTAACGGAAACTTGACTATCGCTATAAAAGCACACAAACAAAATGCATGCCCGAAGATACCGATGAGAAGGGATGCTATGCTTTAGGCGCCTGGAGGCTCGATTTCTTAAGACTTTCACCCAAAACGTGCAGGGGGGGATTAGAAGAAGATTATTTCTTAAAATATTAATAATAATGATAATAAATATTACAATTTTTTTTAATAAGAAAATATCAAAACTATCAATACTACTAAGAAATCTTATGCTGCAAATGAGATATTTTCCCAAATAATATAAATTAATTTTGAATACAATTAATTTAAATATATGTGTATATATATATGGAACTTCCATCCCTAAGAACATTCTTCCTCTAATTGTTGGAATTGAAAGAAGGGGGAAGGCGAAATTGGGGAAGTAGGTGATTGGGTTATCGGACCCAAAGAGCAGGCCCATAGGAAGAATACAGATTACTGATTTATATATATATTTATATATATATATATATAGTTATATACAGATATATATATATATATATAAATATTTTAAATATAAAATTAAATTTAAAAAAAATAATAATAAATATATATATAATAATAATAAATATATATATTTATATATATATATATATATTTTAATAGTTGCCGCTGCTCCTCTTTATAGTTTCGGGATACGTTGGAAAATCCTTGTATAAATCTTTTTATTATTTGTTTGTCTTGTATCTTGTATCATGTATCTGAATAATGAAACTATGTATTTTAAATTTGTTTGTGACGCTATTTTTGTTTCAAGTTTTGTTCTTCATTTGATTTGCTATTTAAAGAATTAATAAAAATTGTTGCCTTTTTAAGAATATTAATTGCTTTTCATTTTATGGTATGCAAATAGCTTAAACATCAGCGCTCAGCTCAAAGTATTAAATTTTTATAGCATACACACACACATATATACTATATATATATATGTGTATATATATATATATTTATATATATTTGTATTTTAAAGGCGTAAATTAACGTCTTCTTTGCTTTGTATAAATTCTTGCATTTTTTGTTTGTTTTCTTTTGTTTTCATTTTTTTTATAAGTTTCATATATTTTTTGTCTTGTTGTTTTTATTTTTATATTATTTTTATTTTTACGCTCTCAGTTTTATTTTTCTTAGTTCTTTTCCCGTATTTCATATTATTTTTTTTTATTTTTTTTTTTCTCATTATGGGCTTCATTTAAAATGCATATAAAAGTTCTTAGTTACATTACAAACTTCGGATATAGGTAAGTGTAGTTGTTGTTGTTGTGTTTTTGTATTTATTGTTAATTTAAATAAATTTTAATTTTACTTTGCTTGCGTTCTGGAGGGGACTTTAAATGTTTATAATAAATACAAATCTTACTCTTTGATTTCATGTTTTTTCTTGTTGTTATTTTTTTCGATTTTTTATTCTTCGTTTTTTTTTTTTTTTAATTTTTATTTGTTTTTTATGTTTAGTTTTTTTTATTTTTGTTTTTTGTATTTATTTTTAGTTTTTTTATCTTATTTTCAATTTACTTATTTGCCTGCCCGCTGCTACTTGTCTTGTCTACGCTTTATAGTAGGTAAATCTTTGAATTTGTTTTTAATATTAGAGCTAAAATTATAAAAAAATTTTCATCGTTATTCACATAAACATGTTCATATATTTGAATATATGTAAATATATATATTTTAATATTTATATATATGTATATATATATATTTATATATAATCTATATATAAATGTAGGTATTTATTTTCATATAGCTAGGCGATTAGCGTGCTCAGTGGAAATTCTGTTTTTTTTTTTTTCATTTAGTATTTTTCTATATAATTTTCGATACTATCGTTTTTATGGTACAAAAGGATAAATGTTTTCAATTTCATTGATCATTTTTTAATATATTCGTTATGTATTTCAATTTAAAAAAAAAAAAAAGTCAAATAAAAATCATGTTTTTTTTTTAAATAAAAAAGTTTTCAATGAAGAAGGAAGAATAATGATTAAGACCTCTGCTATATATATTTATATATATATATGAACGATCCGATGACTGACTTGGAAAAAGAAAACAAACTCATTCAAATGTTATAAATTGTATTTCTTAAATGATTTAATTTTATTTAAATTTAAAAAAAAAATCAAAATGCCAGACGTCGTCAAGAAATACAAGACAAAACCAATTAATCAAAATATAGCATATATATATATATAAATATATGTATATATATATATTTCTTTCAATTAATATGCTCGCCCTGCGCATTAATATTATCTACAAGAATTATATATTATATAATAAAAAAAACCATCATTTTTTATTTATGAACGCCGCCTCCTCCCCTCGTCTAATTAGATGAAATGATGCTAATTGAAGCCGACAACAAGAATATTACAAAAATAGATCAACAAAAAGTTTTTTTAATTTTAAAAATATAGAAAAAATATTACAAACAAAGAAAAACTAGAACTGTTGTCATATAAATACATATGAATATATAAATATAGGTATATATATATATATATGTATATAAATATATATACATATATATATATATATATATAATGGGACTTAGACTTTGCTTGGATTACATAGGTTCGATTTCGTTTGTTTTTCTTTACATGTATAAATAATATTCATATGTATATATATATATATATATCTATATATATACATATTCATATATATATATATATACATATACATATATATATACATATGCATATATAAATATATAGATTTGAATATTTTTGTTTCCTCTCTCATTATGCAATACGTACGTAGTTGGTGTTTTTGTTTTATAAGTTTTTCATTTTTTATTGTTTTAATAGTTCTTTTAATTTGTATCTATATAAACTGTATAAACTGTCTACCTGCTAACGCTGAACACTTGTCAAATTTTAGTTCTTGTTGTTTGTATATTTCTTTATTTGTTATTTTGTATGTTATTTTACGTTTTTTTGTCGTTTCCTTTTTCTCTCTATTTTTTGCTCTGTTTTTTGTTTTCTTTTCTTTTCTTTTGTTTTGTTTATCTTTTCGCTTATATAGTAGAACGATTTAATATTTACTTTGTTTTTTTTTTTGTTTTGTTTTGTTTTATCTTTTATGTTATTTGTTTAAAGTTGGTTTACATATGCATTACTTAACTAACAAATAGCAGCGCGCATATATTTATCGGCTATATGTATATAGCATATGTATATGCACGGCTCTAACTTTATTGCTGCTTAAGGACTAACATTTAAAGACTTTCCATGGTTGATGCTGCTGTTGTTGTTGTTGTTGTTGTTAAACTTCTATTGTTGCTGTTGTAATTATTATTATCATTATTGTTGCTGCTGTTGCTCTTGTTGTTGTTAATGTTGCTCCATGCCGAGTAAGAAATACAAATACATGCATAGATGCATATATATATATATATATATATATGCATATATATAAGAGCTGTGATTTCGTTACTTGTTGTTAAATTTAACTGCTTCTAATTTGTTTCTTGTGTTGTTTGTTAAGTTGCTTTATTACGCGTCGGCTGACGTAGGGGGAGGGCCAGCCAAGCGGTTTATGTATATTATGTATGCATAGTACATAGGTTTCACTTTCGCTTATCATTTTTTGTTTTTTTTTGTTTTTTGTTTTTTGTTTTTGTTTTTGTTTTGTTTTTGTTTTTTCTTTTTGTTTTTTGTTTTGTTTTTGTTTAAATAATTAGGTATATAGTGTAGTTATTAATTATGTTTGTTTTCTCCGCTTCCGCTTCTTATATATGCCGCTCTCTTTGACGCCTTTCAATTTATGCTTCCTTTTATTTTTATATTTTGCTCTGATTTCTCTCATTTTAAATATCATTGAGGCATATTACAGACACCAGTGTCGTCTAATTATCGCCATTGTGATTAACATTCTGTTGTAGCTCCTTGAGTTTCTCCTCTCGCGGCTTGGCATTACCGAAAATTGATGCCGATTGCTTGGTCTCAGCAACTGAATTTATGGGCGCCGCAATAGTTCTTGGCGCTAGCTGCAGACGTGGCCGCCCAGAATCATCTACAATGAATGGGGATACAAATGAAGTCACATTATAGAAAAATTAAAGATTAATTTAATTAATTTTTTTTTTTTTTTTTTTTTTTTTATTGTTTACCAATGGCGCCCATTGAAACGTTGCTGGGACGCTCAGGCTGCTGGTTGGGGTTGTAGTGGGAACGCTCGCGGTCACGATGCCGACTGAAGTTGTTGTAGCGTTCGCCATCGCGGGACTGATTGCCATAGCTGCCCTCGCGTTGACCACGATCTCGATCCTGATTACGGTCGAAGCGCTCGTCGCTGTTGAAGCTGCCATAACGGCCGCGATTAGCGGGACGATCTGCAAATGTCAATAAGTACTTAAATTATTGATTGAAATAAATCCCAATATTAATTGTGATTTTGATTTTCTACTGCCTAAGATTACACTACCAATCGGGGGGCAACATGCTAGTCATGTCAAGCGTGCTACAAAATGCGTTTGAAATCAGTTCAGATCTTAAATAGCTCTTCAATAACGTGGGATGTTATATGAAAAGGTAAGTTAAAGTAAATAAATATAGGATTTAAACTTAATAGAGATAAATTATTAATTGTAAGATTATTTATATATATAAATATATATATATATAAGTAACAAAAGTAACAGGATAAAGTCCAATGGCAGTAAATGTATTAATAATGAGAAGGTTACAAAATTAAGAGACTTGTGACCCGATTTGTAATGCTTATTTTGAGATAAGAATTTAAAAAAGAAATATTGAGTATCAATCGAAAGTTAAGAACAGGCATAAGGACAATTATACAATAAACAAGACTTAATGTTCATATAATGCTTTAAAAGTAAAAAGGATAATAATAGAGTCGAGGTGGGAAAAACATAAGCGGAGTTTATAGAGAGTTTGATTATATGCAGATGCAGGCCGTTTTGAGTCACACGAGAATTGCATCAAATGTGCTTTAAGATTAGTTGCTGGTTTTGTCGATATTGTTGGTTGTTCCATGCTGTGGTCGAAATTTGCAATCAACTACAATTTTGATATTTGTTTTGGCGGCACTACAAAATGCATCTAAGTGTTGTTCTCTAGATTGTACTAGGTTGCAGTTGCATGGCAGATAAAAATGGTTTACCATTGTATCCTCTATTCATGCCGGAGCTGGGGCCGCCACGACTTCTATCACTGTGACCACCATAATTATCATTGTACGAACCTCTACTATCGCCGCGATTACCAGAGCCTCCACCGGCCTCACGACCGCCTCCGCTGCCAGGTCCACCCCGGCTATACGATTGACTGTTGCCTCCCTGACGTGGTGGTCCACGTTTTTGGAAGCCATCACGACCGCCGTCACGGGTCATACCGCCACCATTGCCGCCTCCACCGCCAACTCCGCCGCCGGGGCTAAAAATAAATAAAAAACACACACGAAACGAACGTTCAATTAAAAAAATCAAATATTCATAATTTACAAATAATAAAGAATAATTACCGTTCATTTTTCCTACGATCTGCAATATCTATGCGCAATGGGGCAGAAAGATCGTCAAGTTTTATCCGCCCATCACATTCAAGGGCACGCTCCAAATTTTCCAATGTTTCGAATTCAACATAACAGAATCCTTTAAATTGATCCGTTTCACGATCTTTCACTAATCGCACGTTCTTCACTTCAAAGTCTTGAAATATTTTGATAACATCTCCTTGGACAAGACCCTGTGGTAAATTGCCCACAAACGCAATAAAGGGTGGTTCCGTTGGCAATTGCCTCACATGTCGATCGCCTCCAAATCCACCTCTATAAAAAAAAAAAATAAATATGTATATTTAAATAAAACAAATATTAGATACGAGGCGAACAAAGGTAGTACCAATAAATAACAATAACCACCGCCTGTAACTGCCGGCAGCGGCGTCGACGCACGTGTCACCGAACCCGAACCCGTACCCGAACCCGAACCGAATTTATATAAAACAACAAAACGATTGCCGCTCAACTGACAAACAAACAGCAATAACTAAAAGACTTCAACTTGTAAACATGATTTTTAGGCAACCTGACACAACAATGGGACAACAATAACAGAATGCGCGCGCTTTTATTTAGTTGCAGTCAAAATAAAAGTTTTTTGTACTTCGCCTTAAATTTTGCCAACTATTTGAGCCGCCCATAATTGTTTTAGGCAGTGATGTTGGACCTTCTGCTGCTGCCGCTACCGCTTCTGCTTTTTTAGAACTTTTAAAAAGCATAGGCGAATCGCGTACCGCCGACGCCGGCGACGACAGCGTCAGCAGCATCGGCCAAGAGGCGACAGCGCAGCAAATTGACCAAAAGAAAATAGCAAAGAAAAAGAAATATAGAAGAAAAAAAAAAAACGCACACTTGCGCGCACACACACACATTGACACACGCACGTATGTATACATGTACATTTTTAGGGTTTGTGTGTGCGTAAGTGTGTTTGTGTTCATGTATGCGCGTGTGTGTTGGTTGACTTTTGCTTAAACCGCGTGCATTATTATACATTGGAGCACATTTGCACTTGTTTGGACACACGCGAATTACACACTTGTATCTATTACACACATTTTCGGTGAGTTGTTGTTAATAGTTATTAAGCTATTTAATATTTACCTAGCGTGTTCATAACCACCTCTTCCAGCCATGTTTTATTTTTTTCAAATGAGCGAATTCGCTGCAATCCGCAGACTGACTACCAAGTTTGTCGCGAACCAGTGTGTACACACCATATGCTTGCGGCACCAGGAAGTACACCCACTATCTTAAAGAATAAGTAATTCCTTAAGACTTTCTTCATTATAATTTTTTAATAACTATATATATTTTTCGCAAGCTTTATACTTAACATTAAAAGTGTAATTTAAAATCACGCCCTGGCACAACAACAAGCAACACTTGCCAATTCGCCGGACCCAATATTTTCGCTTTTCAGCACTAAAACCTGCATCATTTAAATATTAATGCCGAACTCCTTTTTTAAAAAGTTATTTAAGGGAAAAACTTTCATTGTTAGTTTTTCTTGTAATATTGCTTAATACTGCCAAAAACACAATAATAAGATAATCTCAACTAAGAATGTATTATTATCGATATATCGATAAAAAATAGTCGCCGCAACTTCGCCCATTTCAACACACAGCAATATTGCCGCTATTACTGCTTCTTCTTACACTCTATTTCGGCAGAATTGTACACGTTTTTGCTGCAATTTTGTTGGCATTTTTTTCTTGAGTTTTCGGAAATAATAAACGTCAATACATTAAGTGTTCAATCGCAGCAAAATGGCACTTACTTCACGATTTTATCTTGAAAAATATCCGGAGATCGAAGATGTCGTCATGGTGAATGTGCTTTCCATTGCCGAAATGGGGGCTTACGTCCACTTGCTTGAATACAACAACATCGAGGGCATGATTTTACTTTCAGAGCTGTCACGTCGTCGTATTCGTTCAATTAACAAATTGATTCGCGTTGGCAAAACAGAACCTGTAGTTGTCATACGTGTGGACAAAGAGAAAGGCTACATTGATCTTTCCAAGCGTCGTGTTTCCCCAGAGGACGTGGAGAAGTGTACTGAGCGTTTTGCAAAAGCGAAAGCTATCAACTCTTTGCTGCGCCATGTTGGTGATATTTTGGGCTTTGAAGGCAGTGACAAACTGGAGGAACTTTATCAAAAAACTGCCTGGTATTTTGAAAAGAAATACAACAGCAAAACTGTCGCATACGATATCTTCAAACAATCGGTTACTGATCCGTCCGTTTTCGATGAGTGCAACCTGGACGCAGAGACCAAGGAGGTGCTACTGAGCAACATTAAACGTAAACTTGTCTCCCCCACTGTCAAGATTCGTGCGGACATTGAATGCTCCTGCTATGGCTACGAGGGTATTGATGCTGTAAAAGCATCTCTTAACAAGGGCCTGGAGCTCAGCACAGAAGAGCTGCCAATACGTATCAATCTGATCGCGCCACCTCTGTAAGTAAACTATTTATCCTATTTCAATGGTCAATTTAAATATTGTTTTAAATGCAGATATGTGATGACCACATCCACCACAAAGAAAACAGATGGCCTTAAAGCATTGGAAGTTGCCATTGAGAGTATACGTGCCCAGATCACGGAATTCGAAGGCGAATTCAAGGTTATTATGGCACCTAAACTTGTCACAGCCATCGACGAGGCAGATCTAGCTCGACGCCTGGAGCGCGCAGAGGCTGAGAATGCTCAAGTTGCTGGCGATGATGATGAGGAGGATGCTGCTGATCAGGAGGGTATGCAATTTGATCCCGAAAAGGAGTTCAATCATAAAAACTCAGCATTGCGTGCCAATGACGAAGACGATGAGGACGATGACGATGAGGAATAAAGCAATTTTTTTATGGTGTCAATAGTAACAAATGCATTCAAGATTAAAAAAAAAAAAAACAACAGCAACAACAGCATCAGCAGCAGCAACAACAGAAACCGAAAATGTAATTTCAGTAAGATATACATTATATATGTATATGTGCGTGTGTGTGAGTGTGTATGTGTATACGTACGTTTTGGGCGTATAAAATCAAAGTAAACAAATTAATAGACAAAAAACAACAAGCATGTGCATTCATTAGTTGCACATCAGCAACTATCCTCTAGTTCCAGAGCAGCAGAATCTGCATCTAACAATTTTGTATGTACATACACACTACGGTTTTTACATTTATATATACATAACTACTAAATAAAATTATATAACAAGATTGTTTAAAAACAACAAAATTGCAATGTGTATTATTAGTAAAGATTTTCCCACTTAACAATTGGTTTGCTCTGTTGATGTAATTTAATTTTAAAGCTTAACTTAATTAATGGCCCGATCAACATGCAACTTCAAGTGCGGCCATATTTAAGTTTTATTCTAAGGGGGGGGGCTTCGTTCAAAACTTTCAATTGCAATCCAAAAACAATTCTCTTTTTATTTAAACATTTCGCTTCATACATTTGTTGCGTAGTTATAGTCGTAATACTAGATCAAATTGTATAAATGAATACCTATATACCTAGATGTGTACATTATATATTAAATGTATAACTGTATATAGCTATGTGTATGTGTGTGTGTGTGTGTGTGTGTGTGGGTGGTTGTGTGAATTCATGGTTGTATTGTTATATACGCTCCAGTTCACTTTTATTGCAGCGGCTATTTGAATTATTTCCTCAGTTTTTGATTTTTTTTTTTTATAACCATTTTTATAGATTTAATGGTATTTAGTTAAAAACTTTAATGCTAGAAAAGATAATAAGTATAGACTTTAGATAATTAATGCGGCCCTCTTGACTAATTAACTATTGACGAAGGGAACGCATTGGTTATAGAAAAAAGAAATACACAAAAATTAGGATTTTTTTTTTAAAATTTTGCTAAATAAAATTGTTGATTTTTTTTTTTTTTGCTCTTTTGTCTTAATTTTTGGTTACTTTTGTTTAGTCGTATTTTGATTATTTTTGTTTTTGTTTGTTTGTTTTTTGCATTACTTTCTTCTTAGTATTTTTTTTTTTTTGGTTAACTTTTTGTTTGTTTTTTTTTTGTCGTTTCCTTTTTTTTTTTAATTTTACACTATGTATATCGGAATCGGTATCCTGGTGATATTGAATTTGATATTAAGTCTGTAGTTGTCGCTTTGTATTGCAAAACCGTTTTGATTGATCCCAGAGCAGTGAAAATGGAGTATCAGGAGCCATTGAGTGAGTAGTGTTCAGCTAAGCGCACCGCTCCCGGCGGCGGCATTACGGCTGAGCAGCATTGAGCTGGCAACTGCTTTATTTCCATTGCACAGTCTTAAAACAGTGAGTACATCGGTGCGGGGATAACCCAAGGCCATTAGATCGGTGACATCCTGTTCCGTAAAGCGATCAATAGGTTGTATCGAGTTAATGTTGCTGGCATTGAAGACAGCGCCGGCAGTGCTGCTGGTGTTGCTGCTGACGGTGGCTATTGCACTGGCTCCGCCGGCTTCCCGTTTACTTTGCTCGATTGCCTGGGAAATTGCGGCCTGTTCGTTTTCCTCCGGATTACCCGTAAGGCGGGCACAGGCAGGCAGCTCACTTTCCGGCAGAAACGGCGTTGAGGTGCCTGTGGTACCAATGATCAAAAGATTGCGCTGCAAATCAATAAGGCACTACGTTCCAGAAGAATAAAAAAACAAAAAATAAATAAAATAAAATAAATAAATAAATAAGTAAATAAATAAATAAATAGAAAAAAAAAAACAACAAATAAAAGGACACACAATACACATGAATTAGAAGAGTGTAGAAGACCGCTTCGATTGTATAATGATGTACCTGATGGCGCTTGAGCATGTCTAAGCCCAAAAGCATGTCCATGGGCTGCTGACCCAACACTGTAAAGCTGGACGTTAAATGATCGTTCTCAATTTGAAGCTGCACCATATGGATGCGACCCAGAATGGGCTGTGTTCCCACACCCTTCGCTACGCCGTTCCAGCGCGTGTCGATTAAACGGTTTACATGGCAGCGCTCTGCGCAATCCTTGCTCATTATTGTCGTCTGTGCACCGGAATCAACAAACGCCTTAACGGGCACACCGTTTACCTTGCAGTTAATGTACCTGTCCAGATATTACGTAATGATCAGAATCTCATTGGAACAAAGGAATATATCAAATCGAATGTTGCTTACAGCATTATGACCGTTCCAAAGATTTCTGGGTTAAATTCAATCGCTGCGGCCATATTGTCCTGGATGTTCTTTTGCTTGATCTCTTCGGCAATGAGACGTTGCGTCTCCTCATCAAACGGATCTGCATTTAGCATTCTCATACGCTGATCATTACGACGCTTACGCTCCGTTACGTGTTCCCGTAAAACTCTTGAAAATGTTTCCATATTACCCGAATCCAGCGCCTCGGCCAGCGGCGCATTATATTGACGTAGCAGTGACAACGTTTCCGGACTGGATAAGAACATTTGACGCACTGCCGCTGGATCATCATCGAAATTCACATTGAACTCATCTGTCATGGGAATATCCATAAGATTTTGCTGTTCCACTGGCTGTTGTTGTAGTAGGTTGGCAGCAGCTGCCGTGCCGGCATTGTGTGTTGCTGGTGCTGCACTAGATCCCGGCACAGCAATGCTACTAAAGTCCAAATGACTTATTGAAGGAGCGTTGCCAGCTAAAACAAGTGTAAGCACGATTTTATATAAAATTTCTCGATTTCAAGCCATGACCCAGCTATATAAATGACTCGCTTACGATTTCTGGGATATAATGGATGGAAATTAGGTACTCAAAAGGGCATTAACTTCAGGGCGGGCACCAAACGCACCAAGATTGCAGACAAAGCTGCTCGCAATTCAACTACCCCCTCCCTCACTACATATACATATGGATATTTACACGAAATATGAGGGTATCCATAGCGGGGTAACTCTTAACTTGGGAAGTTCAGAAAACATACATTGAAAAATTGTGGAAATGCATTAAATTTGTTTTAAAATTATTTAATTATTATGTTGTCTAAAATAAGAGAGGTCATGCAGCTTATCACACATCTTGTTTACATATTTTTAATATAATGATTAATACTCTTTTATTAGCAATTTTTCCTATGAAGTTGAGTTGACCTTTACCCAACTTATCGTTCTATGGATTAGCCCCAAAATATCTGGTTAATGTTTTTATCTTTAATTCTTTAAAATATACTTCAGGCTATATTTAAATAGTAGTTTCTTTTCGACTTCAATTGATATAACATGCTGTATATATGTATGTATATATATATATAAGCATTATTCATATTACTTAAAAAAAAAAATAGCAAACACCTCAAATTGAACTGTGGCGCCTACGTAAATAACGAACAATTCGGACAATGAACGACCAAAAGCAAATGCATGTATATTCATACATGTATTTGTGTGTGTGTGTGTTAAGCAAGGCCAAACGCGCATGGAGTCATTGAAAGAATTAAAATCTGCGTTCTCATGTTCATTTATAAACATATATTATGTTTACATATATATGAACATATATACATATGTATATCTAGCATATGCATATGTACTTGTTATATACTGTATTTTATTACCTGAATATAAATACATATATCAATAATGTCGCTGCATGCGAATTATCAAAATCAGATCAACATTTGCATGTGAACGTGAATGCACATGTGTTAGAGTTTGCGTGAGTGTGTGTGACTGTATGTGTAACTGCGTGTTGTACTTGTTGCGTGGCTATGTTTATATGCGGCTATTATTTACTGTGCTGTGCTGTGCTGTGCTTGCTTTTTTCTGCATTTCACTTGGAATGTGCAAAAAAAAAAAAACTCAACACTAGCAGCAACAATACAATTATCGTATAGACAGAAATAAAGAAAAGCACGCATATTTATTTTTAAAATGTACATTCTTTTCTCCAAAAATAAAATTAACGCACACGTATGGGTGTTGCAGTGCTGGAAGAGCATTAATTTATGAATTCTACAACAATTACCTATACGCATATACAATACGACATTTTGTTGGGTCATATTACAGTGAGATCCAAGATCTAAACATACCTGGTCTACTAGAATTATTCCTGCGCCGCTCCAACATTATGCAGTCTCCATCGCGCACGCCAAACTGTCTTAACGATAGTTTATCATTGGTCAACTCGCGGCCATTAAAGAGCACCATTATATGAGAGATCTCAGACCCTATTTCCATTGCACATAATGCCTTCAAGTTTTCCAACTCCAGATCGTCGGAAACGTCCAGAAAAAATATCTTATCATCGTTGGTAGTCACTGTGATTTTCATCGCGGTGGCGGTGTTCGTTTCTACTGTTTATTAATCACAATGTTTGGGCTTTGTTTTTTCTATTTTATTTTAGTTGAACACAATATTTATTAGAGATCCCTGAGAAAAAGCCGATACTAGCGGCCACCACAAATGCGTATTAGTACAGCGCAAATTAATAAATGCGTTTGAATTTCGTTGTTTGCTCTGCGTTTGCCGTCGTAGTTTTTTCGCTTTTACGTTTTTGTTGCCTATGCTTTGTTGTTTTGGTACAATGAAAATGCCGCTGCCGCTAGGTATGGGGGCATGTGGATATACAGGTATCGTTTCCGATATATTGCTGTGAACCGACTTTGTTGCAAGACCAAAAATTAAGACCGAATTTTAGTGGAAAATCATATTTGAATTAAACAAAGATTTTAATTACACATATTTGAAATTTTACAAATTAAATAAGAGCATTTTCGCAGGAAATTTTTTGAATTTAAAACGTTTTTGTCTAAAAAACCGATAACAGATATTATTTGACTACTGATTTCCATTACAGTAATGGCATTAAATATAAATTATAAAAAATAAATATTGAAGTAATTTATTTAAAAGAATAATTTTTTTGCCATGTTCTATTATTCAATGTATTTGTTTCAGTGCTGCTCTCAATACTAAAGTCATAAATGCTTTTGATTTTTATCGAACGATTCCAGTGTATCGATAAGCAGCTGTGCCAAGGCGAAATTTATTGTATTATTTACGTATTTGGGCGAGCAAATTTGCGACGTTTTGACTAGTTTTGATTTCGTTATCCTACGCAGTCGTGGTCACCTGGACACTGGATAAAGAACGATGTCAACGCAAAATGTGGAAAATGAGGAAAACGCAGCTCCAAAATCAAAGCGACCCACAGGTACAAATTCAATGGATTAGATATGTATACACTCACCCTCAAGTATCTGGTCTGCTAGCTTGGCCTTGTTCAAGGCATAAAACTGTTCGTGTGTGCATTTGTACATGCGTGTGGGGGTGATAAGAAGCTTCAAAGTGACTAATACTCTTATAAATAGTGCTTATTCTAGTACTTAAGTGTGTGATTGAAGTTTTTAAGGCGAGCCTCGAACTGAAATACATATGTAAACGTGGATCACATATAATTCCCATTTACCAACAGATTCGGCATTTAAGCAACAACGTTTACCTGCCTGGCAGCCAGTGTTAACTGCGCGAACTGTGCTCCCAACCTTTTTTATAATTGGTGTGCTCTTCATTCCCATTGGTGTCGTTCTTTTGCACTTTTCCAATGCGTCCAATGAGCTCATCATCGATTATACACACTGCAAGAAGGTTAACGATACCAAGACATGTGCCGAGTATCTAGCAGCGACAACAGGCGGCAGCTGCTTGTGCTCCATTGACTTCACGTTAAAACAGGATTTCATTGTAAGTAAAATAATGTATGCTTCCTAATAATTCCATTGAATTTGCATTATTAAATATTTAAACTAAATATAATCATTGATTAATATACGAAAACATATTTGTTTACTTCAGGGAGATGTTTATATGTACTATGGTCTGACCAATTATTACCAGAATCACCGACGTTATGTTAAATCTCGTGACGATGAGCAGTTGTTGGGTCGACTTTCGCAAACCCCCAGTTCCGATTGCACGCCATTTGCTTACACTGATGATGGAAAACCAATAGCTCCTTGTGGAGCGATTGCAAATTCCCTTTTTAATGGTAAAGTTAATTTAATATATATATTTTTTCTAATTACTTATGGTGTGCGGTTTGTTTTGCAGACACACTCACACTGAGCCAGGGCTCAACAAAAATTATTTTAAATAATACGGGCATTGCATGGCCTTCAGACAAAAGAGTAAAATTCCGCAATCCTAGTGGTAATTTGAACGAAGCCCTGAAAGGATTTGAAAAACCAATATTTTGGCAAAAGAACCTAACTGAGTTGGATCCGGACAATGAAGACAACAATGGTTTCCAGAACGAAGACTTAATTGTATGGATGCGAACCGCAGCTTTGCCTAGCTTCCGTAAGCTATACCGTCGTTTAGACCAGGAAAACAACAGTTATTCTAAAGGTCTGAAGGCTGGAAACTATACATTGAACGTTGTGTACCGTAAGTTCAATTAATAAGCATGAAAAATGGATAATAAGTTTCGTTCGAAAATTTTCAGAGTATCCTGTGGTCTCGTTTGATGGCACCAAACGTATGATTCTTTCAACGACCTCAGTACTTGGAGGCAAAAATCCATTCCTGGGCATTGCCTACATAGTTGTAGGAGCTATTTGTGTTACACTTGGGCTGGCCCTACTTTTCATTCATATGCGATGCAGCCGAAGGTAAGTAATCAATATGTATTTTGATGTAACCCAAAGTAAAACTACATTTATCTCATGTCGCTTCTATACCATTCATTTACTTGCCTCCATCAGCGGAGAATTGAAATGAGTTGAATACAAACAATGTCAAAAAAAGGCAAATAACTTTCATGTTGAAAACCACTTTGGGTGTGATAAGTAAGAGAAATTGTTTTTTTCGTCGGCTTATCATGCCATTTAGATTATAAATTCTTCAACTTAAGAAAAATTTTATTCACCTTATCAGTTGTAATCTTTCTGATTCGATTTTTCTTCATTTTTCAAATATATAGCAGTAACATGGAGATGATAAACGTTAATCCTCATACGCAGTACTCTTAGAGGCAATGGACTACATCCAATAGTATTTTTTGGCAAAAACTGTTAATGCGATTTAACCACGCACTTCATACCTGTAGTTTAATTTTTAAGCGTAACTATTTATGTGTGTGTCCTTTTAAAATATACACCGTTTCTATTAGTATGTATTAAAGTGTACGGCATGGAAGGCAGTGCCCTATTTTATTATTGAATGTTCTGTAATAGTATTTTTGTTTTTTATTTCCTTCTTGTGATGTTTGTTAATGATTTTTCCTTAATGCGATCCACAACCAATGCTATCAATGTTACCGCACCCAAGCAGCAACTTAGCTATATTTATATATAAATAAAATATTAATACTTTGTAAAAGTTTGTACTTGTGTGCCTGTGCCAGATGCCAAAGAGCTAATTAATTTTGTATGGCAATCGTTTTGAACTGGCTTAAAAGCTTAAAAAGGAATTTGTTGTAATATTTTGTTGACTTTTGCCTAATGAAATAAATATGGAATTATATTAAATTACTTAAAATTTGTTTTTTGTTTTTTTTTTACCGAAACTAATATTGAACGAATCGACACAAGGCTACAAATTTCAAATGGTACTAGTGCTAGGCAGCACGGTTTGTAATGTCGATATCCTTGCGTCATGTTATCGTTATCGATGCTGCGCGCTTATCTCATACGTGTTTAAAAAAAAAACAAAACAGAAGATTTATTCAATTAGCCATATGCATACGCATATGCAGCGTTCGCGCTTGTTTTTATTTGTAATTTGTTTTAAACTAGTTTCCAATTACATACATAAACCTTAAAATAATTATACAAGTTAAAGGTATGTTTGCAATCGCAATGATTAATTCGTAAGCGTAGTTAACGTATGTGGTACGCACAATTTACAGTTTCAATTTTTTCTGTCTTTGAATAGTTTTTGAATAATGCAGTATGAAATAAAGTGTTTATGAAATGCATTATTGAATATAAATAATTAATATACATATTATATACTAAATGGTTAATGGGATGAAGTGCCAATGCTGTATGTGTGAGTGAATATATGGCAAATATCAACTTTCAATATAAAATGGTTTTCGTTTTTCAGTTCAATTTAACACACGTTCAATTAATGCCGGACATGTGCATGGAGAGTCTTTACATATGTATGTGCAGTATGTCAATATATATATATATATATATATTTATTGTTTTGGTGGAAATGATATATTCAAATTTACAGTTTTATATTCTACGTTTGATTGCTAAAACTATGCGAGTCGAAAGAGTTGACCAAATGGAAAGAGCAATTGACGTGTAATAATTAAAAACGTAAACAAATTTTATATGTTTGGAAATGCTTTCAAATGTTCGTTAAAAGAAACACCGACAATTGGTATATGTCATGTGTAGAATATAATTATATAACATAAATAAAAAAGTTAATAAAAAAAAAAATTTCATAAAAAATGATAATCGGTTTTTTAAACCCAACGGCAGAAAAGGTGCGAAAACTAAAATAACAAAAGTTTTAAAAAAATAAATAAATGTTTAATTTAAACTTAATTAAATGATTTCTATGTTATTTGTCTGTTGTGTTTTTTTTTTCCTTTTTCCTTTTCCCTTTTTTGTATTACTTTTTTGTTCTTCCGTTTAACTTGTTACATTTTCACTTTTATACTTATTTTGTTGCTTTGGTGCGTCGTCTAAAACTTTCGCTTGAAAATTAAGATTTCTTTCTAAACTTCATTTAATATACTCATGAACAGTGTATCTATCCTATATTATCGCCTTATAACTTATAAAAACTCAAAAACGGGTGACGCTTCAATGTTTCCACTATTTGTTGTTTGTTTGTGTTTTTTTTTCTTTTGTTTTTGTTTTGATACCAACTAATTTAACATGTAAAAAAAATGTTTCCTCCTTATGCTTAATTAGTGTGTGTGTGCGTGTGTATTATATAACATACACATACATACACATATGATATATGATATATAATATATAAATATCAATATACCCCTAAGATTGTAAACTACAGTTAGCAGCAAGAAAAATTGTTATGTGACGCAACTTACACACTCTCATTTCCACACACACACACACACACACACGCACACGCACTCACACAGACACATACACACAACCCTATAGTCTCCTAAAATATTATAAATTATTTCTTTCATATGATTTGAGTTGATTGAGTGTGTGTATTGTGTGTGTGGGTTGTTTGGTATGATTTGGTGTGTAAATGATGACATGCGGTTGATGGAATGCTCTTCAGGATGCTCGATGAGGATGATGTTGATGTTGTTCTGTTGTTTTGTTGTCTTGTTGTTTTTCTTTATGCTTATGTTGCTGTTGTTTTTTTTTGTTGTTGTTGTTGTTTTTGTAATTAATGTATAATTCTTGTTGCATTTCATACTTTTTGCTTTGTGTTTTGTACGTTCAGTTTTAGGCCTCAGTTTAATCCTTTAGAAGCTACCGTAGATGGCTTTAGAATAACCTTGGCGTTACCAGACTTGGTTGGCTCCAATCCTGGTTTTTTGGTTTTGTTGTTGTTATTGTTGTGACTTCTGCTGCTGTTGGCATTGGATCGGCTGCTGCTGCTACCCGCCGAGGGCCCATTTAGAAAATGGCTTTTAATGTGAGTCTGCAGAAGCTCCTGAGAATCAAAACAAAGTTGACATAGATCACACGTATAGCTGGAATTGGTCTGATCAGCGGCAGCGCCATGCGCCGCTGATGCAACTACTGATTTTTTTCGCATCTCACCGGTTGACTGAGAGGTCGTTGTGGTTGACTCGCTCTCTGATGATGAGGTATCAATGCCATCGTCGCCATCACCATCACCATCACCGTCACCATCTCCATCCCCATCCCCATCATCGATAACATCTCCATCATTGGCATGGTCATCATCGTCATCATCCTCATCCATATCATCGTCAACATCATCATCTTCAACAACACCACCATCAACACCAATTACATCGTCATCATCCTCACCATCATCCTCTTCAATAATATCATCAATGGTCATTACAACACCATCCTCATCATCGGAGCTGTGCATGACCAGCACTTCCTCCTCCTGATGTGCTGCCTTTGATTGCGACTTGGACTGTTGCGGATGTTGCGGCGTACGATTACCAACATCACCATTAAACTTTCCGCTTCCACCGCAGGAATAATCAAAATTCGTGCGTGTTGCTTGTTTATTACTGACCGTTGTCAGATGGTGCTCATCGCCTGAGTTATCATCATCGTCGTCCTCATCCTCTTCGTCGTCCTCGTCTTCATCATCTTCGTCGAGATCCTCGACATTGCCATCATCTTCAATTACCTCTTCAATGAGATCATCATCGTCATTGTTATCATTTTCAATGGCGTTTGTGTTGTTGTTGTTTTGCTGATTCAGTTGCTGCTGTTGTTGTTGTTGTTGTTGCTGTTGTTTCTGGAGCAGCTGCTGTTCAACTACATCTTCCTCATCGTCGGCATCATCATCTTCATCCACATCCTCGTCCTCATCCTCATCTTCATCATCTTCATCATCTTCAACGGTTGAGCTATCCTCATCATCATCATCACTATCGCTATTATCATCCATTTCACTGTCATCCTCATCATTTTGATCCATGTTATCATCATTTGACTGTTCATCCCGCTTGGGTAACTCATTCTCCTTCTTTCCGTCCTCCACCACTTTAATGGCCTTGGAAACCTTAGCTGTTGGTGTCGCCGCCTTTGCAGTTAAATCAGCATTCTTGTTGGTTGACGCTGGTGTCAATGCAGCTTCCTTGGAGGCCACTGCCACAGGCACAATCACTTCTTCCTTAAGATGGTTATTGATGTGGTTAATGAGCTTCTCTTTGCGTGACAAATATTCGCCGCACAGATCACAACCCCATTGGAATGGACAAAATGGCCGGACAACCTTTGCTTCCGCCAATTTATGTTCAATCCACTGCTCCTTGGTTTCAAATTGCAGATCACAGCGGCGACATTTGAGTGGCTCATCCACTTCAATCACTGGCGGCTCTGGAAGATTGCTGACCTCGTGCTTGTGCAGTTCATACATGTGGCGTCGCAGGTTGTTGTTGCTTATGAATGTGGAGGCGCAGTACTCGCATTTAAGTTCACGTTTTCGCTTCATCGACTTGAACGAGGTCGAGCTGGTCGACGTGTTGTTTCTCTGTTGTTGTTGCTGTTGCTGTTGCTGTTGCTTCTGGCTCTGTTGGTTGGGCATCAGGCCGACAGCATGAAGCTCGCGTAGATGAAGCATCGACGATGAGCTCAGCGAATTGTTGTTGTTGTTGTTGCTGTTGTTCAGCGTCGCTTCGCCGTCTGTGATGGGATTCTAAATGGTTTACAAAAATGAAAAAAAAAGATTAATAATCGATTCGCATAGCATTGCACCACGACATGTGGCGGTGCTCCATAGGTACATGTATGTTCGAAATAAAGTTGTTCATTTGATTTTGATTTGAATTTTAGTCTTCGTTTTGTTAATTTTTTGCGACTGGTGCGGAGGCAACAAACAACAAACTTATATTCCACGCACACGAATGGATCCCGCAACGGAAGGGGATCCATCCACAGATTCACCTCGCTGCACAAGTCCAAAAAGCTCACCTGCTTGCTATCACCTCTGAAATGCCACTTGCGATGCACCTTGAGCGCAATCACCTGGGGGAACGTCTTTGTGCATAAATCGCACGCGTACTCTCCGTTCTCATTTTGACGCTCCACCTGAAATTGTCCAGCATCGGCTGGACCATCATCGAACATAGCAGCCAATGGATTATCCACATACAGCTCTTGTTCGTGCTTCTGTATGTGCTTGCTAAACATCTCCTGATCGGTAAAGCGTGCACCACAAATGGTGCATGCCACCTCTGGAATGCGTATCTTTATGGAGCTAGTGTTAATAGTGTTTGTGTTGCTTGTTGGGGGAGCAATGGCGTTGCCTCCATTGCTATCGCTGCCGCCACCACCACCCCCTCTAGAGCCGCCGCCGCCGCCACCGCCACCACCACCTCCACCGCCATCATCAATCATCATAAGCTGATCATCATCTTCGTCCTCCTCATCATCGTCACCAGTTTTGTGCTTAAATATTCCGCGTTGCTGCTGCATCTGATGATCTTGCTGATGTGCGCCGGTGGCGGTAATGGGCTTTCGGTTGCATGTGGGGGTATGATTCTCCAACATCTGACGGTCGAAGAACATCTTGCGGCATAGCGTGCACTCGGCTGGATCTGGCACCTGTGGATGCTTCTTATAGCGATGTACCTAAAGGAACAAAAAAGTCAAGTACCTTCCGGCCATCCAAAATATCTGTTGGACACTCACCCAGAGGCTCTTGCGGCCACTGTACACATTGCCGCAATCCTTGCACGAATAATCATTGGAGTCGAACTCATCGTGCGAATTGATGTGGATGGCCAGCTTCTTGTTGGTATTAAAGTTGGATGGACAGTATTTGCACTGGTACCAATAGAGCGGAAGAGCTGCCGAAATGCCAGACGTGTCGGCGAGACTGCCCGAGGTAGCTGTAGCGGTTTTGGACGACTTGACGGAGTCATTGGCGCCTGTTTGGGATTTGTGGACACTGCGTTTGTGCTGCTGCAGTTCCATTTCACAGCTGTAGACAATGGAGCACACATCGCACTCGAACTGCTTCACAATCATCTCATCCTTGATGGCACGTCCGTGCACCTTAAACAGATGCACCTTCAGACCCTTCTCATAGGCAAACTCCGCATTGCATAGCTTGCATTTGATGAACTGGACATTCTGTACATGATGATCGGTGAGCATATGGTAACGATATGATTTTTTTGAGCTGAATCTGCGCTGGCAGATGCGACAACGCATTCGCCGGAACCGGCGATCTGCCGCCTGATCCAAGCTTCGTCGAAACACTGCCTGCTCATGGGGCGTTTGATTGGCCATCGCCGGTGGCAAACTTACGCTTCTGGGCACTGCCGTGGAAATCGATCCTGTTGATGCGCCTGAACTCTTGTTTGTGGCCCCCGCTGCTGTGATTACTGTGGCTGTTATTGCAGGCGTCACTGCACACGACGATGATACCGCTGGCTCGAGCGGCGGTGTAGCGGTAATGGTTAACGATTTTGGTGTCATCCGATTGGCAGCTGCAAGCGCCGCATTTGTTGCCGTGGAGGCGGTGTAATGTGACCGCATGTGATTCGATAGACCAATGTTATTGCTGAACACCGCATTGCAGATTGGACACTCCTTCTGTTGGTTGGCGATGCTTGCGTTTATGCTGCTATTGTTGCTGCTATCATCGAGTCGCATCTTCTTGGCAATGCTTCCGCCTTCGTCCTCGTCATCATCTGCAAAAGCAAATACGAATTCCAAATTAAAACAGAAGAAAAAAAAAGGTAGTCACAAAGCCACGCAATGACATCCACGAGACGAGCACACACACACACGCACAGTAGTCAATGGCTGAAGACCATATCCGATCCTTTCCAATGTGGATCATGGTCGGATATGAATCTTCGAAGCTATTACTGGAATTATTGATGGAATTGGACGCATGTTGCATACAGAACGGCAGCACAGGACATCACACTGAGGGCGCTTAACATAAAATTACCGATTGTCCCACCATTTGTTATGGACATCAAATCCTTCATCACATAATCGTAACGTCCTGTATAGACATTTGGTGTACTGCCATCCGCTAACTTGACCGCATCCGCATTCACAATATACTCAAAGCCACCTGAATGTCGATTCTTGTCCACTCCGTGGACATTGATCATGTGCTCGCGCAGGTATGAGATGCGTGGATAGCCTAAGCCGCATCGCACGCATTTGTATGTTTCGGGAAGCTTATTTGGATGCTTCGATTCCATATGCCGCAGCACATTGTTGTAGTTGTTGTACTGTTGGCCACAAATTGGACACACTTGCGGCATGCGTGAAAAATACTGTGATTTTGGAGCATCTCGATTGCCAGACATTGATCCGCCTCCAGTCCCTGATCCTCCCGCCAATAGCTTGGGCGTAGATGTAAGCGGTGCTCCTGCAGCGTTGTTATTAGTGTTGCTGCCACTGCTGCGCGATTCATCGTTAGATGATTGACCAACAGCGATGCCGAGTGCACCCAATAGACTCCGTTTGCCAGGTGAATGTTCCATGCCGCTGTTGGCAGACGCATTATCACTGCTCACACCACCCAAGTGATCCTGATACACATGGTCAAGAAACCGCTGATGTGTTTCCAGCTTAGCATCGCAGGTCATGCATCGTAAGCGCACAATGCAATCCATGTTGTTGTAGTGACGTCGTCGATCCACTGGATCGGCAAAGTCCAAGCCACAGAAGCTGCATTGTATCGAATTGTTATCCTTGCGCTGAACATCCGCGTGTTTATCATACACGTGAGTGCGGAATTCGTGCTTTGTTCGAAATCCTTTCGGGCAGAGTTTGCACTCATAAAGTTTGTTAACCAGCAGCTCCTTGGCGCGCAGCTTCTCTGGCCGATCCAAGGATGTGTCATGTGCACCTAACGATGATACACCCAACTGCTGCTGACCCGAACCGTCGGTTGCATACCCAAACGAGGGTAACTTGGTACGCAGTGCATTGAGCACACGGTATAGATTGATGCAGTTGCGCTTCTTCAAGTGTGAGATGAACAGGGCTTTGGAGTCGTTCATCTTGAGGCAATTGAAGCACAAGTTGCGCGGCAGCAGGGGATACTTTTTGCGGACATGCGCCATAAAGTTTTTGTAGGTGCTGAAGTATTTGTTGCAACACCGACAGGTCATTGTCTGATACTGTTCCAGGAACTCACTATTCTTTTGGAGAAAATCAACTTTCTCACGTGTCAGCAGCTGTTGGTATTGCTCTGGATTTTCGTAGTCATAGCCACCGTTCTCGCACTTAATGAACGTATTCATCACCACCTGACGGTACTTCTGGGCAGATATGTTGCCGCCAGCGGCAGCTTTTGTTGCTTCTGCTGTGGCCGCTGCTGCGGCTGCGGCACGCTGTATCTCCAAAGCGGCAGCCAATGCTGGCGTTGGTTTCGTGATTGGCGTATTATTTGGTGAGTCCGTCGACAGCTGGAAGAGATTGGGATGCAGATTGCGTTCATGACGCCGCGCATTCGCACGCGTGGAGAATTGCAAGCTACACGCCCGACAACTGGCAACCTTTGAGTCCCCAGCGGCAGCCACATTTGCCACTGCTGTAGCAGGCAGCGATGCCGCAACTGAAACCGCCGTCACGCCGTGCTGCACCGTGTAATCATAGTCGGAGGTCTGTAGATACAAATGTAGAGTAATTGAGTTTTAGTCATAAAATTTCGACACATGGATGAGTCCGAAAAAGTATATAAAAGTTTCCAACATGAAGAATGATCCGTTTAAAAATATTACTTTTGTTCCTAGATTTACATTGAATCATTTACTCACCATTAGTGGCACATCGCCCTCATGCTCGGAGCGCTCTAGGAACATGGTAGGATCCATCATATCATCGGACTCGTCAATGCATTTCATTTGAAAGTCATCGTCCGTATCATCCAGTGGCTCGTCCTTGATGTGAACGGCAGGCAGTGGCTGTAATTGAAATTTTTTTTTTTTTTTTTATAAATTTAACGTGCTTGGACTTTGTTTTTCTCAAATATAACTTTAACAACAAAAAAAATGGGCACCGGCTCATGAACTAGTGCAGAAAAGGGATCAAATGTATGTGTCTTGTGTACCCTTGCGAATGCACGATACAATTACATTATAAGAACAACGCCTAAAAAAACGCAGCTGCTGGGCGGCGCTCTGCAGAGTCACTGGCATGAGCAGTGGAGTCGCAACTGCGGCAGTGACAGACAAAGACGCTGACGCAACGGCAGTGGCACTGCTAGTTATTGTTGTAACAGGAGCAGAAGGAAGGGGAGGCGGCGGCGGCGGTGGCGGTGGTGGTAGTGGCGGCGGTAAGACATTGCCGTGTCTTTGACTCGGATTCTGACTCTGATTTTGGTTTTGGTTGTAATCAAATGGTTGCGACAACGGCAGAGGCAACGACGACACTTCGGCACCAGCAGCAACAGCTGTTGTCAACACAGGTGCTGACGGTGGTGGGGGTTGTGATGGCAGTGCCGGCAGCGGTGGAACTGCAATGTCCAAGGGCAAGTACAATTTAGGCTTGTGTTTGGGTAAACGCTGAACAGTTGCCGACTGTTGCAAACGTCGTGGTTGACGCACACGCCTTTGACGTTGATGCTGTGCTGACTGATGGTGATGATGTTGTTGTAGCTGACAATGATGTTGCTGCCTGCCACGCTGTTGCTGCTGCGGCTGTTGTTGTTGATGATGCTGCTGCTGTTGCTGCTGCTGCTGCTGTTGTTGTTGTTGATGATGCTGATGGTGGTGGTGTGTTTGATATTTGCGTTGCTGCTGATGCTGCGAAGTTGTCGTTGCCAAAGTTGTCGAGGGCACCTGTAATAAAAGGGTCTGCAATGTTTGCTGTGGCTCCGCCGCCCCGCTCGATGTTCTTGCTGGTTGTTGCTGCTGTTGCTGTTGAAGCGGTTGTTGTTGTTGTAACTGTTGAAGCTGTTGCTTTGGACTCACATAGACTGTTAAAGATTTTCGTTTCTTCAGCGAGGGTATGCCATCCAAAATGTTGCTTGCTGTCTTTTCCGCTGTAACCGCCGAATCTTTATACTCGGATTGCTGCTGTGCCTGGTCAATGGTGCTACCATTTTCGGCCCTATTTAAATCCAAGTACGCTAAGAGTGACTGCTGGCTGCTCTTATCAGAATCCAACCATTGCCATTGCTTTGTCTGTGAGCTAAGACATCGATTCTTAAAACTCTGCCAAGAATTTAAATAACTTATGCAGGCATGGCAAATATGTAGCGACAGACGATCCGATGGAGTGATCTGCAAACAAAAGAAAATAAAATTTATTATAAATATGATAATATTATCATTTTATATGCTTTGATTGTTTCCTTTTGAACTTTAAATTGTTAAAAAAAACCGATAGTCCAAAAAAATCGCAAGAGTTACAAAATTAAAGTATCGATTGTCTTCGATGACTTCGTACTTGAACGATTAAAAAACGATTTTATAATTTTATATATGAATATCTTTTTATAAATACCATATATATTATAGTTTTGTAATACCATGGAAATTTTAAAAGTTTAGTAAAGAAATAAGGATAATTTACTCCTGACAGATACACTTAGACAATTTGAAGAAAAAAACATGTTGCCGCAACCCACAAAATTTTCCCTGTATACCATTATTATTCATATTAGTACAGATGTCAAGAGAAGTCACTGGCATAAAGCAACACACAGCCCCATCTAAATCTCAATCCTCTCACCACATGTCCAGCCGGAGGTGGTATGAGTTTTATTCATCGATAGCCAACGAATTCTAAGCTTTCGTGAAGAAGATATGAGCAGCCCAGGCTTACTTCTACTAGTCAGTTAATGTCAATGACCTGTGCATAATTATATGCAAAACTCTGTGAACAGTAGCCCACACTCCTGGACATACAACAGTGTAATTCAAATGCATGTCCCATGTCCTTTGCCTGATAGCATTTTGTGTGCGCATGTATAAGTTTGTATATACTAGAATCATGAAAATATACACACATGCTTATATACTTTTCTATGTGTTGCTGACCGATGCACATAAGGTACATAAACGTCTTAATCTTGTTGTTGTTTTAGCTGGGGCTTTGTGTTTGCGCATAATTTGCTTTTAATTGTGTGTGACATGGGACCATTTTGGCTTTTCAATTAAAAGTATATACATATACTTATGTACATAAATATATAAAGATACATATTGTAGTGTTTACACAATAAAGAAGCAATCATTCAATTTAATTTTATTCAAAACTTTAATATTCTACTTCAGTGTGTGCCAAACACAACAATGTTAAAAAAAATATATATATATATCTGTTTTGTCTTTTCCTTTTTATTTTAAAATAATAATGTTAACCAATTATTAAATTGTTTTTTACAAGACAAAATAAACCGAACTTAATATATATCGAGTTATACATTTAACACATGATCCAACAAAACTATCGATAACAGAATGACTTTCAGATACAGTATCCAAACAGTAAGGTAAAAATGTTCAGAAAAAATTAAAATTAAAGCGCGACAAATTTTAGTAGTTGTTAACAGAAACTTTAAGTTTAAGTTTATTCATAGGGTGCTAAGTAGGTAAGTATATATGTATATACAAGAAGATGCAATATATTCTTTAATAAGCGAACACTTTGAAGTGGCTCCGTACTTATTTATATTTGTATATACATACACATATAAATGCATATTAATATATGAATGTATGTACCGTATTTTTGCAACTTTATGCTTGTGAGCTTTTACTCTTTTGTTTTGCGTACTGTCCTTTGAGCTAACACCCCCTGCGGATGTACTCGTTTGTTTGTATTTGTGCACATGTCGTTTTACGTACAAATGCATGTACGCTTATGTACCAATGGCTTATGTACGCACTTGAGTCCTAAAATTCTCATCTCATAGATATCGTCCCCTGCTGCAACTTGCCTTTGAAGGGTTTCGATAATATGTTGTTCATTCACCTTTCCTCCCAACCAACTAATAAACCCTTGTTGTACACACCCGCACATCGACATCCTGTTGGGCACATATCTCGAAATGGTGGTAAATTTGCAATCTGATGCAAAGTTGCCAACAGCGACAACAAAAATACAACAACAACCTTAAAAACAAGGAATTAGAGTTGATTTTAATAAACAATTTCTTGGAAATGAAGAAACAAGTCTTTATTCTTGCTTTTTCTGGGGGTAATCATTATGACCGTTAAATGGAAGTCGTGTGAACGCATCCTATCGACAAGTGACATGAAGCCAACAAATAAGGACATATGGGAAAAGAGCTAATTATGCAGTGTTATGTAAATTAATATAAATTAATAAGATAAAATATCTTTTTTAAACAATTTTTTAATGTTAATAATTTTTCGTTTTTTTTTTAAACTTTTTTTCTGGTTGAACGTAACAGGCATTCATGTGCTGCAAAGGGTACGTTGTATCGAAAATCAGGCATGCGTTTTAGAAAGTTGAAAAGGAAATCTTTCATCCATCAATAGCCACAGCCACAACAGGCAAAAGCAGCTGCCGCAATGGACAGCTGCTGCTGGCCACCAGGTGCAACAATCATCATCAGCGTCGCCATCCAGGCACAAAGACAGAGATGCTGGCCAGAATTAAAGAGCGTCTCAGGCATAGCCTGTCCAGCAACGCCGCATGATCTTGGACCTGAACGAGTTTCGAGTTCTTTTTGTTGTTGTGGTTCCTTTTATTTTACCTTCATTGCCGTATTTGCTTTGCGTCCTTATTCGTTGTCAGCTGTGTATGTGTGTGTGTGTGCATGTCCACTTCGGCACAAGTAACCCTTGACAAGCAGGGCCGATCCTCATCGGTTGTTGTTGTTGTTGTCGTCGTATTAAGTTACATAGAATTGTTATAACAATAACCCACAACTACTGTAAACGTAAGTCAAGTGCATTTGCCTATAACAGAGGAATCGATACTTCACTTTGTTATCGATTCTATGCAATTCAATAGAATATTTTCATTGCATAGTGCAATATTGTGCTTTCCCATTGGAGTTTTATCAGTGTCATCTCTTTCTACCTTTTCAGCGATCTTTTCTGATCAGAGAAAGTTTTTTTTTGCCTGAACCTAAGTAGGGTTTGGGTATGGGCTGTTGATGATGTGTATCCGAAATTCGATGCGGGACCCAGGCAACTGGCAACAACTGCAACTCCATGCCCATTTCATGCGCACCAGGTTAATCTGCTTGAACACCGACCGAAAGCCACTCGCATGTTGTACGTTTGTATCTGCCCTGCCCTCTGCTATACTCTGTTTCTGTATCGGTTTGTGTGTATATGTGCGCAAGTGGTCCGCCTCCAGATAACAAGCGAACCGCACAGCGATGACGCCAACCAAATGGTCGCTTGTATGGAAGTCTGTATGTGTGCTTGTGTGTGTGTGTATATTGGTTGAGCTGCTGGTTACTGGAATATTCACCATGAAATCGAGCCAAAGCGAAACCAAAGAGCAACCCAGTGCCAGTACCAAGCACACGCAGCAGCAACGTGCCGACGACGACGATGACGCCGACGTAGATGATGATGTCGTTGCCGGGGGCGCAGGCCAAAGAGTCGCGTCGCGTCGAGCAGCAGGCAACCATTTTGTATGTTGCCAATGCCGAACGAAAAGTGGATGACGAGGGCGACTCTGGGTTTGCCTGCCCTGTTTGCCTGTCTGGCTGCCTGCTGGCTCTGCTTGGTATGCTGGCTCAGCTGGCCCTGTGTGCCTCTGCCAAATGAAAGAATCAATAACCGAGCTGAGCAAGCACCAGGCTAAGGCAGGCAACAAAGCGAAGCTAGCGAAGCCCACAAATCCAAAGGCAGTTTCATTTTGCTCTTTCTTTCTTCACTTTTTTTTTTCATTTTGCGTATTCCCTTTTGTGCGGCTGCTGCTGCTTCTGTGCCCCAGAGGTGCCTGCACCGGATATCATGAGCCCAGCGAGGAGTCACAAATGGAAGCCAGTGAAGGACACGACAGAGCGCGCGCGCGTGCATGAAGAGAGCTGAGAGAGGCATCACGGAAAAGTGGAAAGGGGCAAAGCTGTGGAACGGGCACCTTGAGAGTGAACGGAAATAGACTGGACTCTGCGCTGATGCTGATATAAATCGAGACTTGGACCAGACTCTGGGCTTTATGTTATACTAGGATTGAGACTGGTACCGAATCTGGAATTGCGAATGGGGCTGGGTCTAAAGCTGTGGATGGGGTTGGGACTGGGACTGGGACTGGGACTGACTCTGGGACTGAGACTGAGACTAAGACTGGAACAGGAACTGGACAGCAGGTCTGCCATGCGGAGATATCGCAGTACAGTGGCTATGAATTCCATGGAAGCGAGGCGAGCACAAAAATTATACGTAATTGCTCTGGTGCTGGGCAGGCACAGCGGCAGCAGCCACACCACAGACGATATGAAACGAACCAAGCGCGACCCAAGCTGCTCCAAGCACTCAAACACTTGTACATATATATTATATATATGTATATATATATATATATAATATATATATATATATATATATATATATATATATATATATATATATATATATATGTATTTATATATATATATGCATGCCTCTACCTTCCCTAGTTCGTTCGCTCTCAATCTCATAGACGGTGACGGCCTCGAAAATTTGTTGTTGATGGGTGCTCGGGCGCCGCTGCCGCTCATTGCTCTCTGCGTTTTGTGCTGTTTATTCGTGTCGTGCGTTCTGCTTAGTGATGGACGCTTACCAAAATCTTAAAACTCAAAACAAAATGCTGTTAAAAACATTTTATAAAATTCTTTAACTATTGTTTTACTTTTCAGAAATATTAAAAGTCATAAGCCCAAAGCTATAAGTATTAAATCTATCATTACGCAATAGTAAAAATAAAAAAAATTACTTCAGATTTGCAAAATGTAAGCATTCGATAATCAGTGGGCAATTACATTATAACGCCCATCTCTAATCTTTATGAAGAACGAAGAGTTTAGGAATTGGTGGCAAAGAAGAAGAAAAGGAAGAAGAAGCTTTAAAATTTGTAAATAATAAACAAAGAGCATAGCTTGCTGTTATTATTTATTATGTATGTATGATCGGTCACTCTTGTTTCTTGCCGGCCAATTTTAACCTCAATCCGCTGCACGGGAATAGGAACGGAATACGGCAACGAATCCCAGCCACGCCAGCTGCCCATGGTTGCTGCTTAACCCATGCCAACGTAGCACACGAAATGCCGATGACGACGTTGACGATGACAACGTCGGCAATTGAGAAGCGAGTGAGCAGCGCAAGCGACAAACCAGCCAAGCAAGCAAGCAGCAGCTAGCGAGCCACAGGCAACGCCAGCGACAACCACAACGACAAAGTTACACCAATACCAATAAATGGCGTTGGCCGTCGCGTCGTCGGGCATCGTGACTTGGCACTTCAAGCAAAGCCACCAGGCAAAAGCAGACGGCACAGACCCGGAGCACACATAGCATGGACAACCGAACACTCGATTCCGATTCCGTTTCCAATGATGATGATGTTGCTCACGGGCAATGAGTACCACTAACAGGGGACTGGGTATACGGGGGTATCGGGTAGAGGAGTATGCTGCAGCTGGCAACGAACGAAACAACGTTTGGCTCGGTCTCGTCGTCATCATCGTCAGCGCTTGCACAATCAAATGGGGCCAGCAGCTCATGTCTGATGAGGCATATTTTACTTTTGGTTTCGTATATAACCTCACTTTATTTTATTTTTTTTTCATTTGGGTAGCCAAGCAAAGCTGGACGAAGTTGTTCGTGCTAATAGAAATGTGTTATCGATTACACCTACACAGGAAATGCACGGGATTCATGAAATCTTCTGATGTTCATTTAGGTATATGACCCATCATCATCATTATCATGAGCATCCTCGGGTGTGGCAACCGGCCGCCTGCTCCGGCTCCGGTTCCAGACACAGAGTAAATTTAAACGAATATTGTGTGTATAACTATTTCGGTATGGGAAGGAACACAAGCACCAGTAGCAGCAGGTAGAAATCGCGTCGCTGTCGATATCGATGCCAATGTAGATGAGTGTGTTACGTGTATGTATCGTCGACTCTCTTGGTCTACTTCCCTTTGTCTACTCATCTACTTACCTTGATATTTACGCAGTTATGTATTTTAGTGGACAGTGGCTCCTTATCGGCCGCATAACTGTTAATTATTGAAATGCATTCACTGGCAGGGGCTATACACAAGCGACAGCAGCTTTTTCGTAGACGCTGGGTTTGGTCTTCCACTGCTGTCGTCGCTGTATTCCCAGTTCCCGATACAGGTCCTCCTGCTGCAGCAGCAGCTATTGTTGCTGCGGCAGCGTCACACATTTTAAAATCAAAATTTTAGCTTTATTGTTGCTGCTTGTGTTCTTTCTTGTTTTGTATATTTTGCACGTTTTCACTTTTATTTTGAATAGGGGCGCACAACGCGTGAGCGTCACAGCCGATTCCTCTCACTTTTTTTTTTTTTTTTTTTTGCAAAATGGTTTTTGTCGCCTCGGTTTCGCGATTGCGGACACTTTTCCGTCGTTTCGTCACATTTCACATCTGCTAATGCCTGTGTACGGGCATAAGGTATCAGAAAGTAAAAGCACCTCCGTCGTAGTCGTTTGTCCGATTGTGTTTTGTGTAGCAAACAAAATTACACAGAAAAAAAAAGAAATGAACGCAACGAGACGAACGACTTCCAATGTGGACCTCAGGAAACGCACGTCCGAACTTTGCGGCGAAGCAACAACAAATGATAAGTGTTGCAAAAGTAATCGATGGCACTGCTATACAGCTTATCGATGATGGCTATCGAAGTGTAAGTTACACACGCTTATCAGCAACTAGCACACCACAGGACTACATTATTACATATCGATTAATTTTAGTCGACTAAGCTTAAGAGTATTTACAGCAGCCCTTAAATAGTCTGTTAAGTTGAATGCACAATAACACCCTGTTAATGAGGTTCAATTAACAGAGGCATCGATTCTTAGTAGATAATGTAAACATCAAATACGATGCTTTCAGATGCCATATTTAACTATCGTTTCAAATCAGCTGTTTTACGTTATCACATATTTTGTTTTGTGCTCTTTGTTTTGAAGAAAGTAATTACGAATTCCAATGCTTTAAATTGCTTTGACATTAAATTTATTAAATATATGAAAGAATATTTGGTCACTTATAAATCACGAATTTGGTACAAAGATATGGAAGAAGTCAATTGCGACCCACTATACGTTGAAGAATAGATATATATGTATATCCTATATATATAAAAATATACATATATAATGTAAATTTTCATATATATTCTAATTTTTATATATATATATAATATAATTTAAATAATTTTAAACAATGCAAATTCAAACTTCATTCATTCATAAATAATTTTTTGTTGTCCAAGGTAAATGGAATTAGTTGACTATCGTGAAGAATCCGTTACTTTCAGGTTCTAAAAAATCTAACGGTCTATTAAACTCATTTTGAATGAAATTATACTTAAATATTCTATTAACATTTAATTGATTGATAATTTATTATAAAAATCATAATTAAAAACAAGAGCAATTAATTAAAATTATGAAATATAATATTTATGTATGTTAAAATCTAATCATATTAAAAATCAGTATAACAAAAAATAATTGAGTCATTCTAAAGAATCGTATTGAATATATATGTATAAAAAGTATGCGGCTTTCGTTTTCTTGAAAATGTGAAAACAATTAAATATAAATTACTGTATTTTATATTATATATGATTTTTTTGATATTGTATTTACTAAAGATTACAGTCTAATTGGCTTATAATTTTAGGTTCAGCATTATTAAATGCTAAATAAAATATTACTTCTTTAACAAATATAAATATGCACTTTATTTAAGTTCAGTACAATTATAGATTCTATGCTATAAGATGAATGACAAGAATAACTTATAAGAAACCTAGGATTAGGGTTCGCCTTATTGAGGTAAGAATATGACGTGTCGTTTTAGATTATGTTGGTACCTCTAAGAGCAATCATCAAAATATGTCCATAAATCTTTTCGCAAATTAATTAAACCCTCATAAAAATAGAAAGTTAATAAAAAAAAAAAAACAAGTCATTAGCGATAAGCCAAAAATGTCTGTCTAGAGCAAAAGGCATTGTCAGGGCTCAGCTTTACCGCCCCCCACTAATATCAGCCTACCGAAAGTGCAAAGGGCGTTCACATAAATAATTCTGGGGTCCAAAAATCGACCCTCCAACTGATCTCAGCATCCTTTAATGTACAGTGGGTCGAAATTGATTTTTTGCATCTCGAGTGTTCGCTATGTCATTTATCACATTTATTGCTGACCGGAAGGCGTGGATAGCTTCTATATATTCGAAATTAAATAACGATAACTAAAATAAGCGCGTTTTAATTTATCACCCGCCTACGGCCAAAAAGAGTAAAATAAAACCTTTCTTTTTGCAAGCTATTGCATTTTCAATACAGTAAATACATCTTATATGCACCAACAAACTCATGTCCCTCAATCACCAATCGTACTCCGGTAATCTCATGCACTGCCGTTTCATCCATGTGTGGATAACTGTAGCGTTTGTATACACAAGTATATTGATTGCGATAATAGAGCCGAGTCCAAAACGCATGTTCTGAGAGCTTTGCATTCTCAGTCTTATTTGGCTATATATATATGAACATATATGTATATAAATATACATCAAGTACTTATATATGTATATATATGTGTACGTACATATACTTAGTTATACTTATCTGGCTTTGGTTCCACATTAATTGCTTATCACTAAGCACAAGTCTGGGTAGTCTGCGAACACCGGCTGCTGTTTGCCGGCTATAAAAAGATTCCTGGTTGACTTCATAGACTTCAGTTTACATACATTGTGTGTTCGGACAGGGTCCTGGTGTTCAATCCTTAAACGAGATCAAGAAGAAATATACAAGTCTTATCCACAAGGTATATAACAGAATTGAAGGGCAAGCAAATAATTCGCATCGTTCAAAAATGGGCAATATTTAATGATTTGAATCCTTACTATTTTCTGAATTCCATAAATGCTTTTCAAAGTGAATTCTTACAATTTGTGTTAAGTTAAAAGATGTCAATCAAAGCTTTCATCTGCTTTTTTTTATTTTTTTTACCATTGCCAACTCGTAGAAGTTCTAAGATTTCTATTATTGCTAGTATTGGTTTCAATTTGCCAACTGGCAGAGCACTTGCCAAGTGTTTCCCTTCTATGGGACTTATTTACTTGAAATAATAGCCCTTTTATAATGAATTGCATTTGTTTATGTGTACGTTTATATTAATAAACAGTAATTTGATTATCTTTACAGCTCGCCTAATGAGCTTTACCACAGAACACCCTTGAGCTGCTAATTGTTTAAACATAATTTGGTTTTAATTACAAAATAATTAAAAGTACTGTAATTATTAGCTACTCACTGAATTTTTCTACATCTTGTAACACAATTGTAGCCGTTAGTTTTTTTTTTTTGTTTTTGTTTTTTCTCATTTGTTTTCTGCGCCAGTTTCATTGAGCCGCAAATTTTGATCAAGCCGTAGTCTAGTTTCAATCCATTTATGCATATATCTATGTTATGGGACAGCTGTGAATGTTACGCTGTTAAGTCTACAAGTTCAATAACAGCTTCAAAACGAGCAACAAAAACAAGTAACTGCATTTAAAGCCAAGTTTAAAACCGCAGTCAGCGGCCTGGGCAAGTGAAGGGCATGACGTCACAGAAGTTTTCGACTAAGTCGACATTTGAAGTAAGATAATAATAAACTCGAATTTGCACTTACGTTCGTCATTAGTGAACTTTTGTTTAATAATAAATACACTCAACATCGACAGCGTCCACTTCAGTTAACAACTACAACTCAAACACGCCTGTTGAGCCTCCAAGTAACGGCAGTATCAAAAACTCGAAATTTAAAAAATGCGGACAAAGTTAGCATCGTTACTCGTTTGTTTTTTTATTTTTTCATTGTGCAGTAAAACGGTAATTGTGTTCAGTGATTCTTTGTTTACCTTGACCTCATCGCTTGTAGATGTAGAATTTTAATTGATTCAACTTTTTATTGTAATCAAATCAACGTTCTGTTTTAATTTTATAATTTTTTTTTCTCTTTGTTTAGATGTCGTACAAAGTAGAACCACTTGCTGATTCGTATGCCTTTTTAGGCGAGGGACCCCACTGGGATGAGGCCAGACAAAGCCTTTACTATGTAGATATTGAAAGGGCAAACCTCCTACGTTACGACTACAACCAGGATAAGGTATACAAGGCAAACATTGAGGGTGAACAGCTGGCTGGATTCGTTCTTCCCATTGCTGGAAAGCCCGAGGAGTTTGCCGTTGGCTGTGGCCGACGCGTTGTCATTGTAAACTGGGATGGTGTTGCGCCTGTGGCCAAAGTAGTACGTACTCTGTTCGAAGTACAGCCGGAGTATAAGGAAAACCGTTTCAATGATGCCAAGACTGATCCACGTGGTCGTCTATTTTGTGGAACTATGCGCTACATTGGTGATGAATTTATTCATCGTCACGGCGAGCTGTACAAATGGGAAGCTGGAAACAATATCTCAGTGGTTAAAAGCGATGTTGGTATTTCCAATGGTCTTGCCTGGAACGAGAAGACCAAGAAATTTTACTACATCGATACCACAGATTATGAAGTCAAGTCATACGACTATGACTTTGATACTGGCGTAGCCAGCAATCCCAAGGTTGTCTTCAATCTACGCAAGTCAAGCCCCAGCGATCATTTGTTGCCCGATGGTATGACTATCGATACTGATGGTAACATCTATGTAGCCACATTCAACGGTGGCACCATCTACAAAGTTGACCCCAAGTAAGACAAGATCCCATGCTCATATCAGCCTAGGTACTAATCATGTTTTATATTTATTCCCAGTACCGGCAAAGTATTGCTTGAAATTAAGTTCCCCACTAAGGAGATTACTTCTGCTGCATTTGGAGGACCCAACCTAGATATTCTGTACGTCACCACTGCGGCCAAATTTGATCAACCATCACCAGCTGGAACAACCTTCAAGGTGACAGGTCTGAATGCCAAGGGTTACCCCGGCGTTAGTCTAAAACTTTAAAAGAATGTTGTAAATTTGAATCTACGAATCCTTTAAACCCTCGAAATGTTGCCAAGAAAATTACCAAAAAATTTGTTATTCAGTTGTGACAATTTTTATTGAATATAATTAAATACACGTTGTTAAAATATTGACAAAAAATCTATTGTTTTAACATAAACATAAATAAATGACAATTTAATACTTTCCATTGCTTAGGAGCCAACTGTGAACTATCAAAATCTTCAGACAATTTATTAGGATAGAGGTTGCTTGAAAAATATTAAATTATTTATTTATTTATTAAGAGCATTTTTTATATTAAGATAAAAACTCTTGATTCCTACTCGCAAATAATTTAATTCAAATTACATGGAATATATTAGCTTATATAAGATTCGTTCGTCTGTACGTTTATTTATTCATCTTCAGATTCTGATGCTGATTCACTTTCATCTTCACTGCCGCTGGACCGATTAACTCGTAACATTTCTTGAAACTCGCGCACGCGAATTTTCTCGGGCACAATTTGTAATAGAAATTCGAGATTTTTGTTTTTGTTTACCAAATGCGATAAATGCTCGTACTTGAGAGTATCGGTGCTCTGTTTGTTGCAGGATGCCATATATGCTTCCCGGGCCAAATATTGAACGAATTGTTCCGTGCATTTGGTCATAAGAAAAAGAACCTCGTTAGTAATGAGGCCCGTATCCATGGAACTTTTCATGATAGTTCGCACCCGGCTGAGCGGCAAAAATGTATCCGCGCTCGGTTTGCGCTGTTGTTGTTTTTTACTGGCATCAACCATTTTACTTAATTGACTTGAAGAGAATAACTAAAAAACATTTGTGATCCGCCAAACTTCTATCTTTCTAAATTTGCCGCTTTTATAAATAAAGCCGATCTGTTTTTGTTGAGTCTATATCGTAAATAATCGATTCCTGACATATTATTATAGAATAGCTTGCATTGGTTATCGGTTAAACATGCCTATCGAGTACTCAAATATATTTTGCAGCCCTGTTATCATAAGCAACACTTCGATTACTTTCTTGCCTTCTTTATGGTTGTTGTTTCGTGTGTTGACCAATAAATTTTCGTACGCAGCATATTTTTTGACATTTCTTAATTACAAAACGACTAATCACGTATTTAGATCGTATATTCCACCTACGCTTTTGACAGAGTGATTTACTTTGGATAACGCAGTCAACTTAAATTGTATGCGTAGAGCGCAAAACACGTAGTCAAAGAAAAGCCACAGTAAAAAACAGGAATAGGCGACTCGGACCGACTCTTAACGTGAATGTAAATGTGAAAGCAAATCCGCGGCAAGGAAGTGCAACACAATCACATAGATACGAACACGATACAACAAAGCAAAGATAGCAGAACAAAACAGATGTTATAAACAAAAAAGTTATTTGGCGCATTTTGCATGCAAACTTAATACAAATTAAGCTTGCCTATTGTGTAAACAATTAGAATCGAGAAGAATAACGGTCAATCATATCCAAGCAACATCTATAACAGCAGTGGAAGCAACTTTTTTTTTTTTTTAGTTATACTTTTAATTACAAAACTCCGATCCATCTAGCATACACACCTATATAATAATATCATCAATTATCAATATCACATTGGAAGTTCGAGTTGCAGCGACCGCGACAATTAAAAATGGCCGCTGCCTCCGTCAACGTAGGAAATGCAGTGAACGATTGCTTCAGTATCGGTTCCACAGTGCTCTGCACGACTTGTTTCAAGGAAGAAGTGGAGGGAGAGGTTCTCGCGTTTGATCATAACACAAAAATGCTTATATTGAGTATCCTTTTTAAAAAAGAAACAAGACACTTCGATGTTTTGATTGTCCGATCAAAGTGAAAGTTGTATTGCTGTTAATACAGCTTTTTTAATCAATTACTTTACATAATACTTGTCTTTTTGGTCACCTTACATCGTTTTCGAAATCCTTTACCACACTTTGTTCTTTTTTTCTTTGCGTAAAAAGAATGTCACTCGAAATCGGCAGAAGAACTGAGTGATGTTTATGTGATGAATCTATCGCTGTGCAGTAACGTACAGGTAATCAAGGAATGCAATGGTAACTTTGTCGATGATCCGCAAAAGCTTAACCTGGAACAGGTACGAATAAAGTTACCCTATACTTGTTAAATATTTTTATATATGTATGTTCCCTTCTTTGTAGGTTAAAATGCGGCTACGTAAAACAGTAGAAAGAAGACAAGATTATCTCAAGTCCAAAAATGCTGATGTTTCCCCAGAAGCACAAGAGCTGTATAGAGCGATAGCCAAACAACTTGGGGTAAGATCTAATTTATAATATAACCTCTTCGGGGTATAAAAAGTATTTCATATTAATGTTTTTATTTGATTCATACCTGCATTACAGTACAAGGAAGTTTCCTGGCAAGGTACGAACATACAAATTTTAAATGAAGTTACCGTCTCGCCGCCATATCGGGTGGATAATGTAGTATCCAGTTCGAATAATGAAATTTCATGCAACTACATTAAACGAATTGTAAGATTTTCAGTCTTATGCTGACCGCTTTTTAAAACAAATATTTTGTTCTTTTAGATAAAACAGTTTTTCAACACAAGACCTTCGGCGGCTCAGGATAATACACATGCTACAGCCGGTACTTCGTCGGCATCGGTATCGCCCACGTCTTCATCTCTTTCATCGAGTAATGCAGCTTCAGGATCACCGGTTCCCGCTAACTAAATAAAAAAAAATATTTGCTTCAAAATGAATCAAAAATCCCTTGTACTTGGTTGATTGGGTTATCTACTTCCCAATTTAGGCTGAAAGAATGTATTAATTTAGTTGCGTTCATTCATGTTAATAATGTGTTAATATGGTCCACTAACCATATCCGCAAATTTAATGAATCGATAGAAATGATAGCGATTACGGTTATCGCGTATGGAACTTACAAATATCGAAACATTTTTTGTAAAGCTGTGGTGACGTAACAAACATAAATCCCTTATTGAAAAATTATATATTTATAAAATGTCGACCTGAAAGCTACAAAATAAAAGAAATGATATAATTATAAATCCATTTTATGTTTCATTGAAAAAATATTTTATCAAAAAGAGTAATCGAATTGTGGCGCAATTTGATGCTCGATAGTATGTAGGTAATGGTGAATGCGTATATGGTGAATGGCATTTTTGGAAAAAAGAAGCAAAGGCCGCATTTACGTTTGTTTTTGGTGAGATTAAACAGTTGACTGATACTGATTAAAATGGAAGATGTGCAAAAACATAGCGTTCATACGCTTATATTTCGCTCGTTAAAACGCACACATGATTTGTTCGTATCAAATCAGGGAAATTTGCCAGATATAGATGACCGCCTGTAAGTAAATATCAATCAATAATATTTGTAAAATAGACAATATTTCGTGAATTTTTTTTATAGTGAAAAGCTGCGCCGTTCAATTAAAGGGCGGGACACCTACGGCCAGGTGCTTGATGCAGCTAAAAGGACTTTAGAGGCGAAAAAGTTTTCTATTGACAATGGTGAAAAACTTCTCGCCATTACAGACGGTAGCACGGAGTTACCAGCAGCAGTTTCAGATACCAATGTCACAGACAGTGGCGGCGACAGTGTTGTTAAGTACTATCGTGACAAGGAAAAGCCAGCGCTTAATGGCAATACCTCTTTAATTCGGTCTTCTTTGAATAATAACAATGGCAACGGTGGTGCTAGTAACGTTCAACTAATACCAAAGAAAGCACCAAGCATTCCAAAGCCCAAGTGGCATGCACCATGGAAATTATCTCGTGTAATTTCTGGCCATTTGGGTTGGGTACGCTGCATAGCTGTTGAGCCCGGCAATGAGTGGTTTGCCACTGGCGCTGGTGATCGTGTTATTAAGATTTGGGATTTGGCCAGTGGAAAACTAAAATTGTCACTTACCGGTCATGTGAGCACTGTGCGAGGTGTGGCCGTAAGTTCAAAGCATCCCTATTTATTTAGTTGCGGTGAGGATCGTCAAGTTAAATGTTGGGACTTGGAATACAACAAGGTTATAAGACACTACCATGGGCATTTATCTGCGGTCTATTCGTTGGCATTGCATCCCACTATAGATGTACTCGCCACTTCTGGGCGTGATTCAACTGCTCGTATCTGGGACATGCGCACCAAAGCTAATGTTCATACATTAACGGGTCACACAAATACCGTTGCTAGTGTGGTAGCCCAAGCTACCAATCCACAGATCATAACCGGCTCCCATGACTCCACGGTAAGACTATGGGATTTAGCTGCTGGAAAGAGTGTCTGTACGCTCACCAATCACAAGAAGTCGGTACGCAGCGTAGTCCTGCATCCATCATTATACATGTTTGCCTCCGCCTCACCCGATAATATCAAGCAATGGCGATGTCCAGAAGGTAATTTTGTCCAAAACATTTCTGGGCACTCAGCGATTGTCAACTGTATGGCTGCAAATACGGATGGCGTGCTAGTCTCTGGCGGTGACAACGGCACTATGTTCTTTTGGGATTGGCGTACTGGCTACAATTTCCAACGGTTCCAAGCACCGGTACAGCCCGGCTCCATGGACAGCGAAGCGGGTGTATTTGCCATGTGCTTTGATCAATCCGGAACTCGTCTTATTACTGCCGAAGCTGACAAAACCATTAAGATATACAAAGAGGATGACGAGGCCACCGAAGAAACGCATCCAGTCAACTGGCGACCGGAGCTGCTCAAGCGTCGTAAATTCTAAGCAATTCCTAGTTGTATTTTCATTATAGATTATTAGTTGTAAAATAAATGGACGAAGACGTAAATTTCTTGAAAGATGTTTCTTAAATGAATTTTTTTTTTAGAAAGAAAACACAAATTTCTTAATTTATGGAAAAACTGATATTTTGTATCAGCTAAAAAATAAATTTTTTTATCAATATGTATATCTTTTATTTTATTACTTTTTTCTATTTATTTTGAATTTCTTCTTTGCTGCTTTCCAAACTTACTTCTGATACAAACGAATTCCCGAATTTGGAAAAACTAAATTTGAAAATGTATATAAATAATAAATATGCGCCCTTCTCAAGGTTCAATTTTTTTTTATATGCAATTTAAAATTCTTAAAGTAAATGTGCGGCACATTCGTTTTAATTATTGGTATTTTATTTTTTTTTTTTTTTCCATCTTCATAATCAGATTTTTGTATTTTTTACATAAATAAAAGTAATTATCCTTTGCATAAATAATAATAGCATTATCTTTTGTAATGAAATGTGTTAAAATATTTTCTGATTTATTTATTCACTTTTAAGTTAACTTTCATTTGTTTGGTTTGTTTGTTTGTTGTTTGTTGTTTGTTAAGTTTCCTTCCCTTTTTTTTTGCTATAAATGAACAAAGTAAAATCACTAACTGTTAATATAAAGGTTTATTTAATTTTGCATTATCATATTTTATGAATAATATTTTTATTATTATAATAAGTAGGGCTCTCTAGTCATTATCATAATCATTTCATGTATTAAAATCACAAATAATTGTTGTTTGAAACAAATCTTTTCCGTTCTTTGTCTGCTTATACCTCATTCTCTCTTTTTTCTTTTTCATTTTTATAATAAACTATATATTTATCATTTATCATTTATCGTTTCTCTTTTATTTTGTTATTATCAGTTATTCTTTTTGTTTTCCGTTTTGCTCTGCTCTTTAACGCTCATTTGTTTTAGTAAATAGGTATTAATTATCATTACACAACTAGGTATACATATACATATGCATATATTTATATATATGTGTATATGTATATATATATGTATATATTTATATCTTATTTTTACCGCTCTTTACTTTTTCAAGTTTCACTTTCTACAAAATGTCAACAGCTAGTGGATTTAAAGCCTATCCTAGAACTTTGTAATAATTCTCTCCCTTCGATTTCCTTTTCTATTTGCTTTTATTTTTGTTATGTTTTGTTATGATTTGTTATGTGTTATGTGTTATGTTTTGCTTTTCAGTTTCGTTTTCTTTGCTTTGTTTTACCTTGTTTTGTTTACTTTTGATTTTCCTGGAGGCAAAGACCTTAGAATTTTCGATCCACCTTTATATTATCTATAGTTCCATATATCGTTCAATCTCGTGTATATGCGTGTGCGTGTCGCGCGGTTCGGCAACTGCAACGCTTATTTACAGGCGGCCAACTTGGCGATGGTTAAACATATACATAAAGTCTATATATTCATCTTTTTATAAAGTTAATACATTTAAATTATAAATAGAAAAAACAAAAGTTACAACACACAGACATACCCCTACTCACACACAGCCGTTCACTACTCACATACACTCTCACACACACACACACACGCATACATACACACGCACACACCCACACACACATACAAACACACACACTTACTTTTTTAAAGTCTACCCTAAAAATTGAATAACTTTTTAAACATTTTCAAAGACTCTTCAGATCGTTCTGTATAACATGGTATGTATATATATAAATATATTTAATAATTAATTAATTTATATATATAAATATATATACACATATTATATCATGTTATATAACAAATAGGGAACTTTAAAATGCCTTTAACGTATTATGCAGTGTAGCGCTTGCGCATTTCTTGCGATTATTAAAAATGTTATAGGATTTTTGATTATCGGTCGATCGATCGTTTTGTCGGTGCTCACGCGTATATAAATAGGAAATGTGTGTGCGCGCGCGTGTGTGCTGTATGTGTATATATGTTGCGTGCGTGTGTGCGTGTGCGTGTGTGTGTGTGTGTTGGTTGTATATATGTCGATCATGTGGGAGTGAGAGATGTGGTTTAAGCATATTTAAAAATATATATATATATATATATATATATATATATATATATATATATATATATATATATATATATACTAACTAATACAAAGCAATTCACAAAATATATGTATATTTAATTGATTGGCTTTTGCATTGGCTCGAAGCGATTGGCGAAAACATAGCAGAATATACAAGGTTATGACTTAGATTTACAAAAATTAGGTGTTTTGTTGTTGTTGTTGTTTTTTTCTTTCAAAAATCCTTTCTTTTTTTTTCAAAACATGTAGGAGAATAAAAAATAATCTATTGAATAAAAATAATATATGTTTATATTATTAATAACAATAATATTTTTATATTCAACCAAGATATTAAAGTTCATGCTCATCTTTCAACTCCATAGTTTCTTTTGATATCAACGCCAATTTGATTTAACATCGAATGGATTAGATTTTAATTTTCGCTGAACATTTTCCTTTGTTTTTTCACAAGCGATCGAGCAGCCGTTTCCGTGGAAGTTGTTTCTGTTTCTGTTTCTGTTTCGGTTTCTGTTTGTTTTTGTTTTTGTTTTAGTTTTAGTTTTATTTATTTTATCTGTTAATTATGTTGCTTTTATATTAGTTCCTCTATATTATATTATTTAGTATTTTGGAAGCATCCTTCATTGATTGTTTAACAATGACATTAATTGCTTGACCTGCACAACGTTAACGCCTCAAACAAATAAACTTCGCCCACCGTCAGCAGCTTACGGACGAAATGGAGACTCACGCGTCAACATATAGAATCACTATATATATATATATTTTTGATGTAGTGTTGATGATTGTGTTTTTCTTTTTAGTTTTTGTTGTTATTGTTCGGGGTTTGTTTGTGTTTCTATCCATAATGTCGTTTTGATATTTAGTTGTAAATTTTGATTGCTTTCTCGGAGAAGTTGAGTGAACTGCGTTTACGCGACTTGTTAATGTGATCGAGAGCGAAGAAAGGCAACTGACCGCCAGTCCATGAACGATAGACCTCCAGGTCAATTGGTGTATTATCATTTACATCAATGGTCTGACCCATTGTGATCACTGCAAACTTGAAGCTTTCCCATTCTTTATCTGGCACATTAAGGCGCTTTTGTATACGCTGCTTGAGCGCACCATAGGGTTCCCCATGTCGCGCCTTGGCGAGGAACGGCACACCAAATGAATTGTAAATATCTTTGCTGTAGTGGGCGACCGGGACAAGCAGTTCATTCTCGGCTAATTGCGATTCCTCAGGGGCGATCTCCTCAATGCGATAAATCTTCTGTGCTCCCTGTGTGGTTGTTAAGGTCTCATTTGATTTCATCAATGTCTCAAGCGGTGTATCGTCCTTGACGATTGCCGATATCTTGTGACTTCCCACTTTCATAAGGCGCAGCTTCTTGCGGCTATTCTCAGTAAATATAATTGTCTTGGCCGCCTCATCCAGTAGACCCTTAACCGTGTCATTTTTATTTGGATAAAGCACCATCTCCTTCTCTTCCTTGAGGTCATTTGATACCCAAATGCATTTAAAAAGCTTCTTATTATCCAATTCATGTATGCTCAGCGACAGTCTCTGGTAAAAGATACGCTTTGGTGTACTCTGCTTTGTGTAAGAGAGCAGATCCTTGATGGTACCCTTTAAGAAGCACATACACAGAGAATCATTATTAATTGGAAGATCAACCTTGGGTACTTTAAAGGATACATACCTTGTAGGTGTAGGGCACAGCGTTGCCCGTTGTTTCTTTATAGTTGCTAATGCACATAAAAAACTGCAGCTTCTGTGGATCGGTGTTGAGGCGCTCCGCGACTGCATTGGTTAATTGGTCATAGTTATAGCGATTTGATAGCTCAAGTGTGAAGTCCGGTTCATTTGGATTGCATTTATCACTGAATATAATCTCGATGCGATACACCAGATCCGTAAAGTAATCTTCAACGGTGGGCAAATCCAATTTAACGTCCACAACGTCCCGTTCAAATATTAAAATTGAACCCTGCAGATCATCCTGAGGCAGGAAAACTACATTCTCAATTGGATCATTGATATTGGCGATCTTCTTATCGGCATATTCATCAAAAACGGTCAATTCTGTGTCCAGATCAAAGCCAAGCTTTCGATTAACCTCCGGCACCAGGTCACTAAGACGTCGAGTTAAAGGCTGCTGCATGCATCCAATATAGTTAAGACGCTTGTTGCGCGCATCGTAATACTTGAGGAAGAGTAGCACATCGGTTTTGGGATTAAAAGGCTGCAGTGGTCCAGTAGTTTCAGCTGATGCCAGTTCGAGAAAGATTATCCACGGTTTCTGCGAGGAGGGTAGCTGTTCAATGGTTCGCGATGAGTCCGTCTCAAAATCAAAGTAAAGGAACTTTTGGGATTGGGCATTGATCATATTCCAAATTCGCATGCGATCGCGTGGCACTCCAAACGTTTTCACTAACATCTCGACCATGTCGTTAACAGTTTGATTAGGCTTTAATTTAAATGGACGCTGATGCGTCTTTTCCAGATCGAATAATCGTCTCTTTTGCTGGGTTTCAAAGTACTCCTCGAGTATAACATGTATAGGCACATAAATATTAGCCTCGCTGCGTTCCTTGCGGCGGGCCATTTCGATCCGTTTTTCCAAATCAAGACGCTCCACCAGATCGCTTGATATCTCATTCTCAGGTATATCGTCAAGCACTCGTTCCAGCTCCGATTGTCGGATGTAAACGAGCATATAGGCATTACTGCATTTGGCATGAAATGAAATCTCATCATCCATGCCGCCATAGTTTTGCTCAATGGCTTCCTGTTTGCGGCAAGTAGACACAACATCATCGTCAAACTTAAACCAACGGCCATCGGCCTTTGGATTGATGAAGACAACATAGTGGCCGCCATGATTGTCACCCGAATGCACCAACACCGCATGTAACACATAGTCTGCAGGTGTCTTCTCAGGCTCCGCCAGATATTGATCTAGATTTATTTGCTCATAAAACTCAAAGCGATCATTATACTTGATCGAACTGTCCGATATTGGATCATATTGAAAGCGCATCAAATGCAAATGCAGCACCGGCGGGAATGATGTGAATATGACGCCTTTGCTAGCCTCCTGTCAAGCGAGAAATAAATTCCAATTAGTACCAGTAATAAATAATTATATAAATTTTAATTAATTAACTAAAACATTTACTTTGATTCAATGCTTTTAAAAGTTGTTTAATTAAAAGTCAGGTGAATTTTAATTGTGATCGATTTTAATCAAAAAAAAAAGATTCGTAATTTCACCAAGAATTGAAATCTAGAGGATTGTAACTTTGATCCATTATATAATCGATGACTGGATTGATCATTATTGATATGGAATTAATTGATTGAACCAAAGCAAATGTCCTTTTTTTAAAGCAGTGTATACATTTTTTGTTCTTTCACTTACTTGGAGGCCATGGACACCGGCGTCGTATTTGTTGTCACCCTCGAGCGTCTCGGAGGCTACATAATCCTGAAATGAGTCAAATATATTCTTCTTATCTTTGATATTTAGCTGAATATCATAGAAGGTCTCGTAGCGTGTGCTGTTGTAGTCGACATTCTTGCATTTAATGTACGACGACATCTTTCCCTCGAACAGGCCGGGAATCGTGCCCTCCAGGCAGGTGCCCTTCATTTTCGACTCAAGTTTATCAAGAAGTACACGTAAAAATTCCTGGACATCGTGCTGCATAAACGAGTCAAGCGTTTCCCAGCCAAACGATTTGGTTAACTTTTTGGTGCCCACTGGACGATCACCGAATTGTAGCTCGTGGAAAACACGCTGCAAGGATAACCCCACCGACTTGGTGCTATCATCTGCCTCAGTCGGTATGCGATAGACGGCCAGGCGCAAAGAATTTGTAAAGTATAATGTTTGGAGTAACGAGTTCATGTAGCATGTGGCACCCTGATTTTTTAATCCCACATAACCAGTATGCTTCTTAGAGTCCCACAGCACGCCGTGTGGTGCATCGGCAATTACGTGCACTTCCAATGTTATGCTACCATTGTTGACATAGTATTTGTCCGGATCCTGAAGTTCCTGCCATGTTATAAAATTTGAGTAGCCGTAGTCGTTTTCCTTTGAATAAAATAAATGCTTTATGCGTGCGCGTGTAAATGGTTGTGAATCAGGTTTGTGGCATTTAAGGCGTAGCTCAGCGATGGCGTTACACGACCATGTGGGTGAATCATTCTCTCCATTGCACTGGAGAAAGAAGCCGAGAGCACGATCGTTTGGTATCACCATTATTTTCCATGGTAACATGCGAACATAAACTGGATGCGAAAGATGCTGTTGCTTTATTTGGCCCACATTTTCCACGGTATAGGAGAACGTAGTCTCCGAACGGAATTGATCTTCCTTTGTCTCGTCGTCCATCGATATTTCTTCGTTGCCAAACGATGTGGAGCTGCTTTCTGCCAACAGTTGCTGTGGCGGCACGTTACCGTTCTCACTGGGCAGTTGTTGGTTTTGGTTTTGGTTTTGTTGTTGTTGTTGTTGTTGTTGTTGTTGCAATTGTGAGTGTATATTTTTAAACTTGGGCAATTGTGGTGGCGAATTTGTCTGTTCTTGTTGTTGCTGGTCGCTTGTGATTATTTCAACCTCTTGGGTATCTTGAGTGTCCATTGCTTCGATAGAATGGTCTGTTTCAATGTCCATCTTATGCGGAACTTGAATTTTGAAGTTTGCCGGCTCCTGCAAACGCCGCCGTACCTGCTGTTCCAGCAGATGCCGTTGCTCTTATTTTTTGTACCCAAGATTTTCGATAAAGTATTTTTATAAAATATTTTCATATAAATGTTCTTCTAATTTTTGATTTTTAATGCTGCCATTCGGTTTCGACTATGTTGATCTAAGTGTCACAGCAGCTGTCTGAGTTGCCTAAAAATTCAATGAAAAATTGATGACAGAAAAAGGAGAAACATCGATAAATAAACATACAGATGCACATAATTACAAACGCTTTCGCACATGTGTCCATGTACATACAAATTAATGCTTGTCACAAGCCTGCAAAAATTGTATTGTTCACGCTTTTATGGACAATCATGCCCGTATGTATGTGTTTTAAATTATATGTCAAGACATATATTCCTTTGTCACACGTTTTGTATTTAAACTAATGCTTGTTTTATGCAATTTTATATAAATATACATACATACGTACATTGTAGAATTTTGCTCACGCAAAAATGAAGTGCGCCGCACCGCTTTGTCCAACATTCACACTAACATAACCCAACACACACTCGCACAAATACACCGTGATAAACACACATACGCACGCACGCAGGCACGCATCAAGAGCACCGCTTTACACTATACCCCCTCTTTTATCCACGAACTGACATCAACTTTACTGCGGTCCACACAACAATGTACTGAACATTTTAATATTTTTGCTTACCTTTAATGCCGTCAAATATATGGTGTATTAGGGCTTCGTTCACAAGCTTCTAGCCGTCAGGGAGCCGTAGGCTCAAACTCGAACGCAAGCGCCAACCGTCAAGAAAAAAAAAACTTCCAAATTTCCTTATTTTTCTTTCCAACCTACACTTTAATTTATGGCGTTCTTTTTATCGGCTGCTTGTATGTTGCACGACGCTTTTAAAATCTTAAAGCAAAAAAAAAAGGTCGAAAACATAAATTATGTCAAAACTGTTTAATTTATAAAAGCAACACTTCTGACGTATTTCTCTCGGCACTGCATTTGCGTTTTCAATTCATTAAAGAGGTGCAAAAATTTAACTTTAATATATCAAGCGAATGTTAAACTTCGCTCATAATGGCACTGCAAAAGAGCTCTTTTAAGCACTGTAAATACAGAGCTGCAAAACTATCGATATCACTTTAAAAAAAATATCGATAGCCGGCGAAGCAATCTTATTCTGTTTTTATTTATTTGTTCACCCACTTTAATTCTTAGAACTCAGATTTCATGATTTACGGAAATTTAATAAAAATATATAATATAGCTTTATTTTAATACAATTCAATTGGTAAAGTTAAATAAATATATTTGTAAAACATTATAAATTCTTTACAATACAAGATAAACAATAATATTTCGTCATTATCTTAAGGTACATACGTTAACAAATTGGATAATTTATTCGGTTATATACAGTATATAAAAACTGATCAGAACCCAACTGTGTTCACTAGCTAATTAATTGCATCGATATTTGAAGGATTCTGCTCTTGTCGCTCCTTTAATCGTAAACAACGTAGGCAGTTTTCTTCAGAATAACTTTTCCAACAACTTTGATGGGCACAGGCGCCGCACTTGACACAACGCTGTACCTTACGCTGCCAGGGAAAGATAAGCTTGTGACTCTTGCAGTATTCACACACAAAGGCATGACCTGTGCAGATCTATTGATAGATATTAACAAATTAATTTGATATTAATTGTGAAAACAAATTCAACTTACCACACAATCAAACACATGCTGTTCGCAGCACGCAATTAGTCCCTCAATTGAGCGTATCATGCTTTTATTTTGCACATCAACTAAATCGCACATGGACCACATATCCGGATCATTTGTAATATGCAAAGGCACCGCATCAAATAAAGCTTTTTCCCTGTACAAAATACAAAATAAAATAATTATAGATAGCTTGTAGATAAAGTAAAGGCAACATTGTCCACTTACTTATCAGCTAATCGACAGGTGGTTATAAAATCGCGCACGTATTTCAGCTTCAAGCGGCGGCGTCGAGAACGGGCCAACAATTTTTGCTTAAGATAAAGCTCTGGATTTAAATCTGGCACATAGAATAGAGGGAACGTATACATTTGCTCGATCAAGCGATAGGCAAATGAACTAACTGCATAGCACCGAAAATCCCAACTTCTCAAAATCTTGGCGGGTATTGCCGACAATTGATTCCGATGACAACCTGTACAGAGATATTTTCCCAAATACGTGCAGTAACGAAAGTGCTGCTGCAGCTGTTTGGTCACATGCATTCCACACCCAGCGCAACGATAATTTTGCTGTGTAAGTAGCTTGGATCGACTGGCAGACACATGTTCCGTAAAGATAATTTGTTGACGCGGCGGTGCCCAAGTCTTAGTACCGCGTGTCACGCCCGTTTGTTGTGCGTTCTCTTCTTCCAGAAGCTGCTCTTCACTTAGTTGTTGGTTCGGTTGTAGTTTGGGCATTGGCAGCAACTGCTGTGGTGTATCCTGCTCAGAAACAAGCCATTTAAGATCCCCCAGTTTGGGTAACTGTTGATCGTTGAATCGTGATATCAGCTGCAAGCCCACTGCCTCGGCGCTGTTGTTGTTGTTGCTGCCATTAGATTGTTGCTCCACGTAGGGAATAAGTAATGAATCCATGTCCACATTTGAAACGACATCTGTGACTGATGGCTTCAAGGGTTGACCCCTTCTGCTCCACTTGACATGCTCAATGGCCGTGATGCACGCCTCTGAGATTCGGAAATGTGCGTTCTCTTTCTCCAATTCGGTATTGTTGTGCGTGTAACGTGACATTTGCAGGAAGGTGGCCAAGCTTTGATTATCCATGGCGTTGATGTTATTGCAATTGCTGTGCTGACTGCCACTACTTAGGCTGTAGGAAGTTGTGCTACAACTGGCACTATGGTTCCACGGGTTGGCTTGGCCACCCACAATGTCTAAGGGAGCCGTGGAAGTTGCTGCGTCTTGGCAGCTGTTGTAATCCAACATACTGACTCCCTCAAACAGCGATTGATGATATCGCTTGTCCAGCTTGCGTCCATTAACAGCTAAAAGGTTGTCCAACATACCTGAGACCTCCTCCTCCTGGCCAACACTCTTGCTGTACCAGCTTGTGTATACGGGTGACGAGCTAAAAAGATTGCTAAGGAAGCTATTTATGGAGCCAGACTGTTTCTTGTGCGCTTTTGTCTCCTTTGTTTCGGGAATCGCTGTTGACGGCGTAGAGCTGATTGCGCTGCTACTGATCGTCTGATCTGTCCAAATTTTGATGTCATCACAGTTTATTATATGTACGCGGCGGGGATGTGGAGATGCGGCTTGACTGCAACTACTGGCAGTACTAATACTGGAGCCGCTTAACAATGGAAATTCTTCTTCACGGTCACGACAGGTGTTCATGCAGCGAGCACGGGGGCTACTGAAGGTTTGGCAACGAGGTCGTCTTATGGCCAATGCAGTGGTTGGTACGTCCAAGTTATTCATGCTGGAGTTTGACCTTTGAAAACATGGTAGACTTTTGACACGTCTTAATAAATTGCAGTGATTTGGAAACAATGATAGCTGAACCTCTTCCTGTACAACTTGCAGGCGAGGTGATATACTGCAATTTGGTTGTGACGCAGTGCGTCGATGATGTCGCTTTTGCATCGGCTCCAATTGACTAAGCAGGCTAATCTGATCGAGTTGTATGGCTGTCAAACATACAAATAGCGCTGTCGAATATTCACTGTGCTGCAAATAGGCCACGTCCTTCTGATAATAATAGTCCAGGAGCTCCTTATCCGCAACTAGTGTTTGTATGCAAAGTGAAAGAATGCGCGACCGCAAGCAACTTTCAACCCATTTAGTCAGAAATTCTTGAACTGTTAAGTCATTTTGGAGACCGCCCGACTGATGATGTTGCTGCCGTTGTGGTCGCTCGGTTAGGCGCAAAAACTCAAAGTCTTCAATAAGTCGCTAAAAAAGAATCTTTTGTTTAATACATTGCACAAACTTGACCGGTTTTAAAACTATGGGCTCTACTGTTGATAAAGGCCATCATCTTTACATATCCTCCCTCATATCTCTTAAGCTTATATTTACAAGACGGGCTTTGTTTTGCTTGTGGCGGTGGGACATTACGGGTTAAGCGTAGGTTGCTGATAAAAGTATCGCTAGAGCTTGTGGGTAATGTAAGGATTACCTCTTTGATAAGTGGTATTCGTGAAAAATGTTCACAGATGCTGAATTTTAATATATTTTATTAAATATGAAGACTTCTACGGTGGTCTTTACGAATACCATATAAATAGTTCTTGAAATGAGAGAGAACACGGACGACTGTGAGTTAAGCGTGATTCACAAATTGATATTGATATTGATAATGTTTATTTTTTGTAAGCACAACACCATCAATCCGGCTTAGCAACCGAGGCAGCTTGGAATCAGGGAAAATTTTTTTCCGTGGAAATGATTTGTTTACTATTAAAGGCTTACCAGCGTTTCACCACTTGTTGGTTGAAGTAGTCCGTGCTGCAGGATTTGTACGCAAGTTTGCACAAGCAGTTGAAAACAGTCATCGTTTTTGGATTGAAACCAATGATGTGTAGCTCGTCTGAGGTCTGAGAGCAATGTTGAAAGCAGAAGCCGTTGTTGTTTTAGTTCTCGAAGTTGATAATGAGTTCGATTATGTGTGACGCAGTTTAAATCCGTTGATATAGCTGCTGGTTCTGCTTTTGTTTCTGTAGACATTTTTGATAGTATTTTTGTTATGGGTACGGTAATGGTTAATTTCTTGATTTTTTCGATCGATCATGATATGAAAATGTATGCAACTGCATTCCGATCTATCATTACTATTTTTATTGTAGTTAGTAATATAAACAATATCGATATTTCCTTCATCGAAGCAACATCTGTTAAATCAGCTGTTAACGCTAAAAGTATAGTTGACCTTGTTAACAGCTGAATGAAACTTACAGATGTTATTCGATAGATGGCGGTCGAGAATTTTGCCGATAACCAAAATATATATTTTTTTTTACTATTTTACCGGTCAGATTTACTTGAAGTAACAATTAGTTTTTGAAATTAAATAATAAATAAATAAGATTTGGAAATATTAATACAAATTTGTAGTTTTTAATATTGAGGCAAATTGTGTTTACATTTAATAAATGCCGTCTCATTTATAAAGTTTGGTTTTCTTCATTATATTTTAATCTACTGAGTCTTTTTTTCATCCTTAGCTGACTTTCCAGAAGTTTCATCCTTAAAGTGTAAAAATACAAAGGAGAACACAAAGACGCCTATCATCATTGAAAAGGCGCTAGTGTAATATGGAAAGGCACTGGGTATGAATCGTTCATACTGTGTGTGCTCTAGTGGACGCACCGACACCTGGGTCGTGTTGTACAGATGAGTATAGCCAACACGATCATAGTCGACCTTAAATTGGTAAACACCGTAGACATCGGGTATTTTAAATTTGGCCTCGTAACTTCCACTCTTAGCTTGCTTTAGGAACGTACGGACAAATGGATCAATGCGTACAAACTCCAACTGAATATCAGTGGCCTTGAATGGTTGCCATTTTCCTTGAATTAATTCTTCAACGCCAATTGTATAAACGACGGGATCCGTAATTGTGTATGCCTGTTCTGGTGGATGAGTTTCGCCCTCCTTATTATGCTTGACAGACGCCACACGCAATCTACCACTTTCGCCAAACACCCACTGACTGATAGCATTAGCAACAGCACTGTTTCCGGCTTGTTTGTGGAAAACGCCACTCTGAGCGTACTGGATGGCTGTGGTGAAAGTCTCGTCAGAGAAGAAATGCAGCGAACCGGAGAACACGACACGTGCATTATTACGTGCTTGTAGAGCTGCTATAAGAAGCGTACCACGACCTACAGCATGGGGATAATCGGTCACGCTTGCATCTGGATTGTAGCTGTACGCGCTGCTTTCTGCTGTCAGTAGTTTTAAAATGAGTGGGTTCTCCTTGTCTGCAATAAGACCCGTACCACGATACAACAATGGTGCTGCATTTGACTGTCGGTTTTCTTTGCCTACAACGCTGGGTGCATCGATGAGGTTCTTTGCTGATGTCAAAATAGTAGTGTGATCACCGTTGTCACTCATATCATAGTGCAAATGGTCAATTACGGCAGCATTTTCTTCATCCAACTCAAATCCACACTCGGAGGCAAATTCCCGCAATGCATCACCCGACTTCTCACTGCCAGCAACCAAAACGTTGCCTCCATCATCAACGAATTGAGCCAAACGTTCGACACTGATGTCACCTCCAAATTCTTCAACACTTGGTGCAAAAATAATTACATTTTTGTACAAATACTCGCCATAGCGGGATAACAGCAGTCCAGAATCGTCTGCTAGCTTATATGTCAGCTTGAATCCGCGATCTTGAAATAAGAAGAACAAATAATTTGAACACGTCACAGGTTATGTGGGATAGTATCAGCTTGTGTGTATGTGTGTGTGTCTTAACGCCGGTTACCTTGCAATGATTTAAAGAAAATAGAATGAGTTTCTCTTATAGCCAAATTGTCCAATAAAACTAATGTATTAGCATCTTCAGGAAGTACAGCATTGCAATTATTTATTGCAAGAATAGCAATTAACAAAATTTTCCACATTCTGAAGCAGACGAATGCCTTTTCTTCCAATGAAAATAAAATACATCGATTTGTCGAAAAAGTATGCGTTGCTTAGTGCGATAACATTGTTTATCGAAGTAGTCGAGACATTTCCTAATAGTAATTCGAAATGATATGTTCACTTGTCAATATATTTTTTTTTAATAATGTAATGTTTTTTCTATATATTTTTTAATTTATTTTTGTTTTGTTGTAATACTTAAAATCAAAAAAACTTTTGTAATAACACTTAAACTTTTAAGTTGTACTTTATTTTGAAGTAAACTTGCAACATCGGACACTGTGGCAGCGCCAAAGCTCCCGCTCTGAGAAATAGAAGCTTTACTTATAAATAAGCTTTATGAGCTGTATCTAATTGGAAATCGCTTATTCGTCGATTCGAACCAAGTTTCAGTTGCAAAAAGTTAGCGTCGCGCGTGGACGTTTGTTTGTATGTTGGTTTGTTCATTGACAACATCGTTGTGTGCGCGTTCGAAATTTTTTTTAAGTGCTATTAAAATTAAAAGTAAACAGTCTTGTAAAGAAAGAAACATATACGACGCAGATTTTATTGTTATTATATTTTACATCGCTTTAGTAATATTGGAAAAGGTCAAAAAGGCACCACATTGTCCAGCAACTATGTGAACAACAACAACCGTGTATAAACAAACCTTGCAGGTCCATTATAAGCAACTAAAATAAGGTGCAGCTAAAAAACAATGTTATATTAATAACAAAAAGGACCACTTCAAATAAAAACATTAAATAGCACAAATAAATAGTTGTATATATGAAGGGAAAAAAGTAAGCGACGGCTTGTTACTTGTTGTTTATAGCAAAAGCTGCTGATGTTTCGGCGTTTTGATGCTGCTGCTGATAAACTAAGGATGTATTGTTGCTAGCTGTGGCGCTGCTGCTGTTGTTGTTCGAGCTGATGGTGGTGGCATTCGTGGTGGTGGCGGCATCTTCCCTCTGGATACATAGATACCAAAATAATCAAACTAAACTGAAAATAACGAAACACTTAGTGTCGTCACATTCAATAAATGCACATACTTAAACGTTTAATTTTCCCGTTTTACTCACTCCTATGTCTTCGTCCAAAATTGCAGTCAAAACAAAATGAATGGTCATTAATGCATAGAAATTATATTACAGTTACACTTCATAGATGTTAGAAAGAGAGCGTTGTTGTGGAAGGAGAGGAAGAGTGTGTTTCTGTTGAGCAATAAAGAAGAGTACAAAAAGAAACGTGTAAGAGCGTCTCATAACTGTTGTTTTAGTTTATTTTGATTCAATTTCTGTAAAGCGCGATTGAAACTTATTGATTGGTTTAAAAATGCGAAAAGACAAACATCAACCTCTACGCAGAAACTTGGATTAAGGTTACCAATTGTAGAACGACTCAGTACAATTGGCCTAAAGCTGATGTACCGGTCATCGACGCTGACGCTCATGCCGACGTTGTCGCTTACACCGGCGAATATCGGTACAAGGCCGACTGTTGGCTGTCAGCTTTGCGTACCGCGTGAAAGTTCACTCCGTGCAGGTGCAAGACACAGCAGCAGCAGCAGCAGCGGCAGCAAAGACGTAAAAGTGAAATCTTGTTAGCTCTGCGCTCTTCTCCCTCTTTGCTTCAATTTGTGCAGGTGTGTGTATGTGTGTCTGTGTGTAAAATATGTAATGTAGGTAAATAATGAATATAAAAAAAATTTCTTTAAAGTTTTATTCAAAATAAAGTGCAATGGGTCACAAAAGCAATAAAAATCCAAAATGCTAATATGAACGAAAAGTTCGTTAATAAGTAAACCTTAATTAAACCAACTATAATTGTAAATCAACGTAAACATTAAATTTTGAAAATCGTATCAACAAGACGACAAAGAAGAAAACCAACAGTGACGAAAAATTGTTTTGTTGTAAAGGCGGCAGAAGCCAGCAGAGCGCTGGCAGCAAATTGCGGTAAGAATAAATTTATATAATATATGTATATATGTATGTGTATATATGTATGTATATGTATGTATGTATGTATGTATATTTGTATATATGATTCCATGTATTTGTTCATTTAGTGTCCTGCTGCTTGATATTTACGTGATGTGTAAGTGTGTGTGTGTACTAGCACTCATATTGATGCATTTAATTTTGTACGTATGTACACACACATAGCTGCCAGCTTTTACTGTTTAGTTTGTAATTTTGCCAAAATGGTCGACACCACATAATAAACATGCGAGATGAAATTTGAAATGTAGTTCAAAGTTAGACGGCAGCGGTGACAGCAGCAACAACGTGTATTAGGCGAGATGTACAAGATATATCATTTACTTGTGAAACATATGCATGAGTCTATCTATATATAGGCAAATTTATGTGAAAGTATGTTTACGTATTTACGCTGGATTTTTGTTAAAAAAATATAAAGAATAAATATTTTGTAAATTTAACAATACTTTATGTTTATAAAATTATTAACAATTAAAATTTTAAAATCGCCTGTTTTACATTTGTAAAGTTTAATTTAAAAACTTTAATAGAAAATTTTTCAAATTTATTATTATGTGAAGTGCAAGTAAATGAAAGAAAATGTAGTTGCTCCAAATAGCAAGAGAATTGCGAAATTGCGGCAAAAATTATCATTGGCGTAGGTAGTCGGGGGACATAATAATTAACAAGACTTGGCGATAATTAAGAGGAAAATTAAAAAAAATAAAGAATATAGAGCATACGCTAAATGTGCTAAAAATAGACAAATTGTTGGCGCGGCATATGAAAACTGCGTGGATTGAGTTAACGAGGGTCGCTCTAACCGTAAGGACGTGAAGTGTATGATGAGGAGAGTTTTGTACGGGTATTGGATATTCAGTGTGTGCTCAGGCGATTGGGGGTTAGTTATTTTTGGGGACAGCAATGACGGCGATGTTTCTATACAAACACAGGCATTAGGGCACACAGGCACACACACGAAAGCCATGCTGACGGTTTGACAACCCCAAGTGTGGCTTTGACGTTGCTGTTGGTGAAACTTCGAAGGATTTTTTACCGGCGGGGATGCTGATGCTTTTTTTCGACCTTTTTCTCTTCATCGTCTTTATCATCATCATCATCATCCTCTTCCTTCTAATGTTCGCCATGCTTTTATATTGGCAAACTCTCTTCCATACTGTCACGCATAGTACAAACCCATACATGTATTTGCCATGCAAATGTCAAAGCTGCCAAGCGTCGACAACTACAACAACAGTAACAACAGTAACAACAACAAAAAACATCATCATCATCATCGTCATTTCTCTCTCCCTTACGGCATTCATGCGGTGAGAGTAGCGGATTTTGTTAGTGTTGGAATTGTTGTTGGTACCGTTGGCGTGCTTGTTGTTTTTGTTTCCATGTTGGGCCTCAAATTCTACGCGCATTCTAGACCAACAGCAAGTGGGCAAAGGGATGCGCTCGTGCAAAAAGGTGCGTTCACTTACTTTCCGAATGGACGGTGGTGCTCAACAAATGTTGTAAACTCACCACCAATTGCCGGCCCTCTCTCGCACTAGCATTTAAATCGTTGCTTGGTATCATCTGCTCTCCCGTTCCTTAATATGGCTTTCGCTAGTTGGCAAATGTTTTGTCACTGTGCTCTGTTTTGCTTTGGTGTTTCTTTTTGTGTTATGCTTTTGTCTTATTTTCATTTATATCCTTATCTTTTTCAAACTGTTTGCGCAAACAATTGCATATTTTTGCAGCACTTCAAAACTTAAGAGTACTCCCTCTGCGGGCAAATTAAAAAATTGCTCCACTCATTGCGTTGTCACAGCCGTCCTTAGCGTAGATATCTACAAGTATCTACAGACAATAGAACGAACGGAAAGCAAAAAAAATAAAAATAATAAAGCAAGTCTAGACTTTGCTCAACTATGGGATACCCGCCTATAAAGCGCCCAAACATTTACATCCCACAAGATGTCGGAAGCTGTTGGCGTTCGTATACCCAGTTCAGTACTTTTGAGAATTTATTTAAATGGGTTTTCGTGTCGTGAAATTAAAATCAGTATATAAATTTTTAATAAAGTAGCTAACAATTGGGAATATAGAAAAATGTACATACTTAAGAAAGAAGTAACCCTAAGAATGTAAATATATGCTCAAAGAGTTTGAAACTTCTTGAAATTGCAAATTATTTTATGCTCTCTGCAAATTTCATTTCCTTCTTTTCTTATTTGTTTGGTTTTTTCCCCCTCCAAATTGAATTAGACTGTTTATTTTCTAAGAAGATGTACATAAAGTGTGTGGGTTTTTTTTTCTTTAATTCTGTATCGTCATATATCCTTTGTCGAATGTTTGGTAAAGGATAATACAATATACATAAACATAAACCTCCAAGACAATGTCCTTAGCTCTGGCTTTAAGAGCTTTGAATTTCTTTTGTTTTTCTTTCTGCTGGCGAGCAGACAATGAGAATGAGTTGCGCACGAATTTCCTCTGTTTTATCTTCATCTTTATACGCATTTCATACCCTACAATTTTATAGCCCTTGGTGCGTTTTGCAATGTGTCATTCAAGATGATTGTAAAAATTCATAATTACCAAAGACTTTCATAAATTCATATTGCTTAAGCGATACTTAAGATCGATTCAATTGATGAAAATCAATTCATAATTTATTTGAAATATTATTATTAATGCACAATAAACTATATATTTAAATTAATTATATTGTTAATATATAATTTTAAAAGTTCCGATCCCCAAAAGGGTATCACTGGATCGGTGCTACTGAATATGATGCTTCGGCTACCATTTGCCATTTTCTTTTGGCACTCGCGCGCACACATAGAAGAAACAAGGACACGGAAACCGAAGCGTCTCAGTGTTGTTATTGTTTGTGGGATTTCACTTAAGAAATTTCTACACACATATAAACACACAAACACGCAACACACAAACCCATCCACACTCTCCAACACACACACACAGGCATTCTTTTATACACAAAAGTCGCATTCTTTGCATGATTTCTGTTTGGTTTTCCTGCTTTTGCAATTCTTTCTCTTCTTCGCGCTGCCGCATTCCGTTAAACAAAAAATAAAAATGAAAAAAAAGGAAAAGGAAAAAACACGATAAAAGTCGCTAAGAAATTAAAAATGTTAGGCAAAGCTTCTACACACATCCAGGCATACACATGCACACACACACACACACGCACGCATGAAATCAACCATAATATGGTTTTAGCTCAATTCTCACACACCTATAAATACTTACACACATATATGATTGTATATAAATAGATATGAATATATCTATGTATATATGCTGCTATGTATATCCTTAAGGACATGTGCCTTTGGTCATATATTTAGTTTGTATTTTTTCCCCTTTGAACTTGAAATCGCTGAAAAATGTCAAATGAGGAACATTCGTTGACCCAAAAACAATTCGAATTGCACCCATAAACAAACTAAGCCAAGGAGTGAAAGCGAAATTTTGGGCAGGACCAAGAGCTGGCGGTATTTAGCGACTCCGCCATAGTGTAAATTTAAATGGCAGCCATTGCGAGGGCGGCTCAAAGAGTAGTCATTTTAAATTCTATTTAAATAAATAATAAATAATAAATAATAAATAATAAAAAATAAATAATAAATAATAAATAATAAATAACAAATAATAAATAATAAATAATAAATAATAAATAATAAATAATAAATAATAAATAATAAATAATAAATAATAAATAATTAATAATAAATAATAAATAATAATATAATAATATAATAATATAATAATATAATAATATAATAATATAATAATATAATAATATAATAATATAATAATATAATAATATAATAATATAATAATATAATAATATAATAATATAATAATATAATAATATAATAATATAATATAATAATAATAAATAAAATAATATATAAATGAAAAAAAATATTAATTTAATATTGAAATATATTATTTATTATCTCAATATAAGAGGTTTCTCATTCCATTATGACTCACAAATTGAATTTTCATTTTAAAATAAATTCAAGGTGAAGTTCGAGTTTCTCGGAAAGTGACTATAAATTTATTAATTTTCCTACTGACACATCATCATCATCAAAGGTGCTGCTGTTGTCAGGAGTCACCTTGATGATTAACCTTCAAAATGCGGGAGCATATGGAACTGTGTCCAAATAATTGATTTTAATTTTTCCATTAATTTGATTTTATTTTTCCTTTGCGTATCCCGGTCCTGGGATATATGTATGTGTATGTATGTGTATGTGTATGTGTATGTGTATATGCATATGTATATGTATATATATATATATGTATTTACGCTGACCGCCGAATATTCTGCATACGATGAAAGTATAACCTTTTGTTTGGTTTTGACTCCCAAGCATTTTTCGCTTATTGTACCATTACTCTGGATATCCCTTGCGTTTGCCCTTTTGCTACTATATAGCCTTGGCATATGCAACACTTTATTTTATATCCATTGCCTTCATCATTGCTGCCATAAATAGACGACTTCGACTTGTCACCATGGCATCACCATAAAACTTTCTACATTTTCCGTTTTGTTTCCTTCAGCGATTTTATGCCCAGTCTGAGTCGCACTTCCAGTCCCAGTCCCTGTCACTGTCCCAGTCCCTGTCCCTGTCCCTGTCCCTGTCACTGTCCCAGTCTCAGTCCCAGTCTCAGTCCCAGTCCAACATCCCGTCTTTGTTCCAGCCTAAGCCGCAGCTTCAACCTCAGCCTCATCCTCAGTACTTGCCCCAGTCTCTGCTCCAGTCTCTGCCCCAGTCTCTGCCCCAGTCTCTGTCCCAGTCTCTGCCTCAGTCTCTGCCTCAGTCTCTGCCTCGGTCTCAGTATCAGCCTATGGCTGAGCCTTAGCCGCAGTCGCAGCCTCTGCTTCAGTCTTTGTCTATGTTTATGTCTGTATCCTTATCTCACTCTTTCCGCATGGCCTTTTAGTTTGTTTCCGCTTCACACGCTGCTCTGATGATGTTCGCTTTGTTTTTTATGATGCTACTCTGTGTGTGTATGTGTGTGTGTGTGTGTGCGTGTGTGTGCCAGCTTGTGGGTGGGCATGTGGGTGTGTCTGTTTGTTCATGAAAAGCAAATTTACATGAACCAAACCTTTGATACATCCGATTTTTGTTGACACGAAATCTTTAACAAAATGCCAAGCTCTGCAGCCATAAAAACTATCCAACGGACTCGGGATATCTGGATATGAGCTCTATATTAGCAATATTCCCAGATAAGTAACCATAAATTGGGGCTTTCAATGGAAGTTAATATTCAAATTTAAGGCTTAAAATATTTAAAGGCAGATATATCGATGGATAGTGGAAAATAAGGAAGTTCGGGTAGTAATTTAGTTGTCAGTTTCCTTTAAAGGAGCAATTTAATTATTAAAAAAAATAATGCGTACTTTACTCCTTATACTGGAGACGACCTGTACAGGAAATAATAGTAGCCTGGGGCTTGGGGCGTCATCCACAAATTAGCGGCTTGTTGTTGGCAGGACTTCAGTTCTGCAATTCGCTAGTTATCCTTTAAAGCGCACAATAAACCGCATATTTTCATATAAGTGTACCCCTTGGCGTGCCCACACACACACACACACACACACACACATGTATATTTAGTTAGACGGTAGAAGAAGGCGTAGCCCCAATTGGGGGAGCAGCGACAAACTTGTCGGCATTTGGCTGGCATTTAAGTTTTTTAATTGATGTGGGGCACGTGATGCAAATGTTGAAACTATGTAAATGAAATCTTCCACTGTGCGAGATCTGCTCAAGTTGGCCCAGAATGTGAGAGCTATGCAATTAACCCCCCGACTGGAGCGTTACAATCAAGTTAACAACAACAACAACAACAACTACCCAAGGCGGAAAAGAGAAAGGGGAAAAACTCAACTAAATTCCAAATTCTTGAACTTTCTAAAAGGCAAACGGTTTTTTAATGTTTTTTTGTTGTTGTTGTTGTTGTTGTTTTTTTTTTTTTTTTTACTTGGAACTCAAACGAAAACTATTTAAAAATCTTCAAAGCGCATACTACAGTAAATCCTTCAGATACCATGCCATGTACACACACACACATATATATATATATGTATATATATAATATATATAATATATAGTCTATATATCTAATCGATTCGATTTGCGGCAACATCTGCGCAATGTTTCGATCACCCGAGTCATGATATCATCTGGGAATATAGAGGAACACATTGAGCACATTTTCTATATGAAGTGAATTTTATGGGAGCTTCTCGGTTCCATTAAAACAACATTTTATTGGAACTGAGACTGTTGAATTCCGTATTCCATTTTAATGCACTAAATTTAGCTACGAACTAAAAACAACAACAACAACAACAAACACATATTGAGATTTATATTTATGACTAAAAATAAAATGACTGCCCGTTTGGGTACATTACATATTGGCATATAAAAAATAAGAGAGCGGGTGTAGAAGGTGGGTGGGAGGTGTGAGACTGTGATGATATTATGTATATCGTACGATATTCGGATCGATGGCATCTAGTTCTTCGGGTGTGGCACAGCATTTCCATGACTCCTGTACGCCAAATGTGTAGATCGTCTCGTGGAAGTAGAGCTCAGAGGGCATTATGAAGGCGGTGGGAAAATCAAGCTGATTCACTGTATCCGGAAACTTTTCCGCCTGCACACCGAAGCCCGAGAACTGATAGTAGTGTGAGCAATTCTTGCCAATGATCGGATCCTCACCCCGTGTATCGTCGGGAAATTCATTGGCGGTCTCAAATCTGAGACACGGCTGATTGGTATGTATTTCCATGAAGCGTCCGGACTGGGGATGCAGAAAACGTCCGGCAAAGTGTAAAATATTTGCATCGAAGTCCTTGTCAATGGCATAGCAGATATTAAAACCGGGCACTGGTTTGCCCTCAAATTGACGCAGTCGATCCCCAATAAATGCCGGTACCCGCAAATCATGGACGGTGTCCTTGACTTTTATAAAACGCCCGGTGGGCAGATCATCAGCGTTCATCTCGATGGTGTGATCGGCGGGTATGATCACACGATGCTCCAGGATGCCCTTACGCCCCGCCCTCTGGCCGGCCAAATTGAAGTAGCAATGATTTGTGATATTCACCGGCGTTGTACTTGTTGTCCGGGCCTCGACCTGAATGAGGAAACGATTCTCTTCATCCATGGTGTAGTGTAAGAGGACGGTGAGTTGGCCAGGAAAGCCCTCGTTCCCGTCTACCGAGATGTGCCGAAGTGTGACGCCATCGGGACGAAATTGATACAACTCCCAGATAATCTTATCAAAGCCAATGAATCCACCATTAAAATGATGCTTCTCGTTCAAGTTTCGTGTCACCTTCACCTTGTGCCTGTCCATAATGAACTCGCCGTTGGACACACTCTCCGCGAAACGGCCGAGCACACAGCCAAAGAGGCGATGCTGCTGCGCCATGTATCCTGCCACATCGTCAAACCCCAATACAATATCCGCCACCTTGTGGTACGCATCAGCGCAGGTGATCCTTTGTATAATCCCGCCCAGCTGTATAATGCACACCGTCAAGTGGTTGGAGTTGCTTATCGTGTATCGCCGCACCACCTGCGCCTTCTTTGTGAGTGGATTGACGGCGATCCCGAATATGTCCTCGACCACTTTGACCATTTTGAAAATTTCGCTGACTTTCAATTTTGTTCTGCTTTTTAAATTCCCGTTTAAATTTTAAACTCTTTTCTTAAATGTATTTTTTTAATGACATTTTAGAAAATCATTTTTTTTTTTTTATTTTTAAAATTTGACAATCGATTAGAATTTGGGTTTCTAGTGGTTTGAATTTTTTTAAAATTTCTATTTATTCCTTTTTCATGCTAACAAAGTGAATGAAAGTTTCAGAAAGGACTTTTTAATTTTTAATACAAAATTTAAAATACTTTTGAGGAAAAGTCCAGTAATTAAATAATTATTTTTTTAATTTATTCTTCGCTAGTCAAAGAAGCAAATGAAAGGAATTCCTTTTAAGTTAAAAAAATATTCTTGTATAATTTAAATATTTTTATTATTTGAAATATTTATATATATAACTATATTATTTGTTTACTCTCTGCTTAAATTAAAATTTTTATATTTTTAATTTTTAATTAAAAATTTTAATAATTTCAAATGTTCACCTAATGCTTTAATTAACTGCTTTAAGTCAGGGATTTTAATTTATGAGCAGTTAAAAGTCAAATTTCTTTAATTATATATTTATGGTTTTTATTTTTATTAATACTAACAATTTTCAGTTAATTTAATTTTTATTAAATATAATTAACTTTACTTTTTTTATAAGTTTCCTTAATTATAATAAAAATATTTGCATTCGACTCTCAGGCACTGAATATTTCTATGTGCCATTAACTTCTTTTTATATTGTCATAAAAATGGACATTAATTGAATTTTGTTCATTGCTCCGGGTGATTCACTTATAGAGATATAAATACAATAATTGATTGTAATTCAATTGGTAGTTTGACCCAGGGACTTCATTGCTCGCTTCAAGGTTTGTCCGCTTTTCGCTGCCTCAGATAAGTTAAGCGCCCGCCGCTTAATGCAGGAACTTATCTAATCAGTGGGAAATGTTTTTGCATTCGTTGCTCGTAACATCGCAGCTAAATTCGTGTCATGATCTACATACTTGCAATTTATGATTGACATAATGAAGGTGTTTCATTTAACCATTCCGGCCAGTCGGACAGTCAGACAGTCGGACAGTCGGACAGTCGGCCAGTCGGCCTGCCCAATTGATTTACCAACGTCCGTGGCAAAGATTTATTAATATTCATTATGGGAATAGCTCAGAGTGCGGGCCATGGCAGGATTTATCGTGCATAATGTATCAAGTACTTGGTATCGAGTATCCAGTATCGAGTATCCAGTGTCGAGTATTGACTGAAGTGAGTAATGAGTATGTTTATATAAAAAAATGTATAGCGCATAGAGTATAGAGTATAGAGTAAAGAGTTGAAAGTAGAGTATCGAGTATAGAGTATAGAGTATAGAGTATAGAGTATAGAATATAGAGTATCGAGTATAGAGTAAAGAGTAAAGAATATAGAGTATCGAGTATAAAGTATAGAGTATAGAGTATAGAGTATAGAGTAAAGAGTATAGAGTAAAGAGTAAAGAATATAGAGTATCGAGTATAAAGTATAGAGTATAGAGTATAGAGTATAGAGTAAAGAGTATAGAGTAAAGAGTAAAGAATATAGAGTATCGAGTATAGAGTATAGAGTATCGAGTATCGAGTATCAAGTATCGAGTATCGAGTATAGAGTATAGAGTATCGAGTATCGAGTATAGAATATCGAGTATCGAGTATCGAGTAAAGAGTATAGAGTATAGAGTATCGAGTATAAAGTATAGAGTATAGAGTATAGAGTATAGAGTATAGAGTATAGAGTACAGAGTAGAGAGTATAGAGTATAGAGTACAGAGTATAGAGTATAGAGTATAGAGTATAGAGTATCGAGTATCGAGTATCGAGTATCGAGTATAGAGTATAGAGTATAGAGTATCGAGTATCGAGTATAGAGTATAGAGTATAGAGTACAGAGTACAGAGTATAGAGTATCGAGTATAGAGTATCGAGTATCGAGTATCGAGTATAGAGTATCGAGTATCGAGTATAGAGTATAGAGTATAGAGTATCAGAGTATAGAGTATAGAGTATAGAGTATCGAGTATAGAGTATCGAGTATCGAGTATAGAGTATAGAGTATCGAGTATAGAGTATAGAGTATAGAGTATAGAGTATAGAGTAGAGAGTATAGAGTATAGATGTATAGAGTATAGAGTACAGAGTATAGTGTATCGAGTATAGAGTATAAAGTATAGAGTATCGAGTACAGAGTATAGAGTATAGAGTACCGAGTATACAGCATACTTATATAGATATAAATATATAAAATATATATAAATAATATATAAAATTGCTATTAATTAGCACATGTCGAAGCCTCCACGTACCATGGAACTGATGACTAATGATTCCCAAGACACGTGGCTCAGTTATTCACCGCGCTAGACAGCGACAACACAGACATCGGACTTCGGTCAGTAGACAGTGGACATCATCAGACATCAGACATCAGACATCAGACATCAGACATCAGACATCAGACATCGGACATCGGACATCGGACATTAGACACCAGACATTAGGTTTTAGATTCTATATTCTAGACCTCTAAATATTTATATGATTTTCATTTCAAACTCAATGTTTCCCGTTCATTAGGCACTTTTATAAACACGATGATTTTCTATTTTAATTATAATTTCAAATGCGATTTTAATTTTGTTTTTGAATGAACAATCCTAAAGCGTAACCGAAGGTAGCGGTTAACTATATATATAATAAAATATATATATTATTTTAACCGAAAGATTGTCATAGAGAAGGTGTATATTAATCGCATATATTATAAAATAGTTTATAGTTTATATAGTACTTATCGTTGAATAATTGATAAATGAGAAATGTAATCAGTGTTTAAATTAAAAGTGATTAACGGTACTTGTTAAATCACATATTCGCATTAAAAAATCATAAAACCTAATCAACCCTGTCGGGGAGTCACCTCGCCAATAGCAGAAAAATAACTGAACAATCATTATCCATATTATATTATAATATATAATTATATTATATTATATTATATTATATTATAATATATAAATATATATTATATATAAATGATCTATCTGAATAGTTAAAGTTTGTATAAAACTCAGTAGAAGTGATTTTTTTTTTTATTTATATTATATAAAAATTATATTATTATCATTATATATATTATATTATATATAATCTTGATTCCTATCTGCATCTGTGTGTATCCGAAATACTCTGCGTATTAAATTTCTATACAAATCGCTGTTTAATTTTAAAGTTTTTATATTTTAATCGTAGAAAGAAATTCATATTTTGATATATTGATATTTCAAAGGATATTAATTACACATATACATATGTACATGCGTGTGTGAATGTGTGTACAAGCCCTTACCCTAAAGGGTGTTCTTTAGTCGTGCAACCTTAAGGCGCAGTCCTGCTGCTTGTGGGAACTTTAATGAACTTGGGTTAAAGTTTATCAGCCATTTATATCAATCAAGTGGAATCAAGAAAATATAATAATATTTTGATGGATTCATTACGTCTTAGTTTGTTTATTCAGATTAGGAACTACTAAGCTATATCTACGCATATCTTGGGCTGTTCTATGCGATTCTATTTCGGCGCCCTCTATAATCGCTTCACAGTAATCAAATATGTACGTAAAGCTTATTTATTCTCTTGTCTACACACATTTTAAAACAACAACAACAACAACAACAACTACAACAACTAACGAGGTTCAAGGTTCGACTTTAATCTATTAATAATCCATGTATTTCGATCATATGACGTCTATCAACTACTGAAACATCCAAATTTCAATCGTTAGTGCATTTCCTCGTACATTTGACATCAACAACTTTTGCATATGCGTTGCTCGTGTAATCAAAGCCAATGCATTGTTTCCCTCCCCTCCCTCCCCACGCCACCTATCTGCCCCCTTCCCTACTCTCTTCATGGGGCGCTCAAAGCTTTTCTTAATATGTTTTAAGTAGCTTTCATGCAAGTAACTTTATATGGAGGAGCTGTCCAAGTGTCCATGTGTGTGTGTGTGTGTTTGTGTGTGGGGGGGTATGTTTGTGTGTGTGTGTGGGTATGTGTGTGTATTTATGTGCAATCTAATCCCCTCAATCCTCCAATAGCTTCCCTTGGCGATTATGCTTGCAAGTTTGTTAAACATTCTCTATTTATACACCCTGTAAATACCTCAAGGCGCTCGGCGGGGAGTATTGAAAACTTTGTTTGGGTTTATGAGTAGTAAAAGCTTCTCCCTTTCTCAATTTTAGTTGCAAATTTTTATATTTATATATTTTTATATAATATTTAAAATAGTTTTATGAAATGCTAATAATTCATTTTATTTTTTTATAAATTATTTTTTACAACATGAAAAACGACAACTTTCTATATTTATTGCTTTCACTTATTTTCAAAAAAATTCTACAATATTTTTTTTATTTAAATATATTTTTTCATATTTTTTTTTCTATTAATTATATATATCAATAATTTTTTTTTGTATTTAAAATATATTTTTTCACATTATTTATATGTTATATATATATTTATTATTATAAAAAAATTTATTTATATATATTATGTATATTTTTTTATTTTTTTTAAATTGTCATGTTTGTTATATATTTATATATATTATGTATATTTTTTTATTTTTTATTTTTTTTTTAATGGCAGTTTTTAGTATGTGTGATTAAATATGAATCTTTAATTAAATTAAATATATAAATATATATATATATATATATATATAAAATACCCTTTAGTATGGAAGCTACTTTATATTAAATACTTAACGATTTTTACATGTGTATTTATATATATATATATATATATATATATATATATATATATATATATATATATATATAAATACACATGTAAAAATCGTAAAGTATTTAATATAAAGTAGCTTCCATACTAAAGGGTATTTTGAGGTGCATCATTGTAAATATTTTGCTGGAAGACAGCAACAACCTTAAGCTGTCCAAGTTGCCAATGTGAGCTGCGCTCAAATCGGACCCAGGTTGGAGGTGTCGCCGTCAGCGGGACGGCATAGTTGCATATAAAAACGATTCCTAGTTGGACGTAGGAAGTGGGAGAAGCGGCATTTGCGTTGGCGGTGGCGTGGATGGGGGCGTCAAGTGTGGGATGTGGGATGTGGGATGTGGAATGTGGGATATGCGAGTGACAAGGTGACAGGCATGGGGAAACGTTAGAAACGACAGACATGCCACACGTACAAGTGGGAAGTTGTAGTTGTGCACGGAAATGGAGAATCGAATAAAAACAAAATAGGAAAAAAAGTGAATTAGATAATAAGGAGAAAGGAGAAAAGAGAAAAGAGAAGGGCGAAAGGAGAAGGTCGAAAGGGGAAGGGAGAGAAGAAGTAGCATAAAAGTAAATAACAACTTGAAATCAGTTTAAAAGCTGACAGCTGATTTCAAAATAAAAAAAAAATAACTGAAAGTCCTTTTAGGTAATTTAATTAATTATATTGATCAGAAACAGATTGCAGGTTCTCGTAATTTCAACGTCAATCATAAAAAAATGAGTTATCAAGAATTAATATGTCATTGAGCGTAGTACTTGAAAGCTTATAAATAAATGAAGGACTAAAAGGATTTTCGAATTAAGGGTCAAGTTTATTTTTGTGGAGGAAAAGCTATGACGCTTCGTCCGGATTAAGTCGACTAGTGAGTGTCCTGGAACAAGGACATGTACGACTTTTTAGTAAGCCAATTAAGATTGATAGAAAGGCAGAGGGAGGGAGAGGAATACATAGAGTACATGAGAGAAGAAAGAGAGAGAAGGAGACAGAGAGAGAGAGAGAGAGAGAGAGAGGAAAGCTCATCAGTATTGGTATTTGGTATTATGTGGACGCAAGTCCTCTTTTTTTACGCAATGTCCTTTTTAAGCTAAGAATGATTATTTTAATTTTAATATCATCGATTTTTTTTAAAGTCCTGATTTTTTTTATTTTCCCATTTTTCAGATGCCTGGACTCGTGGTCTTCAGGCGTCGCTGGTCAGTGGGCTCTGATGATCTGGTGGTTCCGGGTGCATTTCTGTTGGCAATACACTTTATATGGTAAGTGCGGTATAAGAGATTGTATTTCAATCGCTCGATTTTAATTGATGTCCTTTGCAGTTTTGTCCTTGTGGGTGTCTCGTTAGTTATATTTGAGTATAACACAAGTATTTTAAGTGTAAAGCTTTTATTTTATCATCTAATAGGCTACTTGTTAATATTATTTTGTGAGTATGAATGCAAATGAGTTCACATTGCAGCGGAACTAGTTCCTAAACCAAGTTCACCATCATTTCAGTTTCAATATGCGTAGAAATAGGCATTTGTGTGATTTCGATGCGAGGCAGCATTTTGGATTCCGACGCCCGCACATCGATCAATATTTGGATATATCTCAAGAGCTGTAAGTTCAAAGGTTACACCGCAAACTATTCGCAGGCTTTAAAAAGTTCATCCTTTGACTTTTCCATTTTTTTTTTGTTTTTTTTTTTTTTTTATTTTAAAAGTGGTGATATTATTTGATATTTCGTGGCTGGTGTTGGGATCCATTTGGTTATCGCATTATTACATGGAAGCGCCCGTTGATGAGGCCAAGAAGATTTTCATTGGTGAGTAACTCAAATTGAGTGTTCCATGAGTGAACTAGTTCAAATATAATATATATATATTAATATCAAAAAAGCATAAAATACGCATTCAATCCCTTTTTAAGCTACGAAACTTTTTGGAGAATATTTTTTGAAAGTGTTTAAAAATGTTGAAAATAAAATAATAATATTTTAATTTAAACTGAAGAAAGAAAGAATTCATTAACAGTTTTCAAAAATTAAAATAGTAAAAAAAAATAAAAATAAAAATTTTAATTAAAATAATAAAAGAAAATTTATTAATACAAATTTAAATTTAAATAATAAAAGAAAATAAGCATTAAAATTTTAATTAAAATAATAAAATAAAATTAATTAAAAATTTTAATTAAAAAATCAATATTAAAATTTTAATTAAAATAATAAAAGAAAATTAATATTCAAATTTTAATTAAATAATAAAAGAAAATAAATTTTAAAATTTTGAACAAAATAATAAAATAAAATTAATTTAAAATTTTAATTAAAATAATAAAATAAAGTTAACATTAAAATTTTAATTAAAATAAAAAAAGAAAATCAATATTAAAATTTTAATTAAAATAAAAAGAGAAAAAATTAATATTAAAATTTTAAATAAAATAATAAAATAAAATTTATATTAAAATATATTAAAATAATTAAAATATATTAAAAGAACTCATTTAAAAATGTTTTTGGTCGTTCTTTTTGAAATTTCGAAATAGAACTGGTTCATAATTGGAATAATGAACTGTTACTTTGATTCCAGCGATCATCATATGCAATTGGACGCTGGTGTTCATCACGTTGATTACCATATGGTGCACATTCGATGCCGCCGGGCGTTCCTGGGTCAAGATGAAGAAGTACCAACGCTCCATGCGCGAGACTGAGTCGCGCTTCAACTACAAGCGGAGCAACAGCATGAACCGCAATTGGCGCCAACGGTAAATATATATAAATACGTATATAACGGTATATATATCGATTCAATTAATTTTTTATATTTTTTTTCTTTATTTTTATAGAAAAGTAATGCGGGCTTATCAGGATAGTTGGGATCATCGGTGCCGTTTGCTATTCTGTTGTATGGGCTCCTCGGAGCGGAACCGGAACTCATTCACGGATATCGCACGTCTGTTGAGCGACTTTTTTCGCGAACTAGATGTTGTGCCGTCGGATGTGGTGGCCGGTTTGGTGCTACTGCGTAAATTTCAACGTCTGGAGCGTGAGGCGATTGTTAGACAGCGCAAGAATGGCACCTATGAGTTCCTTAGCGGTGTGCCAATCACGGAGCGCACACAGTTCCTAGCACTCAACGATGCCAAAAACTATGACTTCTTTCAGACCGTCATCCACTATATGTACTTTGCCCAGGGTGCCTACGGCTGGCCCATGTACGTGCTCATTAATCGCAGCAAAATGTGGCATCTCCTGCCGGAACTTAAGTGAGTATCGAGTGCATCCTTTTGCCCTTTGCCCGGTGTCTTCGATGAAGAGAACCTCACATTATTTGCAGATGTTTTGGCTGCTGTTGTGGCAGCGGTGACGATGCTCAGGTGATTAAGGACAATTGTTGTTATTGCAATTATGCGGCTTTAAAGAAAACCCTGCAGCTGGGCGACATCGACATTGTCTATGCCACATACCACGTGGATGTGGGCGAGACGCCGTTCTTTGTGGCAGTCGACTATACGCAGAAAAAGATTGTGATTAGCATAAGAGGAACGCTGAGCATGAAGGACATATTGACCGATCTGAATGCAGAGGGTGAAGTGTTGCCGTTGCAGCCGCCACGAGATGATTGGCTAGGTCATAAGGGCATGGTGCAGGCAGCCATTTATATACGAAATAAACTGCAGCAGGAGAATCTTATTGAGCGCGCACTGCAACGGAATGTGGATCGCATGACGCACACGTTCGATTTGGTCCTTGTGGGTCACTCTCTGGGCGCTGGCACAGCTGCAATACTGGCCATACTCCTCAAACCAGAGCATCCGACATTGCAGTGTTTCAGCTACTCACCGCCAGGCGGCCTGCTCAGTATGCCAGCGGTTGAGTATTCAAAATCATTTATTACATCTGTGGTGCTTGGCAAGGATGTGGTTCCACGCATTGGCCTCAATCAAATGGAAGCCCTGCGCGCAGATCTCATTAATGCCATTCAACGTAGCGTAGATCCTAAGGTAAGGATGACCCCTAAATAAGCCTCAGCCACCAACCTATACTTATGCCTTATGTGTCCACAGTGGAAAACCATATCGTGCTCGGTCATATGTTGTGGTTGTGGTCCCGAGCCAACGTCAGTGGTGAACATGTCGGGTCAGGACACACATATAAATCAATATCAGGAGGTAATTTCCAGCTACTATGATATATCAATTTAAATACCTTATTATTTTATGTGTGTTCCAGGAGCGCGGCACAGCGCGTACCACTAGCGCCCATCCCACGGATAGTTCAATAGCTTTAACACTTCACCAGCCCTTATATCCGCCCGGCCGCATCATTCACATTGTGCGGCATCATCCCAAGCCCGATGAGTGAGTAAATGTGCCTTCGGTTGCCACGTGCATCTGACTATCTTGACCTTACTCTTATTTGAATTTCATTAATTTTAAATATTTGTTTTGTTTTTCGTTCAATTGTTTTTAATTTTTATTTTGATTTTTACTGTTTTTTCTGTACTTTTTTTGTTTTTTTTTTTTATCATATCAAACGGAGAGATCCGCTTAACGCATGTACACTAATTGATGGCTGTGGATGTGTGTCTGACTGTGGTCTGTCTGTGTGTATGCCTGTGTGCGTGTGCATTCATATGTGTATGTGTATGTGTATGTGTATGTGTATGTGTATGTGTATGTGTATGTGTATGTGTTAAGGTTATCAGCAAATAGTTAAGTCGACGTCAATCCACCAGCTCTGATCCATCGGCCTTTGGTCTGAGTCATTGCCAGTGATGTCTTACCCACCCAGACTCTGGTCGCGCACACTGATGCCACAGTGTGTGGAAAATGAATAAAAACAATAAATCAAATAAAAAATATATATAAAATTATAAAACTTATAAAATATATGTTAAATAATGGTCGCAGAGGAAACTTTCAAGATGCAACTATGAATTCTTAAGGTGTTCGTAAGGATAATTTTTTCGCTTTGAGATTTGAAGGTGACTTCGCAGGTTTGCCCGTAATTGAAATGGAAAATATTTGAAGAAAATTTCTGGAAACATCATAAGATTAAATTAAAATTATTTATTATTACACAACGCATTTAACTGTTGCTATCAAAATACTTTGAGTATTTATTTTTGAAAAGCTCCGTCAATATTTTCCGGTTTTTTGAGGGCTCTACGGGTATGTCTGTGTATGTGCGTGCTCATGATAGTAGTTCCTGTACACAGTATATATATAGGGTTTCTTTTGATAGTCGATAGTGTTTCATGTTTTTCTCTTATGTTTTCTATGTCATAGTTCGTGGGTTTGTTCGTTCATTCGTTATATGTTTTGAAATCCTAGAAATCCCAAAAGAAATACGCAAAATAAAACTAAAAAAAAAAAAAATAATAGTTCGTATACCAATAAAATTATTTACAATTATTTTCAGGCAAAAATACGACAGTGGTTGGAGGTAGGCCCACAGATTACAAAGATGATCGCTCTAAGAAATCCAAGCAACGAATCCAACTCGTTCTTGTTCTCGTTCTCGTTCTTGTTCTTGCTCTTGTCTTGTATCTCTCTTTTTCTCTCACACTCGCTCTATCTTTCATTTCTATTTCTCTCTATCTCTTTCTCTCTCTCTCTCTCTCTCTCTCTCTCTCACTCTCTCTCTCTCTCTCTCTCTCTCTCTCTTTCTTTCTTTCTTTTTCTCTCTCTCTCACTGTAATTGTGACTCTTTCGATATTAAAAAAAAAATATTATATATATATAAAAATGTATATCCTATCAATAAGCCTTATATAATATGAGCCTCCTTTCGGGAAGTTCCTATTGTTTTCTAGTTGCATGAGGCGCCGCATGTTTAAAGCTCTATGAGATCCGAACTTTACCCAACTTTCCAGTTCAGCGAGTGAAATGAAGTATAATTTGTATTTAGTTGCATGGCCCCAATAATAAATATACAATAAATTAAAAATATTTAAATATATATACGTTTATAGTATATATAAGAATATCCCCAATCCCATTTCCCTTCTCTTTCTCTATAAAGATCTCTTTCTCTCTCTCTCTCTTTCTCACTCACTCTCACTCTCTCTTTCCTTCCATATCTTGCCCTCTCTGTCTTTCACTTTGTTTAACTGAATGTTGATTTGTAGTTGTCTTTTTATTTCAACGAGTAGACAGCAGTCAAGAACTTAGTCCTTGCCATACAAAGTATGCCATATGCCATACACTTACATACATTCCAATTGGTTATCATTTCCTTTTAAGTAGTGTAACTAACATTTATGTATAATATTTATTGATATAAACCACGTATGTATATATATATATATGTATATACTATATATATATATGTATGTATATGTATATGTTTATATATGTTAAACCCCTAGTATCTAGTCTTTTATAAACTGACATATATATATATCTGTATGTGTGTATAGCGAAAAATTGCAATTACTTGTCTTACAGAAATGTGCTTAAGGGCCGTGAGCCGGTCTATCAGGCAATATGGGCCGATTCAACCGATTTCGATGAGGTGCTTATATCACCTGTCATGCTGCAGGATCATATGCCCGATAAGGTTCTCGCCGCGCTCAAGAAGGTAATTTCGGAAGTTGATGACGAACGTACATCGGTGAATAGTTGTTCCACAGCCAGTTGATCACATCGATGACGATGCTGATGTTGATAATGATGATAATGATAATGATAATGATAATGATGATGATGATGATGATGATGTTCATGTTGATGTTGATGTTGATGATAATGATGATGATCATAAAGATGTGATGATGGCGATGCTCGTACTAGAACTCATATCTGTGTACTCGTGCTCGTACTCTTATTCGTATCCGTATCCGTATCCGTATCTGTACTTCTCGTCGTTTTATTAGAATCATATAGTTATAGCGCACTCTGATTTAGATAGTTTACAAAATAATATCGATAAGTGAATGTATTTGTATATCGAGTAGCCTAGTGTTAAGGCGTCGAGCATTAGTGTGTGTCCACAATCATAACACTATTTAGACATAATGAACACGCTCTAAACGCCCGTTGCTGCCCTGCCGAAAAACCGCCAAAGCGCCCGCCAAACCGCCCAACCGCCAAACCGCCCAACCGCCTAACCGCCCAACCGCCTAACCGCCCACCCGCCAGGCTTCCAAGTTCACAACAACAACATCACGCTTCACTCAATCTTCACAACACAAAGAACACAACACAACAACAATGCCAAGAAGAACAGCCACAACAAACAATTATAATTATTTAATTATCGCTTATAATATTTTATTATGCTTTAATGATTTTTTTTTTTTATCTAAATTCACTTAAAGCAGGATCTCCTTAACGCCCATGACCACGTCCAATATCTTAGCCCCATATATACATACATGTATATATGTATGTATTTATGTATTTATGTAACGCTTGGATTATATTCTCATCATGGTCTAGCAGTTAGATTGCTCTCTTGTCTTGTTCGATTCGATTTGAACTTTTTTAATTGTCTATTTATTTATTAATTAAGTACTTATTTGTCTATCCCTGTATAAACACTTAAATTGTATTTGCATTTCATTTTATTTTTTGTTTAAGTTTATTTTGTGTTTATTTACGAAAATAGATATTTATACATAAATTATACATAAATGCATTTTTTATTTACAACGAGAAGTTCGCTTAGGACATTTCAATTTAAACGACACATAGAAGTAGCGAGTAGAGTAAAGTAACGATTTATAAAGATCTAAAGACTTAGAAAGAATTAAGTCAGTTTTAATTGAAATTAATATATTAAAAATAATTTGCATTATTTATGCCAAAAATAGCGAATAATATTCAATAAAATTCCAGAATATCGCTTCAGAATTAAAAGAATATGATTATCCTGTAATGAAGATATATTCACATATATTTTCGATTTCAGAGAGCTCTTCAGTTGGTAATAATTATGAGTTCTTATATTTTCAGTTCTTAAGTGCAATTTAAATTTGGTAAGTTTTGATTTTTAAGACACGCAAAACTAGATACATATGTATTAACTTTTACACATGACACATAACACACACACACACACTCACACACATCCAGATGGTCCATAAAATGCTGCATGGGAATGTTTGTTTGTTGTAAAGCTTTTGTAACGCTTAAGTCAGTGACATAGCTCGTGTTAGTTACATACACACATACATGTATGTGCAACGATATCCCCTTAAATGCATATATAGGTGTAGGTTAGTTGTTCGGTCACCGCTTGCTAGATGAGCCTGGGAGATTTGTTTGTTAAGATCCAAAAATAATGTGAACAAAAAAAAAGAAAACTGCTTAAATTTTCAACAATGAATTTAATTATATTTGTTTTTTGTTTCTATTTTTTTTTATTTATTTTTCTGTGTGTCACATATGTACATACGTAATTGGTATGTACGGTAACGTATGCGGCAAACTGATAACTGATAACCGATAACCGATAACCGATAACCGATAACCAAAAATGATAAACGATTAATAATAACCGACATTCGCTTTAATATGACCAACCAATGATGTGTACAGGTCGTGTCATGTAGAGATCGTACCGTAAAGGCATGTACTACCCGAAAACGTAAAGATAACACGACAATAACTACAACTACAACTACAACAGTAACCACCAATACAACAACAACAATTACTTCGACAACACTTAATACCGATACCAGGTATAGATGCCTACTACTTAAAAGACTTAAGTTCTTAAACAACTTTCCATTTTGCTCTTGTTAACAACAAATACAAAAAATCAAAAAACCAAAAATACTCAAATAAATATGTTATATTTCTTTCTCTATCTCTCCCTCTCTCTCTCTCTTTCTTTCTTTCTCTCTCTTTCTTTTTTCTTTCTTTCTCACTCTGTATATATAATGCTCCTACGCTCAACCCAACCTACAGTTTTCAACCATTTTTTATTTCATTACCTCTTCAAAATTATCTAAATGTTATTGTATTTGATAATCGTATGTGTACAGCACACAGCAACCAGTGCGATCCCATATCCATGTCCCAAATCACAAATCCTGGTATATCTAACCTATAAACGTACTACTTTCGAACTGTACTTTCCGTATGCATACATGTACAAACTAACCTATAATATTATGTGTTAAGACCTTAAAAATGGCACCTAGGAATTTCCAAACGGTTTTCGATCACCCAAAGCCTCTGTCCTATATATGAATAAATTATACACACACAAATACATAGAAATATATATAAATATATATATATATATATATATATATATATATATATATGTCTATATCAAAATATATAAATGTATATATATGTATATATATACATATATGCATATATATACATATATACATATATACATATATATACATATATACATATATATATATATATATCATGTATATATCACTAAATGTTTAAGTGCAACTACGCCTACAGCTTTATCATAGCCTCTCGCTCTCACTCATGCACTCGCTCTCGCGCATTTGCTTCACACTATTCTTCCTACTGTACATACATATACATATACATGTAAACGATAATTATCATCTATATATTTCTGTAACTGTGAAGGTGTATTGATTAATACTATACACAAACGCATACGCGCACCGACACACATTGCATATATATGTATTAAAAATTATATATATACATACATATGTATGTAAATACATACTTACATATACATATGTATATGTAAGGGTATACAAAAGAACTTCCAAATTGAATCAAAGATTTGTAACATCTCCCTTGTTGTTATTGCTCTCATTACCATACACTGACAGGTTGTAACAACGAGTGGTCCACGTAAGCCCCAACGCCAAACCTCAAATGCTTTCTCCACCACATCCGCGGACCAGGAGCTGGAAAATCAAGTAGATGCAGTCACTAATGGGCATCTGGAACTGCCGGCAAAAGGTTTAGAGGAACAGTATTGCAAGGGTCCGGCGGATAGTTCCTACTCCAACCTGAGCAATTCCGTCATGCTAACGCCAACTGCACAGCACAAAATTTACCTTGAGACATCGTTCACTAATCTCCAGCATCAGCATCAGCTTGAACAGCGTTCAGCTCAGCCCGGTGGTAGCAAGGCTTCATCAATAGCGGGCAGCATCTTTGGACGCAGCCAGCTCAGTTCCACAACAACTCCGTATGACATATCAAGCGTCCTGGACGATAGCATAACAACGGTGACAATGCGCAGGAGTCCGTGCTCGATGCTTAGCGAAACAACAACTGTGGTTGTGAATACCGATGTGACCGATGTTCCGCGTCTGAAGGCTGTTGCATTTGACATGGCACCAACGCCGCCATTGCTGCCGTGTATACAGCCCTTGGCGCGTCAGCACTCGGAGAAGAAGCCCCGTTCGTTGCCATTAACGCAGGCATTGCGCCGGGCATCAGTGGCGGGACAGGGTGTTGATCTGCTGCACGATGACTGGTATGGCTTAGCGCCATTAGCCAGCCCAGAAACTCTTTCTGAAATATCTAGCGTCTCATCACGCAGCAGTGTACCCATTAGCCTGGCGAATAGTATTGAACGGTATCTGCAGCATATGGGCATAGCCGCAGGTATACCTAAGGTGCCATTGGAAGACATTTTTGAGTCCCAACTGCACACACCTAAGGTGATGCGACGTGCTCCCAAATTCAGCGAAAATTTATCAGGCTGTGCTGAGGACAGTCGCAATCTGGACCAGTACAAGCGTTTGGGTCGCGTCTTCGTTACCTTTCCGCGCATTTTTCCGAATGATCCATCCTCGTATCAGCAGCAGCATAACCGAAGCCAGGGTCTGGATTCCAATTCGAGTGATGACAGCTATGAGTCGGCGCATAGTCGGCAACGACTGCAACTACCATCAACAGTCGCATGTGGAGCCAGTTCCAAGTCGGCTGATCAACTCGATGAGGATACACGGGAGTCACGTTCATCTCCTGTAAAAAAGTTAACATTCAGTGACAGCAATATTTTGGGTGATGATCATTGCTTGCGTATATGTCCACAGTGTCCATGTCGTAGGGACGGATGCGATTGCTGTACACGTGCAGAGCGTGATCATCAGCATTGCACAAACGAGCAGGCAGCGACGGGAACGTCGGCAGTTGGCTCAACGGATACAAATAGTAGCTTTTACAGCGCAAACTCACACTCATCATTGGATCAATGTTCAACACCTGGCCGACATCTACAGATAAAGGTGAATGGTGGACATGCGATTGATGAGATTCTTATACGTCCAGGTGTCCTTGAATCACATTTTCCCGTTTACAGTGGTAGTGGTCAGCCGGAAACGCCGGCCATTGTGGCACCAGCGTCACCATCGCCATTAAGCAATTGCTCCGGCAAGAGGCCGGATGTAGTTGGTGGGCGCGTGCGCAAACGTCTCTCCTCTGAGGAGTTTGTATTTACGCGCTGTGAAGATCTTCCCATTTTAGTACAAATCGGTGATAGGAGTGGCCACAACTCGCCGGTAACACGAAAACAGCGCAGAGGATGCTGTGTGTATCCCGTTGGCAATAGTATACGTGTTGCCGGCGCAGATGTGGATGCAGCTGCTGCGACCGCTTCCCCTTCATCCATTAGTAAATTCTCCCGCACTCGAGTCGCCGCGGCCGCGACAGCAAAAGCAGCGGCTGCAGCAGCAGCAGCTGACACAAATAACGAAAGTAATGTTTAATAATTAGCATAGTTTATAAGCTCAGTTAAATGCAGTACCTTAGCAACAACAGCAACCAAGATATTATAGTATTGTATTAACGTTATACACAAAGAACAAGAAACTCCCAAATGAAAATAACATTTTGCATACATACAAACAAAGTTAGCGTGTAACTCAGCGTTTAAATAAATGCAATATACATATATATTTTTTGTCCAGCCAGCTGGTCCATTCAGAGCAGCCCAAAAAGCAAGAAGTAATTTTAATAAAGTGTTTTAAATAAAAAACGTTACAAAAATTGAAGAACTTATTTTATTCTCTTTGTCAAAAGCGTTAAAAACTATCGCTTCATGATTCAAAGAATTCAAAGATCTCAAATTAATCGATAAGTTATTTTACATCGACAATCGATGAGGCAATCAGCTGACATACAAATCCAAAGTTCACTTTATTTTTGTTTTGTTTACATCACTGATTTAAAATTTATTTTGTTTAAAATTTTGCACAAAATGGTTTTAAGAAAAGGGCATAGAGCCTTTCTCAGATCTTATATCCATCATTTTGTAAATCATATAAGAAAGGATAGCACAGCTACCACTACTAAATCTAAAATCTCACCCGTTGTCACTTCGTCGCTACTAAGTGTGGAACACAGCCGGCGCTGCATGGAACGCATGAAAACTTTAACAACTTTTCCAGTTCCGAAATTGACGCAAAGTAAGACTAAGCAACCTCCTGCATCTGTTCTAATACCATTATGCTTAGAGCCTCATACGTAAGTACTGATAATGCATTAGACACTGAAGTCTACTTAAGTTCCAATTTTACAGCAATGAAATATCGCTGTTATATACAAAGCGATCACGTCATCTACGCCGTCACAGTCTTCAGATATCGTTTCCTGGTGGTAAACGTGATGAAAGTGACAAAAGCTTTACAGATTGCGCTCTTCGAGAAACGCAGGAAGAGATTGGTCTACCACAAGATCAGGTTGAAATTTGGGGTGAAGGCAATCCTATAACTATGCCAAACACTACATCTATCGTACCTGTAGTTGGCGTCATACCCAACTTTGACATATCCAAACTAAGAATCAACACCGATGAAGTGGAAGAGGCTTTTACTGTGCCAATAAGTTCCATGTTAACATCGAAAGCGGCGCGTCACACGCAATTCCGTCGCGGATACAGCGGACCTGTCTTTGTAGTAGGTAATCGGCAAATCTGGGGCGTTACTGGCTATTTAACGTATGTGTTTCTCCGTTGCTTGGTACCTTCACAAATGCAACCCGAATCCTTGAAAAATGGTATTAAGTATATACGACCTTACAAAGTCTAAGCAAATCAAGGCTAAAAATCAAAGAACCCCTAAAGTCACAAACTAAAAAGGAATAGAGGCTTATTGGTTATATTTACACCTGCTCTTTAGAAGCAGTCAAACTCAGGTTGTCATTTGTCTGACAGAAGATGCAATATTATTTTAAATAATATCTACATTTTTGTCTTTAAATAAATTGTTAATGTTATTAAATATAATTATAATTATAATTGTTTGGCGTAGCGATTAAAACAATCCAGTTTTCCTTGTTCATCGGTTCACATCACATTTGTGATGAGGCCAATTAATATCCTTGATATCGTAAATCGAATGAAATAAGTTTTGCTTCTTTTTTTTTTTTTTATTTACAATTGTGTTCATATTGTATATATTCATATATATATATATTTGTATATATATATGTAACAAAATTTGTATATTTTTATGTGTTTGTGTTGTATTTTGGGCTATTATTGTGTTAACATACATATACATACACATATGCATTAAATACGTGAGTACATTATATTTACATATTGTTTCAACGTTTGGTAACCTAAAACTAATGGAAACTACTCTTAAGAGTTTGCAGAAGGCTTCGCTCCTTCAATTGAAATATGTTCTGAAGGAACGCGACAATCGTGTACTTGAGTCGTAACTGTTGTATAACAAGAACCACAGAGTCTCACTGGATTGAAAAGCTTTTCAAACGGCAAAGGTGCCCAAAATTCAGAGCAGTCAGCACAGAAAATTTCTCCACATGATCTGTAACATAAAAAACAGGATACATTTAGAACGTATTTCTTATTTCAGGTATAAGAAACACAATTTTTAATTAATACAATATAATTAAAATGTTAATTAAATTGTTCTACAAAATGAGAAAAATATTTATCACAGCCAATCTGACATAAGTTCAAACTATTCAATAACTTCTTCAAAAATTCCATCTATCTTCAATTATGAATCTCGTTTAGAATTACTTCAAATAGAAATCTTGATTTGTGTAAAGCATTTAAAAAAATGATCTATCGGGTGTTAATAAATAATATATATTATAATAAATTCAATAATAATTATCGAACTGGTGCCAGATTGATTGCTGTGAAATGGCTGTTGGCCCATAAGTGTGCATAGAAAAGGAAAAACTGAATGTTAATCAACAAAAATATAGGTAAATGAGATATTAAATAAAAAGAATAGAATACGTTAATGTTGAATTGCGCACCGACAATGATGTTTTCTTCGTCCAAGCCAGAATTCAATTTGACAATTTGAGCAACGTGAAACTGCATGATCTGGTACCCAAAGAACACTTGAAGCTTTTTTCTCTTGAATTGAGGAAGTGGCATACGAGGATGGACCACTACGCGCCTCTACGGCTTCCCAAGAGCAAGTTGAAGCATTTTCAACAATATCCGATCCGTTTTCCTAAAGAAATTTAAATAATTAGACCAACAAGAACCACTAGCATTTTAAAAAAAATTGCATCAATCGCTGAACGAAAACGCAAATCCTGATCAATTTTAAAAGATCCTCTTTAACAATTTGAAGCGTTAGGTTATTATGAAATTTTTTAGCATTCGTAACTATCCAGCCAAATATGTTAGAATTAGGAGAACAGAGATTCTTGGTTAGCACCCAAACTGATCAAAATATAATACATGGCTGGATATATTCATCTCATCTTGTTTTGTTACTTGCTTCTCACTTACAATAAAAAAGCATTCATACATAGCGTTATGTATATGCAATTGTTATGTGTGTGCGTGTGTAAATTGAATTTGATTAATAAATTTAATTACATGCTCCACGTTGGTAGAAACGACACTATTGCAGCTTGGGCATCCTTTTTGCAACAACGCCAATCGCATGCCATGGATTTCGCGCAAAAGAAGTTCCTCGCGTACCTAAAAACAATAAACAACAAATGGAATTTATTTAAATTAATAAAAATATATAATTAAAGATTACCTTGTGCTCCTGAACCATTTGATGGAGTCTTATATTTTGTTCACTCAGGCCATGACTCAGGCCATCGGGACAGGATATATTTATTTGTGTACGCTCTTGCGCTCCCTGCGGTGTTGGAGGTAATGAGATAAGCCCAGGCGCCGGAAATTGCATTGCGCTAAAATTCCAATTATCAACATAGTTACTTATATACATAATATAAAAAGTATATATAATATAATATAATATAATATAATATATGCCTATATACATAGGCATTTATTACTTACTTGGCATTATCGGGGTATTTAAAATGTGTGTTATCGCGATTTGGACTTGACCAAAGCATGTTTCTTCGCATTGGATGATTAACATTGGACGTATCAAAGTTTCCAAGCGAATTTTGTATTTGAAGGTCAAGTTTTTGATGCTCGGGTGATAAAGGCATACAGTCGGCATTGTTGTTGCCATGTGTTCCATTTAGATTATTGGACATGTTTGTTTCTTTGCAAATGTCATCGTTACTTTTATTCTCACTAGGCTCTTGGGATTCCAATTGAGGAGTTGCAGCTGTGTCACTTTTGTCCAAACTGGAGTTGGAACTTTGTTGAAAATATCGCAGATTATTGGGCTTTACGTGAACTCGGGGCAAGTTAGCGTAGTTTTGACTTATTTTATTGGTTGGCGCAACAAATGTTGTTCCGATACTATTTTCTTGAGGTATGACATCGGCATTTTGATTTAAAGGCACGACACTGTCTTCAGTTAAATTTGATGATATCCCGTTTGCAGTCGCACCTACTTTTGTAGTTTCTATAGGAATTAAGGTATCCGTACTAGTATCGTTTTGTCCCTGGCTTTGCCACAGTGTCTGGCTTTTATCACAAATGGTTTCACAAACGACTGGATCGCCATCTATATTATAAAAATAATGGTTTAATTTAATTGAGTGTTTATTAAGTTTCTTGCAAGATTTACTCACCGTTTGGAGAATCACATGGAGTGTGCTCCTCGAGCTCAATAGGCTCAGAATCGATGCGCTGAATAGTTATTTTGCCATTCAAGCTTGATGATCCCTCATTCATTTTATCACATTGACTTAAAGAACTGCTTTGGTCATTTAATAAATCAGGTAGCAATGCTTTAGAGCCATTCTCAGTGGCGTTTTTCTGAAGGTCTGAGCTATCGCATTTATCCTCAGAGTCAGATGCTCGTTTTTTATCATCGTTAACATCAATGCTGCATTTCTTGGTTTCCGTTCGAATGTCAAACATGGAATTGCTGTTTGTACTTAGACTTAAGCCTTCTGTTACACTGTGAATAAAAAATTAATATATTTAATTTTTAATATTATTAACTAAACAAATGACTAAGTGACTCTATTTAAAGTGCACTTACATTGATTCAACAGCCAAATTTGGATCACTAGATCTTCTGGATATCGTGCTCTGTGTTAACTCATTCGATGTTATATTTTCGGTTGATCGGGTTTTCGTTGTAGAATCTGTCGGGAATATACCAAAATTGAATTGGAATCTTTTATTGTTAGTTTTATACCCACTATTGCCATTATGGACATTTTGTCGCTCATTGCTTTGTAGAGGAAGGTCGGTACCGTTTTTGTTTCCTAAGCTACCAAGGTATACATCAGACCAAAAGTGTAAAAAACGAACACTATGCGCTGGCCAAAGGACCTTAAATTAAATCACCGATCAAACTGCTAGTCAATTATTCACAATTTGTAAATTGGTTCATTTACCTTTTCAGTCTCATGCTTATAGAGGGGGTTTCTATACATCGTTTCTGCTAAAAATGGCCATACTGAGAATGTTCGATCGAAAACTGAGTTTTCAATTCTTTCTTTTAGAGAATTGCACAAGAACGTTCCAAACAGACATGACAGCGAGTGTTGGGCAAGTTTAATCTGAAGATTTTAAGCGATTGAGCATGAAAAGATCTTATATAAGCTGTTAACTTCATACCAGGTAACCAACACTGAACTCAAAACTGCACGGGAATTGCATATGAATTTGATGCACCAGATCAAGCCATTGCAAGAAAACCGGACAACGTTCGTTAACCTCGTCCGAATTGGGCCCATTACCGGAACGATCAGCGAACTTGTGACCATAATTAAGCCATTCTCGCTCAACTAAGACTCGAAAGCCCTGGAAATCATGAATATTCATTCATTTTCAAAATTCATCTTTTATAAAATTAAGTAAAATGAACTTACTTCTACTGTTCTGTAGAAAGGATCCAGACAGATTTGAGCTGTGGCCACGATTTGGGGTGTGCGGTCCCAACCATCCGAGCAATGCACTAGCACAGGACGACCATTCTTTTCAATAGTGTGAACAACTGTCATCGTTGCTCCCAATAAACCCGATAAATGCTGCATCCACATTGTCTTTTCCAACTGTCCAAACCAGCTAAAAACATTTTAGTTCAACATTAGGCTCATAACAGTTTAGTCTTAATCCAGTCTTACTTTGGATCATCTGGTGAAGAAGCACATAGTTGTCGGACAGCATGAAAACTTTTTCGAATAGCATGTATATTTCCCAGATTCATGAACTCTATTTCGGCACAGGGATAGTACTCGATGCACTCACAGCCACCGCCACGGGCACGATTTGTAACTGCAGACGTATAACTACGTGCATCCACAATAAGAATTTTCTAAAATAAATAAATAAAGGGAATGCACAATTAATACAAGTTTTAAAAAGGTAACAAATTTGGTAAGCAAAACAGATGATTTTCTATATCTATGTTTTCTTATTGGAAATCAATATTTAGATCCAATTAAATGTAATTAAACTAGATAAATATATAACAAACAACATACCCTAATTTCATCGAGTGCTAGTTCCTCATGAGAAGAATCACCCAGCGACGGAGAACTATTTCCAGAGGAACCCGTCTCTCCGTTGGTGTCTTTAGCCTGTCGTCTCGCATGCTCACCCCTGTCGAAGGCACAAGCATCCGCTAAAGCTTTTAGTAACTGTTCATCTTTATAGTTTCTCCATCCTAGCCAACCAACTTCTGGTTGACTGCAGCGAGCCAAAATAGCTCCAGATTTTTGATGACGCCAAACGACAGCTGGTAACCGGCGCGATCCACGAAAATTGGCAACGTTGTGAAGCATTTCGTCGGTAATGCAGCATGGAACAAGTAACTTTTGCGGGTATGATGGGCACAATTTAAAGTCTGAGTTGGCTGATGAGATCCGCCACGATCCTTTCAAGTCAAATCCAAGGCGGGTCACTTCATTCTTAAAGTCACTATCGTACTTAATCGCTCGTTCTAAACGATGCATTTGCTCGTTTGTCCCGTTAACTTGTGTCAAATTTGGATTTTCAGTTGACACTATGGATTTATTGCCAAATCCATTTGTCATTGAAACACGTTCTTTGTTATTGAGTGTGTCACATGTCCATGAGTAAAATGGAAACGCAAAGAGCGTCTCCAGCGTTTCAGGTACACCAATTAGCAGCTGAACGCGACGTTGCACTTCCAAGCATTGCTCTGCAGATTGGAACGAACATCTCACAGTGCTGGCATCTTTGCAATTAACAACCAGATGAAAAAGATCACGCACTTGCACCGATTCAATTAAGCCAAGTGGCACCGCTGTCTCAAAGCCGGCTGATTTTTTTGATAGAAAAATTCGATAATTTGATAGTGCCAGGACTCCATCGTCAGTTCGTCCCAAATATTTAATGGACTCGCCGGCAACTGTTTGTTACAAATTGTAAAATTTAAATGGTGTTTAAAATTTAATTATACGCATTCTTAATATATTGATCAACACTTACGCTCTTGAAAAGGAGCAAACAATTGCGAGTCTTCCTTTTCCATTTGGGACTTCGGATATGATTCCGCGGCTCGTATAAAACAAATCGATGGGGGCGGTGATCCATCCGACATCATGTGTTGCGACTACAATCGAACAAAAAATTCAAACTCATAGCTTTTTACATACAAGTAAATATATATATGTATATATGTATATACTATATGTATATTTATAAGAACTAATGTGACGATACTAGAATACAAATGTTTTTTTGTTAAAATCCTCCTACTGTTAATCATTGTCATTGTGCATATACTAAGTAAATGTTTTAAAATCAGTCAAACAGGACAACACACATGCACAAATCCCACACTTTTATGTACGTACGTTCACAGGTACATACGTATGTTAAGTCAACACAACTTAAATATAACAATATGTACGCACACACATACATATATAGACCTCAAGGCAGTCATTAAATACAAATTGTTTGAAACACCTTAATAAGACAAATATATTAGATATATACACACATGCACATGCACAAATATTTTTTGCCTGTAGTAGTTGACAGTATAGATAATAAGCGCATACAAATTTACTCACATACGAGCATGCATACGTACATAAAACCAATTGCGTACATAGAATACGCTTACTAGTATTTACATATACATACATGCATTTATAGATTTGTATGTTTAATAATAAACAAAAGACAAACGAAAAATTTCCACTTTTTCGGCTGTTTATTCTTGTTAGTAAACACTTATAATGAAACTGCAAATTGAGGTTTATAAACAACAAAAATTAAGCACATATAGAAATATAATTACTTATTAATATACAACATACATATGTATGCATATATGAATCCACAATATTTATGAAACAATACCAGCAAAACAAGCCTTCAAACGTACATACATTTGTTGGCTTATTGCCTTTGAGTTACAATTTACTTTGTATTATTGCCGTTTTAAATAAAATTGAATAACACAATGAATATTTTTTTCTTTATTTAGCACCAGAAACTCCATAAACGTCAGCTATTATAAACAAAGATTTGCAAATATTGTTGATTATACATATGTAGACGACAAGTACGTACATATATATAAATAAAGGTATTCGTTAATATACCGACTACTTTTTTCACTTGCTGTATATCGAATATTTACATATCGTTATCGACCTAACAGGTCGACAATTTGAAGATTAATTATTAAACTGGCTAACTAAAGCAAACAAATTTTAGGATAGTTAAATAAAAAATTAGATTTAATTCTTTTTAGGCAAATACTAGGGAAATATTTTTCATATGATATCGAGCTTAAATGATTTTTAATTATGAAATATTATAATAAATTGATTATTATATTTTATAATATATAGTAACATAAATTTAGCTTCAAAGCGAAATATAAATTACATTTTAAACAAATTAACGCATGCAAATTTTCGATAGTTTACAATTGCAACGATAATGTAAAAAACGATATCATTCTGTAATCGTTGCTTAAGCTGACTGCGTAGACTTTTAAATATTTTGCAGCACTGGTTGTACGATAATCAACGAAGTTGTTTTAGTAATTATATATGTACATGCATCGTGTCTACGTTTCCATTCCATCAATGTTAAAGTTACATTAAAGTAAATATTAAAAAATTCGGTAGTTTATAAAATTAAGCTCAGCCTGCCGCTTACATTATCAACATGACTGAATCACTAAAGCCTTTGCTGGGCGCATGTTTAGCTATAATTGCGGTAAGTCGACGTGTTCTTGCCCACCCGCTCAATCAATGCGACTATGACCAGACCGGCAGGAATTATTGGAAACTTTTAGTTATCATGATTTCAGATTAAATAAGTGCAACAATTTACAATTATCAATGTATATAAAATTAAAATACATAACGTATTGTATGTTTTGTTAATTGTAGGCTCTACATGTTTTTTACCAGCCAGTAGAAGCGTCTGGTGCGGTTTCCATGACCAGTGCAAATATTGATATGACGTTAGGTAAGGAAGCAACATTATTAACAAGAACAATAATATGTCCTCATAAGTCATTATATGGAAAAGTCACAGACAGCAAAAGCCGCATGAATAATATTTATTTAATAGCTCAGCTGGTGCACCTACACGCCTGCATAATTACGCACACTCACACACACAAACGCACACGTACACAGCACCATGAATATGTGTGTTACTTGACGTGTCACAAATTAAAAATCAGACTCGATAAATTTTGCAGATCTTGCCAACGTGGTTCGCGCCCTTTATTTAAAATAAATAAAAAAAATGAAGCGATTTGTATAAATAACAAATTAATGCACAAAATGTTCATAATAGCTATAAATAGTCTTCGCTTAGGGCGTATATTATATGGGCGTTTCATCATTGCTCTAATGAAATCAAAACATTTTATTGTTTGTTTTTGCATGTTTTTAATTGAATGTTATTTTAGTTATAGTCTATTATTTTTATTTCATTTCAATATTTACAAACTTTTTTCCAAAAATTCACTTCCTTGCACTTTGCGACTACTTTGGGTGGGCACAGTATTATTCACCTGTGCACACACATATAATTATATTAACTAAATGACTACTAAACTTACACAATCAGTAATATGAAATCATAGGCACCACCTAATGACTTTATTTTTGAAGAACTTTAAAAAAGTTGAAACACGTGCACAAAACATGTTTAGGTGGTATTGTTATTGGTCCATTTACTTAATTCTTATTGTATGATTTCTCTTGTTTACTATCTTATCAATGAGGTTAAGATGTATATATGTTCACATATAAGTGTGTGTGTGTGCGTGTAAGCGAAGCAATTGCATGTGTAGGGTATAATTAACTGTCACATGCCGTTTGCAAAAAAGTTAAAGAAAACACCGTTGATTAAAAACCAAGTTAAAAAAAAAAAACACTATCATCTTGAAAATAATTATACATGTTGTTATTTCTCGTCAAAACTCTAAAAATATTTATCCCCGTTATTCTAAACTTTTATTTCCAGCGTCAAATGAATTGGTTTTCCTTAATTTTTATGCGGAGTGGTGTCGGTTTAGTAATATTTTAGCGCCAATTTTCAATGAAGCTGCGGATAAGGTAAGACTAAGCCCAAGTTTATTTAAGCAAGCAATTAACAACATTCTCAGAAATTCTTAGAGCTTCATTTAAATAATGCTCATCCCAGAATATAATAATATTTATTGAAAACTGGAAAGAATCCACTTTTCCACTCAATAAACATATATAATAATGTTAATTTTGAGCTCCTATGCCTGACAGGTGTAGGTTTAAAAGCCCCCCGGGTACACAGATACACAGGTGAAAAATCCAATTAAATAGAGCACAGAACGCTTTTGTTTCAACACGATCACAGATGTTTTTTTTTTGTATATAAGTTATTTGTTCTATTAACTAGAAAAAGAAACAACAAATTTCTTGGTAGTTTTAAATGTAGGTTGACTTTTGGACATGTTTTTTATTTGTTTATTCTAAAATTTCAGATTAAAGTGGAATTTCCAGAGCCTGGTAAAGTGGTGCTAGGAAAAGTGGATTGCGACAGTGAAACAGCAATCGCATCTAGATTTCACATAAGCAAATACCCCACATTAAAAATTGTCCGAAATGGGCAGGTCAGTAAGCGGGAGTACAGGGGGCAACGTTCGGCTGACGCTTTCCTGGAATTTGTCAAAAAGCAATTGGAGGATCCAATACAAGAGTTTAAATCTCTCAAGGATCTTGAGAATCTTGATTCCAAAAAGCGCAGCATTATGGGTTATTTCGATCGTCGAGATCAACCCGAATACGACATATTCCGAAAGGTTGCAACCAACCTTAAGGAAGATTGTCAATTCCATGTCGGCTTTGGAGATGCCTCACAGGCCATGCATCCGCCAGGTAAATATTAACATTCATATATTCTCATCAATTATCCTTCACTTTACCTAATGCCATTGCGTAACATACTACCTTTGCAGGCACACCTATTATTGTATTTAGGCCAGATGTGGCATTGTCCCATGACAACGATGAGACATACACTGGCAGCTTAAGTAACTTCGATGAGCTTAAGGCATGGATTCAAGACAAATGTGTCCCACTGGTAAGGGAAATAACATTTGAAAGTGCCGAGGAACTAACGGAAGAGGGACTGCCGTTCCTAATTCTGTTTTATCGACCGGATGATTTAAATGCTATAAAGGATTACAAGACAATCATTGAACAACAGTTATTGGATGAAAAACGTAAGGTTTCAAATAATCAAATTTAATATCGAAAATATTCCGTAACAAAATTTCTTCCTATTGTTTGCAGAGAATATAAATTTCCTTACTGCGGATGGCAAACGATTTGCGCATCCACTTCACCATTTGGGTAAATCGGAAGAGGATCTACCGGTCATTGCCATTGATTCCTTCAAACATATGTACCTCTTCCCCCACTTCAATGACATGTACACACCGGGAAAATTGAAGCAGTTCCTTCAAGACCTTTATAGCGGGAAATTGCATAGGTATGTCGCAACAAATCAGAACTACCCACAGATCGGGACCCACATATAACCAATATATAAATTCTTCAATTGCAGAGAATTTCATTATGGGCCGGATCCCACAAGTAATGAAGTGCAGCATAATCATGGTCACACATCCAAAGGTACACAGCCGCCCGAGTCAAAATTCAAAGAACTGGGACCCTCAAAACATCGTTACACATTACTGGAAAAAGATGAACTGTAATATTACAAGTGTATATTCATTTAAATATAATTATTAAAATTTTTTAAATCCAATGATTAACATTAATTTAGACTTCAAAAAAACACAACGCACCAAAATTGAATCTGTTTGTTTAAAACAGAAAATTATTTGAAGCAATTAAAGAATTAAAACCAACACGAAATAAACTTTAGTGAATACGAAAACTTAACTGAAAATCAAAAATTACATATAACATTTTATATAAATATCCCTGTGCGTTTCAAATTGTTGTAAATAAAACATCTTATGTCTCCTTCCCTTTCTATTTACAAATTGCCTATCGTACTTTCTCTTTCCTTCCTTCTACATATTTGGTTCCCTTTCTGCTTAACATGGAATGCATTTGACAATCTTCAGCTCTGTCCAAGGTCATGAGAAGTCCTACATTTAAAATCCTTTAATCATTGGAATGATCTAAATTTAACCTTAGTGGAATTTGTGCTTCAATTTAGAATTCAAGATGAAACACTTTTTAGCACATATTAAATTTTGTCTAACAGAGGAAAGGAGGGAGGGAGACTAAGAGATTTATAGTCAGTGTAGTATGTATCTATCTTTATTTGTATTTTTATTTGTATGTATCTATTACAATTATGTTTGCTTTTGTAAAATTAAATACACATATAATAATCTAAGTCGAAACATTTAAGAAAATGTTACAGTTTTGTTACATTTTTGTTTTGTATTGTTTTGGCGTGAAAGAATGGAAAATGACTCGAACGCATGATATGCATTGCGGGGATTTGCTTTGACTGGTGGTGGCTGGTGTAATATAAAAGTACAGTTAAACGAAAGTACTTACTATGTTTGTTTATTTAATACGTTAGAAAAAATAGTTATGGTTTAATTGTATGACATTTAATAGGGTCTGGAACGCATGCCACCGTCATTGCGCATTGCACCGCCCCCCTCGCGACGCCCACCACCGCGGCCGCGTCCACCGCCTCCATTATCATTGCCATAACGTGAGTATCCACCACCACCTCCTCCTCCACTATTGTTGCCACGATCACGATTTTGATAGCCACGATCATTATTGCCATAACCGCCTCCGCTGCTACCGCCACCACCGCCGCCGCCACCGCTACCTCCGTAGCTTCCAGAACTTTCATCGTCATCACCTTTTGGTGTTTTGCATCTAATAACGCATTCGTGTTAATAAATGATTGTGATTGATTTCCGTAAAGTGAATATACATACCGATTACATTCGTTACGCCAAGCAAAATTTGTATTATTGCAGCTGCTGCACTTCCAATCTCCGTCACGGGGCTGTACATTTCCACCAGAACCTCCTCCACCGCCGCCACCGCTATTAAAACGACCACCGCCACGACCACCTCCACCGCCGCCACCACCACCGCCGCCGCCGCCGCCACCACCACCGCTGCCACGATCGTAATCACCTCCTCCGCCGCCACCACTACGGTCAAAACGACCTCCTCCGCCACCTCCGCGATTACGGCCGCCAAAACCACCGCGACTGCCGCCACCTTTGTTCCAGTTATTCTGGCGTTGAGCCAAAGACACTTTAATGTTAGCGCCATTGAAATCATTGCCATCAAACCATTGAATGGCTGATTGTGCAGCATTAACATCATCATATGTGACCGTGGCCTCGCCCTTTGAGGTACCAGTTTCCTTATTTTTATACAACCAAATCTTTGGTTTCATGGTGCGTTTGTCTTTCTGTGAAATTGAATAATACGTGTTCATAGTATTTGTGGGAATTTAAGTTTTATTAACTTACCTTTATTATTCCAATAGCCCCGAAATGGCTTTCAATATCTTGTTCTGTGGTGCCAGGATCCATGCCAGAAACAAAGATGGTATCTTCTTGTGTGATCATATCGCTGTTACTGCCTCCACCTCCACCGCCGCCGCCACCGCCACCGCCGCTACTGCCACCATATCCTACAAAATGAAGGATATATTAGAAATGCAGGATTATATGAGGTAGCTTATTTTAGAAAGGATTAACCCTCAACGTAGTGTCCAACTTAAATGGGGCAAGACCAGAGCGCTCACACACTTTCTTTCTTTCTCTTAAATTCTATGTGGTATACGTATATAATAAATATATGTATATGTACATTACGACACACGATGTCAAGTAAATATTTTCTGCAAGTCTTATGTAGTATTGCTTTCCGTTTTGTTTAAAAACCAATGTTTCGAAAATCATATAACCTCAAGATTTGTTAGCTATTTAAACATGTGAAAACATACTCGTTAGTTTGACAAAACTCTAGCTGGAGCAGCCCTTAAGCTGATGGTATTATAGTTTTGCATAACACACACAGACACAGCACACACTTATCGTTGATCAATATATATATATATATACATATATATAAAATATATATACATATATATATATATCACGTACCAATACCAATGATCCTAAATTATATTTGAAATAACCAGTGACAATGACCGAGGACACACTCTTTACACTGTTTGAAACTTTTCACACCTTAATGCTTGAATACACTTCAGACTGGAGTTATATTCATATATGCAGAGCCTGAAGTTAAAATTGACTCAAAGAGTTCATTGAATTTCGGGTACGAAGCAAGCTGCCAGGGCTTTCTCTTCACTCTTTTAAACGCATACTCAATAATCTCATTTGTTGAACCAGATTTACCTCGTTTGCTTTTTGAACTATAGTTTTGGTTGTTGGTATTTTATTTTGGTTTTTGAATTGTAGTAAATTAATGATTATACATTACTCGATATGATTGCAAATTGTTTTGCATTATTTTACCTTTGTTGTAGTTGTCCTTGCTGGCGCCTCCATTTCTAAAAGAGGATATTGGAATAACTTATTTAATGTTTTGTTTTGATTTTGGATTGTAATGCATTATGATGAAGAGGATTACACCCACGCCTACGTTTATCATACAATATCATCCTACATGCACATTGTGTATATACCTATTAATATAAAATTGTTAAATAAACTTTTTCAACCAGTACACTTTGATATGCATTTGCTCTAAGACCGCCAAAGACGTCCGACGGCTTCTTCAACACTCTTCTGCTTCCAATGCACAAAATTTAACGTACAAGAGACACAAATGTTGAGCAATCAAAGTACTCTGGTAAACAAAAATCACTGGTTAAAATTACAACATTTTATACATACTATTACTTATTGAATATTGTTCACAAAATAATCACTAAATAACAATTTAATTAACATTCTTAATTCATTCTTAACTGAACTAAAGTATACAATTAATGTATTCTTAAATAAAAACTGCATTGTTATTGCATCAAATATAAAGTTACAAAAAAAAAAAAAAAAAAAAAAATGTTTTGTGGATTTTGCAACTTAAGTTCAACGCATAAGGAATGATATATGTATAATTAATATTATATATAACGAAATAATATAATCTATAACGTCGTTCATGTTAACACTAATTTTGGACAATTTGTTTGTTTTTTATGCACTTAATTTTTATCTAAAAATTCGAAGATCAGTTTTTAAATCTTTACTCTTTTTCTTTTTGAACTGTATTACTTGTCTTTTATTGACTTTATATATGTTATTGTCATTAAATAATATTTTCTGTTTGAGTCCAATTTAGGTTGTTTTTTTTTTTTTTGTATGTATTTCCTGTACTGCGCGAATAACTTTTGTGTTTCGCATTTTTAACGTGGTAACATTTGAATACATGTATACATAAATTTCATGGTACAACACTCAGGGTTTACTTAATATTCGTAATAAATATATCTAATGCAATGTTTATATCAGCGCACGCACAGCTGCTGACCTCGATCATATCTACATAATAAATTCTTAAGTTATTTATATTTAAGATTGTTTAAACTTTCGTTTTTCATTTGTTGTCTCGGTAATTTTGCTAAAATCGTATGATATTATTTATTTCTTACAGTGTAGCCTATATTGAATATATATTACTGATTTTGTTGTTTTTATTCACCATATGGTATTTAAATATTTATGTGCTTAATTTAAGAATCGATTGCAGACTCCATTTTATTCAGGTTCAGGCATTTCTCCTTATTAACCTCGTAGGAAAATAATCTGTTGATATTTGCAGCATCTGGCCAATTACATTTCGGTACACAAAGTCATTCGTAAAAATCGAGTTATGCATATACATATGGAGTTTAATTATACACATACCTAACAAGTCTATCATTCAGTGTTATAAGACCTAATAGAGTTGACCATTAAACACTTGCATTTCCTGCAATTTAACCACGTCGGACACATGGTATTTAATTTTAAGGCTCATCAATCTTTTCCACATTTGAATTGAAATATGACCTTTTATGAAATTATAAGCTTTGAGGGTATTACAAATAAAAAGTAGCAAAGTTGCTTTTTGTTAACCTGGACAGAGTACAACCAGTAATTGGATTGGTATCTTGTTGTTTTTTTGTGATCATTAGAAATTATTAATTTGCAGTCATAGGCTTAATTTTAATTGGCGTATATTTACGTTACGAATACGAAACCGAAACATGTTTATGATTGTAAGCTGAACTTTTTTTAAAACAAAAACTCGTACAGAACAATTTCTTAGCTCAACATAATTGTTCTCAATTGCCATTATATGTTTACAAATCTTAAATTTGTTCCCGTTTGTCTTTTCATTTAATGGTTAACTCATGAAGTTCTACGATTTACATTTATAAATATGAATGTATGTATGTATTTGCTTGATTTATGTCAACTGATGTCGGCGACACTTATAAAATCGTTTGTTTTCTCATTGAACTCTAACCCCATTATATTTAAATAATATCACAATTATAATAACATACCCATAAGAATTGCTTCCTCTGTCATTCCACGATCCACCACCACCTCCACTACCACCGCTACTACCACGATGGCCAGAATCATAACCTTAAAGAAAAATAATTTTTTTTTATTGAAAATATTTCAAAGGAATACACAATTTTACTAACCTCCACTCTGTTTGTTATAATTTGGAGGTGGTTCGTTATAGTTACCAGATTTAGTTGGCAAATGCTGGTAGCTTGGTGGAGGTACAGCAAAATTATTGTACTGTCCGGCGCCACCACTGCTACCACCTCCACCACCACCATAACCACCACCTAAAACATAAATTTATTATTGGTAACACAATACATTTTTATCTTGAATGGTGCACTCACGATCCATTATTTAAATTTGATGAAATTAATATTTAAAGTGAGAAATATTTTCCGTTTATCAATAGTACCAGCGCTCTTTTAAGTTCAGCACAAGCGTCAGACGAAAAATCTGCATTGACTTTATAATGTAAAAATGGCGTGTAAAACTAGGGATGTTTAATTAAGATAATCGATTTTTTATTGAAAGAATACATCGGACTATCGAACTCGAAATGAATGAGTTTATAGATAGCCAAAGCGATTTCGTTTAAATTATTTTCCTTGTTTTTAAATTGATAGTTATATTTTTTGCTTGAATGTTTGTTATAAATTGGCATACATTATATATATATATATTATTTAAATAAACTTAAAGCAAACTATTTACTTCAAAACATATAAATTAAACCTCCAAGGATAACAGTCGTTAAGTGACGGGTGGATATACTTTTCGTTAACCCTGAATAAAGTAGGTTCTTGGATACTAGCTCAATGACTGGATCCAATGACGAAATTAGTTAGTATTATCACTAGGTAAAAATCTGTCCATTTTTGCTTAAGCTTGAGTTGGTACCATAAAGCATATAGATACTACATATATACGTAGGATGTATATAGAGCATTAACACGTCGTAATGTTTATATTTTATATATTTATAAATTAATTAATTTATTTCTATTTAAATGATTCATTTATATTTATCTAATTCATTCTAATTACGTTGATTTAACGTTACCCTGACGTGACAATTACTGTGGGCATGCAACACTTCGATAAATATAAAATCATTTGTGTTTACGTGGTGGTTGCTTGATGAATTAATACAATTTATAAAATCAAAAAAAGTAGACAACAAAATGATTGTGGTAACAGATGTGCAAAGTATGTATAGCAATTTCTTTGATCAATTTGATAGAAATTAATTCAATTTCACAACGTTGACGTTTTACAGAGATTGGCATAGGATTGGCTGGCTTTGGAATATCGTTTCTATTTCTTGGGATGGTGTTGCTCTTCGACAAAGGATTATTAGCAATAGGAAATGTGTGTAAAGATAATATTGAATAATACCAATAACTAAATGATTTTCTTTTTCATAAGATCCTCTTCATATCGGGACTTGGTTGCGTGATTGGCGTCCAACGAACATTACGCTTTTTCTTCCAACGCCATAAAGTCAAAGGAACTACAGCGTTTTTTGGAGGTATTCTTATTGTGCTACTTGGATTTCCTATCATTGGCATGATTATTGAATCCTATGGTTTCTTCGCACTGTTCAGGTTTGTTAAAAAGTTCATAGAAATGTTAGATAGCTAGTATATCTAGTCTAGTAACTGCTAGTACTTCAATTTAAAAGCTTTTGTTTTGTGAAGAGTATCATCTTCAACGTGTTAACATTGCATATCTTTTTGCAGCGGGTTTGTCCCTGTAGCAGTGAATTTCCTCGGTCGTGTGCCTGTTATCGGATCATTGTTTAATCTGGAATTTATGCAGAAGGTAAGGTGAACCTGGCGAACTGCCGGAATAATATAAAAACCCTAAAGTTATATTATTTTGCTTTATACTGCCTTTCACATTGCAATATTTTTTTTTAAATTCATATTGAATAAGGGTCGGTCGCAACAACTTTACCAATATTAAATATCTACTTTTACATTCCTAAGTGATTGTCATCACTGCAAATAAGTTAGTATTGTCTTGTGCTCGATTTAAAGCATTAATTGTTCTAAGCACTTCTATCGTATTAAACAATTAGCTCCATCCACAACTTAAATGCAGTAGTTTTTTTTTCCAAGAAATGCGCCTACATAAAAATTAGTTTTACACGGATGATTTAACTTGTTTCTAGTCTATGTATTTTCATCATATAGAAATCCGGACATAAAAAAAATTAATGATTTTTATTCCAATCCTCACGCTCTTCGCGCTCTTGTATAACTTCCTTCAAATAGGGTTCCAAGTATTTAACATCTTCCTCATATTTGGTCCATTGCTCCTTGGGCAGAATGGTTTTCGTCATTGACAAGTGTAGGGCACGAGTAATGCGGTAGTTTCGCTCATCATACAATTTGCGTGGAAGGCGGCGAATTGCTTCTGTGACGTCTGCATTCTCGTATAGACAATCATCACGGTGTAATCCTTACAAGATGTCAGAAATCAAAATTTAAGTTAGATAAAGTTTTCATTACAATGAAATGTACTCATATTTACCGTATTGGTTGAATCCTGATAAATTGTAGGCCCATCTGCCTAGGCTGGCTAAAATGAGGAATGGCAAATTTTATGAACATATTTACGTAATCAGTTAGAAGAGCAGCGATAAGAACGCTGCGTATAATTCTTATAATAAACAAATTATATATATAAGGAATACTTACAGAAAACCAAAGGTCCCTTTCTAGCAATGTAGCCCGACATGATTTATAATTTTTCGTTTTATTAGGAAAGTCGCTTGTAGTTCGTTCCCTTTTATTTTAGCTATGACAGCTGACAAACTAGTGATGGCAATTGTCTAGAGTATTTTGTCGATAACATTTAGGTATGTTATCGACAAAACGTAGAAGTTGCCGTGTGTACACCCAACAAAATTTTCAAACCAAAATTTTTTTTATAACATTAGAACTTTGCAATACTAATAATATTTCTCCAATATTTGTTAAAGATTGTTCAAAAACTTGGTGGAGACGGAAATCGCACAACGGTATAATACAAAAGAATACGTAGATAATACATTATACATGGGAATATTTTTGATAAGCTGAATAAATTAATTGTTACGATAAATATAAAGTTTTTAAAAGTTTGTTAACCTATGTTTATAGTACAAATCCTTGAACTTTTATTCATAATATTTTTTATTTTATTATATGAACTGGTAGGTCGAGTAATATATGATTTCAAAATAAATGTACATCCAATGACCATCGGTATGTCTTTTAGTTCTGACAGCACCTTTTCAAAAACATCTAATATGTATTTTATGTATATTCTCTAGCTAGGACTCTCTTATTACATACATATATTTGAATATGTACATATATAGCCTCAATATCTTTATATAATAGGTATTAAACAGGAATATACAAATATAATTATCTTGAGGATCTTTGTCAATATATAAAAGATGTTTTTCATAATGGTCTAAATTCTTTAAAATCACACTTTGTAACACATTTTGTTTTACAAAATAAGTAAATATTAACTATACTGTTTGGGTTACAAAATTTCAGTAAAGTTATTACTCGTAAATGCGCCGATATGAAAACTAAATATTTACGTTTATTTATTTATGACTACCATATATCAATATACAAATTAAAGAACATATACAAATTCATTATATATATATGCATATTCTATGGCTGGTATGGATCCGGCTCTAATTTGAGGAGTTTGTGAACACATGTTATATACATATGTATACACATACGCATGTATATATATATCTGTATGTACATTGTACATATATCTATGCCAGCCATGGTTTATGCAAATATGTATATACATATATAAGTACATCACTGGGACACATACAATTGTGTTAAAATTTTTCTTATTTCTTAATATGTGGGACAAAATCATTTATTGTTCTTTGTAGCAGTCAATGATAAAAATTCATCTTTTCGGGCCAAGTATTCATTGTAACGAAGAAATGCATAGCTGAAAATACAACAAAAAAAAAAGTATATAAGTGATTGAGGACCAAAACCTATATATGTAATCCTTACCCAACATAGTCAAAATCGATAGTGGAATGCTCGGCTTGTAAAAGGGACCAAACTGTCCAGAAAATATGTGCTGCCAACGCAAACTGATTGACTTGGACGAAAAGACGTTCTACTTCCTCGTTTTGAATATTACTTCGTTGCAAGTAATTCTCAAGGTAGACACGCAGCCATTGAATTTGAAAATCCCTTTTTGGATATCGTGTATAATCCACCTCGTCAACTCCACACATTTCCGCAAAATGATTTCCAATATCAAAGGCTTGGAAATTGTAGTCAGCGTATTCATAGTCGATAAAGTTAACAGCGTTCATGCTTTTTGTGTACACTACATTTCCCAAGAGCAGGTCGTTGTGAGAGAATACAATTGGGCTCTCCAAAGCCTCCAAGTATTTGTACAGATTATTAAATTCCTCACGTAGTCGGGCAATAGGTAAAAATGTTCCTTTCACTCTGCAAATAAATATTGATTAATTAATTGGCCCAATGAATTCCTTTGAAGTTATTACCTTTTGTGTTTTTCAGCATCACTAAATCGTTCAGGTACTAAATCAAAAAAGCTTTGCGTTTTTTTCAAAATCATTGGCATTGGTTTATCATCCCCATTCTTTTTAACTACTCGATGCATTTCAGCCATGCGACGAGCAACTAGTGGCCAAATATCGGGACATAGCACACTTTCCGTATTGAGGGTGGTACCAGGTACGTATTCGTAAACGAGGCCGTTCTTGAAAGTTGCGTACAGCGATGGCGCCAGGCCGTACGTATGCAGTAATTGAAAATTTTGCGTTTCAGCTTTCCGATCGATCAATAGGTCCGTTTTATTACCATAAACTCTTACAAGTACTACGTTATCGGAGTATTGTACAGGTGAGCCAAC